>VDFB02075321.1:168277713-168676516 GCA_007258455.2 Sequoia sempervirens | reverse complement strand
AAGAGTTGGTGGAGCAAAGGCTTTGACCCAACCTTTCAATGGTTCCATCAATCCTTCAGTATACAACACTACAAGCCTCCTTTCAGTAATGTTGGGCACCATTATTGACAACCTTTGGAAATCAGCAACATATGCCTCAAGTGAACCATGTTGCTTCAGCTGAGCCAATTCCCAGAATCTTACTTCTAGATCCTTGGTATCGAATCTTTCAATCAACCTGTTTGTGAACTCTTCATAGGTTTGAATAAGGTTATGGCCAAGAGTGACCAAACTGTGGTACCACCATTCGTGAGTAGCTCCATCCAAATGTAGGGTGGCGAATTTGATGGCATCCTCTTTAGGCATCGGTCTAAGAGAAAGATAGTTGTCAAATTTTTGCACCCACAACCTTGCCGTACACTTATCACTCCCATCAAAATGGGCCAAGGTCACCTTTCCAAGAGCTTGATGATAATCTGTTCTAGGACTCATAGGAGCACGATATTCAGCGCTTCCGCCACTCCTATTTCTTTGGTTCATGAACTGATCAAAGGTCCATTGGTCTTTGATCTCAGCAGGTAATGAGGCACATTCCATGTAGGCTTGTCTTGCATCATCTGTCAAAGGTACTCCGGTCTCTGTTGGTGGTTCCTCCCTTTGAGTAAAGGTAGGAAAAAGAGGTCTAGAGGTTGATCCTCTAGTGGATGCAACATGTTGGCCAATAGTTCTATCTCTTCCATTGGTTTTGAACCACTATTCTCTCCAACATGATTTTGTTGAGGTTGGGGCTGATTTTGAGTCGCTTGCTAATCTAGTTTTGCTAACAAGCGTGACATCATATGCAACATATTATCAAACTTCCTTTCAAGTCTAGCTTCTCTTTCCTCCATTGAAAGTCTCACACTTTTTGACATGGTCTCTACTGCTTTACCAGTGTCTCTCAAAGCCTTCGAAAATGTCTCTGCCTCTAGAACTGGTGGATTCTGATACTGAGTTCTTGCCTGACCTTTGGTGTAGTATCTAACTTCTCTGTCACTCATCTAACAACTAAACTTTGTTTTTTCATAGGATGGCAGGATCTTGGGCTCTGATACCATTGAAATATCCCCCTTAGTTTTTTTTTGAAATTTCACCAAACAACAATGTACCCGTTAAGGTTAACCCAAAAATCATAATCAACTGAAAGGGAACCCTCCACCCTTTGATCACCAAGATCCCAGTATGGGCGAGATGAGAGTATACAGTACAAGGGGATCGCTAGCAAATAACTGAAACTGAAAGTACAATACTGCAAGTGGATAGCCGACCATTCTGAAAGTAAAGTGTTGGAAATATAATGTAGGCAGTGAACCGACCATGAATTCCGCTCTACCACTTATTCAGTGGGGGGAATTTATTACAATTATTCAAAACTGAAATACTCAACCACTTATTTAGTGGGAGTAAGCAAAACTGAAATGTAAAATACTAAACCATTTATTCAGCGGGAGTAGAAATTACAAAATGAAATATGCTGGAAATTAAAGGCTGATTCAGTACTACTAAAACCAGCAATTACAATGTGCTTCTTACAATGATTTATCAATGAAATATGCTCTAACTTCAATACAATGATTACACAATATCTCCAATTACAAATGTGAATAGGAACACCCAGGAAATATAGCTTGAAATGGTAATAACTAGGTTTGATATGAAAAACCAACAATATGTATACTCAGACCAGCAAGCAATTACTCTACCAAAATGCTCGAATCTCACTCAAGACACCACCAATGCACTCCAAACTGAAAACAAACTAAATGTCTATCCCAAACGACTCAAACACAACAAAATTAATGATGCAAAATGGTTGCCAAAGGCCAACACAAATTCCAAGACAAGCATGGACAGGGGGCGGCCTCAAGAAGTCGTCGACCTTGTCTAGAAATTCAAATACTTGCTCATAAAATTTGCAAATTTGCAATTAGGGGCGCCCAAAGCATAGTAACCAATGGAGCAAATACCCAAAAGCAAAATAAAATCACACAATGATCTATGATTGAAAATCTCCTTCAACCATACATGAACCAGCAACCTGAAAATCAGAAATAACTTCAAAAACTAATATCAATGATGCTCAATCTGCAATCTTTGGATGAGAAGCAGTTTCAATTCAGCTAGGTGTTATCTTTCAAACACGAAACTGAATCCTTGCTAGGAGGTATGCATTCCTTGAAGCCATAAGCCTAAAACCAATTCGGTAGCAATTCGATATGATACACAATGGATACCAAAAGAATGAGCAATGGCCTGCTTAAATAGAGCTTTGAGGTGACTCTTCAAATTCCATCATTTCCCTCCAAAAGGGACGCCCAAGCCTCTTATGAAATAATTTAATTTTTAAAACTCTTAATTCACCCTCATCCCTAGGCGTCCAAGTCTCAAGGGGACATAATTAACATTTGAAATATCAAAATCCTTCTCAATGAGGCGTCCACCCTTACGAGCCACATTTTAAAACAACTTTAAGTCATAACGCTAGGCCAAGGGGGCCAATATGAAAATAGAACATTAATGACTTAAAATAATTCATTTCTCCAAAATGCACCTCAAAAAGCCAAAACCAGGTATACTCACTATCTTGCCAAAGATAGAAGAGCACACTAAACTGTTGCCAACCCGAGCACTGCGAGAAATAGAACTTACTAAAAATAGTAAATTCAGAAAAGTTGCCCATTGCATTTGCATGTCATATCATTGCAAAGCTCTCTGAAAACCCAGAAAGAATATGAAAACACCAAAAACCTCCAAACAACTGGAAACCCTAATTTTACCTCCAACAAGCCTACGAGCCTTCGGAATAGGCTAATGGCCACTGCAGTGCTTATTGTTGAGAAGGGGACATTACACCTTGTCCCCATAACTTGGGGTGGAACATATTTTTCACCTTATCCTTCATACTCATTGGCAAGTCTTAAGTATAGATCCTTATTGATTAGATTGCCAATCTCTAATTTGCATACTTGAAGAGCAATAATGTGACTCTCTTCTATATTGTTTCCTTGCAAACTATCTATCTCTTGCCACTCTATATGCTTAAAATTCTTTAGAATTTCTTTGCTAGATTTCCCATATAATTTTAGACATTATTATATGGAGACATGGGGGATATGGGCACTCATATGGGGGTGAGGACTCCAATCAAATTAGAGGACACAAGGAAAGAGCACGGATATGACTATAATATATATATAAATGAAGCCACCAGAAACTATGGTTACAGAGACATGGATGTGATCCATGTTCCTATAATGGATTTTCCTTTAATTTTTATTTTGGCCTATGGAAACAAATTATAACCCCATGACTCTTATGTTCATTACCTGGCAAAAATCTTAATACCTTATGGATATCTAATTTAACCTGACAAATATTTAAAAGGTTTGTTGACATTGTGGATTTCATGCTGTATGTATGTAATGTCCCCTTCTCATTAGTGATCTGTTCTGACGCTCATCAGCCTATTCCGGAAGCCCATAGGCTCGTTTGAGGTAAAATTAGGGTTTCCATGTTCAGAGGTTCTATGGCATTTCAGAGAGTTTACTATTTTTAGTAAATTCTATTTTTGGCAGTATGCAGTTATCAGTCTTCAGGTCTTCATTTTCAGTTGGAGCATTTAATGCAATTCAAGTCTGGCTTCTAAAGGTTTTATTTTTGGTGAATAAAGACATTAATGTTATAATTTGCAGTTGACCCCTTGGTCTAGGAGAACAACTTTAAGTTGTGTTTAAAAGAGGGACTTGGAAGGGGGACGCCTTCATTAGGTGTTTATTATTTTTAATGTTGTCTTAATGCCTTGGGAAAAGTGGACGCCTCTTTTAAGGAGATATTTTTAAAATAAAGTGAAGTTCATAATTGTGCTAGAGGGACGCCATCTTGAGAATTAATTGTTTTTGGAAATTGAAAAGACTTTTGTGTCTTTTGGTGTGCCTTCTCAGGAAATTGAAGAGTTTTGTGAGCTTCTATATAGTGAAGGATTTCCTCTAGCCTTGGTATCCATTATGCTTATCATATTGTTATGCTGTCGGAATGACTTCATGAATTTAGCTTCGAGGAATGCTTACCTCTTAGCATTTATCCAATTTCGTGTTTGAAAGATAACACCTAGTTGGTTTTGGAACTGCTTCTCATCCAGACTAGCAGATTGAATTCGAATGTTGAAGAATTTTCGAGTTTTGTCAATTTTGAAGTTGCTGGTTCATCTACAGCTGAAGGTGGTTTTTGCATACAGCTCTTGGAGTAAATTTAAATTGCTTGTGGGTATCTTTCCTATCTATTCCTACACCCAAGGCGACCCCTTCTACCAATTTGCAGATTTTTGTTTGAAGTTTCTGATTTTTACTTGCCAAAATCGCCCCTCATGAAGGACGTACCATTCTTGGTGCATTGGGAATCGTGCAAGAATTAAATTCTGAGTTTTTGTTGCTGTTTCTTCATCTGATCTTGAGCGCCTATCTTCCTGCATCACATTGGTCTTCGTTTCATGTAAATCGGAGGTAATTTGATGAAATTATGAGCATTTAATGGTGTTACAGTTTGCTGATCAGAATTCCAGAAACTCTGTTTTTATATCAGATTCATGAGATTTCAGTTTGGTCTTTATTTTATCATTGGGAGAGTAAAAGAACATTGCTAGTATTCATTCTTCTCTTCTTAGCTTTGTTCTCTATCATTGTAATTAGTAATTTGCAGATTTGTGATTGTAACGTTGAGATTTTAGTAGTACTAATCCAACCGTTCTAAGTCTCTGCAATTACTTGATTTCTTCCATATTAATTACCCCTGGATGGTTTATCGCCAGTGTGGAAAAATGAACATTGTAGTTCTCATTGTACCCACTCTCAAGTGGTGAATCCCCACTCTTAAGTGGATGCCTGCCGCAACGGATGAATTAGATAGATGTATCTTCATGGCTGGTTATCCGCCTAATTGCTTCAGTTTCAATTAATAACTTCGTCATATGTTAGCACCTCGCCCTCAGTGGGATCTTGAGTGCACATTCTTGACGTTGAGTTTGTTTCATTTCAAGTTATTGTTTTTAGTTTCTCCGCCATATGACAACACCTATCCTTCCTTGGGATTGAGTGTGCATTCTTGGCGTTGAGTTCTTTCAAGCTTGGATTTCAGTTTTAATGCTAATGCTAATTCAATTGGCGAAATGTTGGTTTATGTTGTGTAAATCTATCAAAAAAAAAATTGGTTAGTATATTTCAATGTAGGGGTTACTAGAGAAAGACACTACAAGATGTAGAACTTTATATCACTCTTGATGATAACTTTAACCCTTGATGCGTAGTAATATTTTGAATTGCCATTTATTTATTTAGTTTTTTTTTTTATGAAAGAAGTTCATAATCAATGTAACTAAGACCATAAAGAAGAGGATGGGATGGACATATAGCACCTGGGGTGCTTGTGCTCTGATTCCACCCGATGATAGAATCTGAAACACTGTGCTCCTGGACAGATCTATATAATGACTGGTGTTGGTGAGGATAATAATTCTACATCTTCCACAACCTCTTCTTGCATTGGAAATCTTGCTTCTTCGTTTGCCTTAAAAAGACTTTTATTTTGCCCAGTTGTCAATTTTTCTATCTGTAAACCCCAGTAGACTAGGTATGCACCAAATATTTACATCCAAGGTTCTCCTATAACTTCTGCTTCCTTGGTCTCCAAACTCATGTTTACTGCTTTTTCATTTTGCACATACAATGGTCATTAGTCTTGTGGAGCTTCTTCATGTATCTCGATTCTTTTTTTCTCCAAGGAGTCAATTTGGGCAGGCTTTCCAAAAGAAACTCCCTCATTTGGATCCTTAGAAACATTTGGAAGTGCTTTGGCTCAACATCAATGATGATTTTGCAGAGGTTTTGAGGGCTTATTCATATTCCATCATCAATGCATGTCATATTTGTGCACAATTCAGCTTACTTCTTACACGGTGCCCTTGCTACATAACATTGTTCTGTTAGTATGTGATGGAGTGCATGAGGGTTGTAGGTGGATTTAGATATCAGTGTCGAATTTTCAACATGGCCCATTTCTTTGTGTTAAGTGATCCCTTCATTGGTCTTTCTTTAATCTTCACTGTCAACATATGTATAAATTCTGGCTTTAAGACAGTTATTTTTGTTCTCTCTCATATGTTGATGCTATAACACAATCCTTGCTATATAAGGGGATGCTTTAGTTAGCAAAGAATTGTAACTGTGTTAGGTGGCATCACAATAAAGTCACGTGCTGTGCACCCAGGAATGGTTGATTTAGCTGTGTGAAAGGCTTCATAGTTGTACATGATGCAGTCATCACATTTAGGTTTATTAAACAGATGCTCTAAGTAGAAGTTTATCATATCTGCATATCTCTACTTGCAGATGCACCTTGATGTTTTTTTTTAAATTGTTTCATACTTTCTTGTTTGTCTTAAATATCATAGAATTGAATGACAACAAACTTCATAAGATTATCATCTATGCTGGACATGAAGCTTTAAGCTTAAGGATAGGGCAAGATATTTTGCAGTATGCCATATGTTTGGCAAAGATAGGACTGTTATTTTCTGAAAATATTATTTGGCTGTACATTTAAAATTTATTTACTGAATCAAACAAATCTGAAGACAAGGCTGCATTGATCACAGAAGTATTATTCAAGCAACCAGTGTACTGCCTCTATTTATAGCAAATTGCATGAATATTAATTTATTGATTCATTATGAAAATGAGGTAATAATAAATAAAGAATTGATACTCTGTTTTCTGTGAACTTTTTTTGATCTATGCCACGTATATTTTGCTTGTTTGCATTAAAGGTTTTGTCTAACCTAATTATGTTAAAGTCTAAAAGCTAAGGAGAATATGGGATGTAGTTCTATTCATTTTGTTATTCCAATCTAATGCATCTGAAATGTGACAGAGTTACTATCCGGAGCGCTTAGGGAAGCTGTACATTATTCATCTTCCGTATATATTCTGGGCAGCATGGAACATAGTATATCCTTTTATTGACAAAAGGACAAGAGAAAAGGTACGTTAACCCTAAAACTATGCAGTTCAAATGCTAAACTTTTAATTGCTCTCTCTCTCTCTCTCTCTCTCTCTATCTCTATGTCTATTTCTATTTCTTTGAAGATAAACAGCTTGATCAGGAACTATTAAGATCTCTAACAAATAATCATTGAGATTAGAAACTTGGATTGAATAAAAGTCTGAAGGGAGCCTTCATGTAAAAAAATCTTAATCAATTTTAGCAGAAACTCATTATGTTGTGAAATCTTCAGTTGATTGCCCCTTTTCGTCAGTCATTATCCCCATATCCATATGGATGCTTTTCTAGAAGGTCATAGAAAAGCTGTAATTTAATATGTTCACAGGCATGCTGATTGACCACTCAATTACTTTTAGTCTTGGCCATTTAATGTGGATAAGCATCCAAATCTTTTGTTCTGTTTCTACTGTACTCAGACATGCATGACATTGCACATATTTTACCTTTTCCAATCTTAAGGATTGTGGCTAATATTTCTTGCTACTCCTTTTTTCTAGATGCACTTTTCTTACTGGCTGATCCCAGTGGATAGGATTAAATGTTTTTGATGCATGTCAAGTATTTGGGAATTCTGTTAATTTAGTTTCATTCTTGTCATCTTTCTACTTTTTAAATTTTTGAGAATGCTGATGTCAGCCAATGCAGTTCTGATGTAAAGCAAGGTCACGCTGATATCAGTCAATCTGCATTTGTAAATATTAATGGAATTTCATAAATATTGATGGATCCAAATAGAATCTATCTTAATTCTTTTCGTGATTTGTCTTCACTTGGTGCTGGGCATTAGAGAATGAATTTTGAGAATGCTTGCCCTCGACAATAGATAACATTAGTACTATTTTCAGTAGTGCAGAGTTGATGTCAGTAACTTTGAAGAAGCTCATTAAATGGAAGAAATCTATATTTACATCCTTCATACTCTCTTAACTTCTCTGTCATGAAAACCCATACGTACTTGCTTTCTAGGCATTTTAGAATTTGTGAACAATAGTTATCTACCACATCGGCACTCAGGTCAACAAGGAGGAATTGTTGTTGAAAGGACTTTAAAAAGGCACATGGTTAAACTTTTTTGGAACACAGTCAAAACTTCTGTGTTCCAGGTAAGTGAAACAAATAATACATATCTTAAATGCTCAAATAGATTGATATGCCTTATTTAGTGCTTCTATACTTTGATTATCTAGATATGCTGTACTTTGCTTGCATATATTTCCGTACTGCCTTACATTATATGTATATATATTTAGTTTTTGTACTGGCCAAATATATTGCTGCCAAATAATTTAGTCCACTTGTAGCCATCTATCTTATAACAAAGTACTCAACATATAAGCTGTGTTACACGGGGACGCGTCCCCTGCCCCAAAACCCCCTGTACTCGTCCCCATCCGTCCCGGGGACAGGGGGACGCATCGGGGACAGTCCCCTGCCGTCCCCGAATGAAGAAAATTCACAAGAAACGGGGGGGAACGTTTCCTCTTGTCTGGGAACAGTCCGCCGTCCCCGGGGATGGCGGGGTACGTTGGGAACGTCCCTCGCTGTCCCCAGGGACGGCTAGCCGTCCCCTGCGTATATGGACTGCTCAGAAAATAAAATAACATAAAATCATGGTTTTTTAAACATTTTATATTGCTTCTAATTCTGACGTGGGCCCACAGCAAGTAAAGGTGAATGAATAAAGTCCATAAACAAAAATTTAAATGAAACTTTAAAGTTTCATAACATTGAAAATATATTGTTTTGGCTCTCACGGCAAGAGCAGGCGACGGCGACGGGGACAACTCCCAGCTCACACAGCAAACAAAAATCTGTCTCAGACTTTCAGCATCATTTTTTTACCATTTTACTCCTGCGTTTGGGCATTTGACAGAGGCGTTTTTGCATTTTAAGGACGCATGAAACAAATTTCTCAAGTTTTTGTTTTACACGCCTAGGGTAAAGTCGTGGCTGGGCACCTCTATTTGACTGCGTTTTCTCCACTCAAGCTGCATTTTGTTTGTATTTTGGATGCCTTGAGGAGCTGGGAGCTGCACTTAGTTCCATTTCCTACCACTTTCAGGTTTGAGATTAAATTTAAATAATTTTTTTGCTTCTGTATTATCTTTATCAGTTTTTTAATTTTTGCTTAATGCTTTTAGTTTTATTTTCATTTAAATGATTTTGTATCATTTTTACAAAATTACAGATTTTCAACCAGCATACAAACTTCATATTTAAAAAAAATAAAGAAAAATTCAAAAAAGCCATACAAATGTCAAAATGAGCAGCAATAGCAATGGCAGTGACAGTCATGAGGGTGAGGGTAGTGAGAGTGAAAATGAAATTCAAAGAATGTCAATAGACCCTTCTTCTACCTCTGAAAATCCAACCCCTGCTTCTTCAGACCATTTTGCATGCCCTATACCCTCTCTTCAAAGGTTTGCAAAAGGCCCTTTCAACTACAACAAACCATTGCGTCAGTTTGCCACAGATGTGACTGTCAACAAGAAAAAAAATTCAGGGGGCAGCAAGAAATGGCTTTGTCATGTTTGTAAAACTCATTACCATGGGAGCTATACTAGGATTAGAGGCCATCTAGTGGGTGACTGTGGAAAGGGTGTTAGAGTATGTACATTAATAACATTGGAGCAGCAGCTTCAATTTGCAAAGTTGGCTGGATGCAGTGATGACCAAATCATTACCATTCAAAATAAAAAACGACCATTAGCTGATTTGCAAGGCTCTTCCAATGTATCAGTTTCAGAGAGTTGTGATAGAGGGAAGAAGAAAGCAAGTGAGAAAACTTCAATCATGGGGTTGATGAATTCACAAAAACGAGAGCAAGCTGATGATGCAGTGGCCAAATTCTTTTATGCTCATGCTCTTCCATTTCATTTGGCAAGGTCACCTTATTTCAAAACTATGGTGAAAGAAATATTGTCAGTTGGACCCTCTTATGCCCCCCCTGGAGAACATAGATTGCGTACCTCCCTCCTTGACAAACAATATTCAAAAGCTACCTTGTTGATGGAGGAGATGAGGCAAACATGGGTGGACTGATATTCGACATAGGCCACTCATTAATGTTATTGTTACATGCCCTGCTGGTTCATACTTTCTTCGAGCTGTTGATTGTTCTGGGAAGCGTAAGGATGCTGATTTTCAGTTTGGCATTTTGAGGGAGGCCATAGAGGAGGTTGGGCCTTCTAATGTTGTGCAGGTTGTGATAGATTCAACTTGTGTTTGTAAGCTAGCAGGTTTGATGGTTGAGAATGCTTACAAACATATTTTCTGGACTCCATGTTGTGTACATGCTTTGAATAATGCTTTGAAAGACATTGGAAAAATAGATTGGGTGAGGGCAGCAGTTGTAGAGGCTAGAGGCATACAAATGTTTGTATGCAACCATCACACTTCACACGCACTATTTCGGTCTTATTCAAAGAAAGAATTCCTCAAACCAGTTGAGACTAGATATGCTAGCTACTATATTTTGCTGGAGAGGATGTTGGATGTCCAAGATGCTCTACAAGCCATGGTTGTTTGTGCAGATTGGAAAAAGTGGAATCTGTCGAAGACAAATGAAGGCAAGGAAGTGAGAGATAGAGTACTTAATGAAACTTGGTGGGCCACTATCAAGTAAGAAATCTGAAAATTTAAATTGTTTTTGAAATTTTGAATTTGTTACACTTTGTTTTACTTTGTAGTTTGTATTTTAAAAGTTCTAATATTTAAATTTAATTTGTTGCTTGTAGGTATATTTGCTCTTTCATATCACCAGCTGTGAGGGTAATCCGGTATGCAGATACAGACTCTCCTAGCTTGGGAGAGATATATGAGACTTTTGATAGCATGCTTGACCAAATGAAGCAAGCTATTCGTCAAAAGGAACCTGAGTTGAGATTTTATGAGGACCATATTAGGCCTATTGTGACAAAGAGGTGGAACACAATGAATACCCCTCTTCATATGCTTGCCTATTCTCTTAATCCGAAGTGGTATGTACCTAGACCTGGCCGAATGCTTCCTTCTGAGGATGACGAGGTGATAGAGGGGCTTACAACAGCCCTTCGTAAAATATATACCAATGAGCTAGCAACCATTATTAGAGAGCAGTGGCTTATGTTTGCTGATCTTCAGGGTCCTACATTCAGCAAACCAGAGGCTAGGACAGATAGGGCCACCATTGCACAAAACAACCCCATTGGATGGTGGAAATTTCATGGGAAGGACACACCAGATTTGAAACAACTTGCCATTCGTTTGCTCTCATAGATTGCTAGTTCCTCTGTTGTAGAGAGGAATTGGTCCACCTATGGCTTCATCCACTCCATTAAGAGGAACAGGCTTACTTCAAAACGAGCTGAGAAATTAGTTGCAATTCATAGTGCCTTGAGACTTCAGGACCGTCAGACTACTGAGTATCGGCAGACTCCAGCAGCACGATGGGATGTAGATCCTGAGGACGTTAGGCAAATTGATGAGGATGAGGTGCAACTAGGATTGGTCGGACTACCATTGGATGATCCACTCTTGCCAGAAGATGATAGTGACTCAGATAGTTCTGAGTCTTTTGATATTCATAGCCCGAATGAGGCTTAATTTCATAGACTATTGGACAATGTATTTAGTATTTTGATTTTCATGTTTGAACTTTGAGACTTTTGGATACATGTTTGAAACATTTGGATATTGATAGACCATGGTTTTATTTATGTTTGATATTACTGTGATAAATTTTATAATGCTTTAAAGTTTAAAGTTTAATGACATTTATCATGTTCATATGTTGTTATGCTACTACTCTCGCGATTTATTTATATATTGATATTGTTGTTATCAATTATTAATTTATTGACATATATCTCTCTCTTTCCCCCTCTATCTATAATATATTAATAATTTTTGAAAAAATCATATATATATATGTAATTTGTATGTCGCCGTCCCCTATCGTCCCCTAAAAATTTGCCCCTAGGAAACGTCCCGGAAACGCCTCCCCAGCCGTCCCCCCGTCCCTGTCCCCAAAAGGTCGTGGAACATAGCATATAAGTAGATCACTGACCTTTTATGTACAAAGAAACTATTCTTGAGAATGAGAAAATATGTTATCATCATCTAAATGAACGAACACAACATAGAATGAGAAAATTAGGAATGTTTTCATCACATCTCTAGTGATATATATGGTCTCCAAAAGACCTGAGCCATGTATGATACACAATAATTTGTGGATGGGGAGCTCTGATACGGACAATACCTTGTCTATAGAAATGGTGATAGTAGGGATGATGGATCACCGCAATAGTCTAATTCTAGGTGACCATATCAACTCAAAAATTATATAAAAGTGATAAGTACATTACATGGATGGATGGCATTCCTTCATCAATATGTGTTAGATTTTGCAGAAAACAAGTATCAATGAAGATCTAGTAGTGGGTTAGAGTTAGCCACAAAATCACTATTCTACTGAAAAACAAAATAGGGGAATAGAGCTATTTCCATTGATCAAGAGATCAAGATGCAAATACAAGTTGTGCGATAAATGCAAGAAGTTGCATAAACTCAAGATTCTAGAGTACATATATAAGATATGTGAGACGGAGGAGGTGGCAGAGATATCAAATAGAAAATGTAACTCATGAATCTCCTAAAAGAGAAAAGAGTAACTCATATTAAAGATGCTGACAGCTCAATTTACGTGACTCATTGTAAGTCAAGCCTAAGCAAGCTCAACCTAGGTGTGAGATAATACATAATAAATTAAAAAATAAAATAAAAACCTACATCAACACCCCCATTTAAGTGCAACTTAGGTGCTTGAAAAAACAGTCCTAACAAGTGTGTAGTATGTACAAATGACTTCACCCCCTCTGCTCACCCGAAGTAGAGACTATGTAGCCCCCCTTAATACTAGATATCCATGTACAAATGATTCCTCTGCATAATGAAGAAGGCTTTGCCTCCAAAGAGAGAGAACCTCTCCCCCCCTCCTACCCCTTCTCTTACAACCCTCTCCAAGAAGAGAGAAAAGACAGAGGACTGGGTAGCCCCCCCCCCCGCCTCTCTCTCTCTCTCTCTCTCTCCAAGAAATACCCTCCAGCACCCCAAGAAATGTTGTAATTGAAGAAACTTGCTTTTTGTGAAGAGTTTATTTAGGATGCCTGCAATTTGTTTCAAAATTGGATAGTAGTGAAGATCAATGACCTACCCATGAATCAGCTTCTTAATAAATTGCATGTGGACCTCAATGTGTTTGATCTTTTGATGGTGGCCGGGTTTTGAGAGGTTTGTATCGCACTTTGGTTGTCACAATAAATAACAGATGGCTGATGGAATCAAATGCCAAACTTAGTGAGGATGCGCTGAAGCCAGATGGCCTCAATGGTTGCCCCCATAGCACCTTATTACTTGGCCTTAGAAGAAGATAGAGTAATACCATGCTATTTCTTGCTTTACCAACAAACAAGACTAGAAACCAAAGAGAAGTTGTACTTGGAAGTTGATTTGCAATCCTTAGAATCACCTGCCCCATTTGAATTTGTCTACCCAATCCCTATTGCATAATAAATTCCATGCCTATGAGTGCCTTGTATATAGTGAAGAATTTGCTTAGCTGTTTTCTAGTGCAGCTCATGTTTTTCTTGAATAAACCAAGAGACAATACCAGTGGAATATGATATATCGGGATGAGTGTGAGTCAAGTGGCTGCCAACAAGCTGTCAATACAATGTAGCATAAACCAAAGGTGAAGAACATTGTGCCTTAAGTTTGAATCCAAATAGGAAGGTAGTCAAAGAAGACTTACAATCAGCCATGTGGAACCGTGAGAGCAAATCAAGTGAATACTTGGATTGAGTAATCCTAATCCTAGAAGTAGATTGAGTGATCTCAATCCCAATAAAGTAATGCAAAAAGCCCAAGTCAGTCATAGAAAACCATTCACAAAGAGAAAATTTCATTTCCGCAATAAAGACTAAAGAATTCCCTAGGATGAGCAAGTCCTCAACATAAAAAACCAAGAGCAGGAGCGCATCATCTTGCCACAAGATGTAGACATTCAAATTAGAATGGCATCCAAAGAACTTAGCTATGAGGAAAAGGAATTCATCTTAGCATACTAAGCCCGAGGGGCTTGCTTGAGACCATATATAGATTTCCTAAATTTGTAAATCATGGAGGAATCTTGCACAATACCTTGTGGCTGCTCCATGTGAATCTCCTCCTCAAGATCTCGACAAAGAATGAACCTTCCAACAATGTATTGTGAAAATGGCAAGTGTAAAACAAATGGAGTTCATCTTTGTAACAAGTGTGAAGGTCTTAGTGTAGTCAATATAAGGAACTTGTAAAAATACCTTTTTGACCAATCATGCTTTAAACTTATCAATTGTGCCATTTGCTGCTAACGTTGTCTAATATATCCACCTGCATTGAACTTCCTTAGGAAGGGAGACAAGGTTCTATGTTTGTTGCTCATCAAGGAACTATACTTATCCTACATAGCCAAATCCAACTTAGGAATAATGGATGCTTCCCAAAAAGTGTGAATCAGAAGTGGAGGCAATGAAAACATGTGGATGCCCTTGAAACTATGATCTTGCCCTCCTAGGATTTGTAGGATACCCAATCCAATCACTAGCTTCTTGTAGGATTTGTCTAGCCCAAAGTGGTGTTGAAGTAGGAGAATTAGGAGGACATTCCTTAGCATTAGAATAGTGATTAGGAGAGGGAGTTGAGTACTCATTATCACTCTTGTCAATCGGTGTAGAGCGAGGAGAATCCTCATCTATAATGTCCCCAATTGGAAATGCCTAAATCTGCCCTAATTTTCTTGTTTAAATTACAATGAATTTAGAGAGTACCTTTCTTTTGAAGGTTGAGCCCTACACATAGGTTAGAAATCATCACCACAATCATTCTGAGTAACAGATTATAATCACCTCTCACAATATCAGTAATTAGCAATTAATCATATTTCAAGTATTAGTAAACTCATGACAACATGGTAGGGTAAGTGAAGTTGCAGCGGGTGTCCTGGTAGCCAACTCTTCTAGACCCAAGGGCAACACCTGTTGAGACAATGGCAAGTACCCCCTTGGCCCATGTGGGCTCTGTAATGTCCCCATTTTGGCCATATGCTTTTCATTTGGATTTAGCCTATTTCTGGAAATCCGTAGGCTAAGTTGAAGCAGAAACTTAGGGTTTCCTCTTTCAGATACTACTCAGTTGGCGTTCAGAGGATGTTGTGCAGACTTAATATTTATAGCAGTTCGCTATTTTAAGCAAGTCTATCTTTTAGCAGTATCTGTCTAGTAGCAGTTCAATCCTTTGCAGTCCAGTTGTTCAGTTTGGCTTTCTGTTGTTTTGATGTAAATTACTATTTATAGCAGTTGGCTATTTATAGTAAGTCTAAATTTGGCAGCAGCATCATCAACAATTCAGCTCAAGTCATCTTGCTATCCTTCAGTTTCAGTTTGGCTTTGGTTATCTCAATGGACTAAGTTTATATTTAGTCAATTTTATGTTACTCAGTTGTACCCCACGCTTAGGAGTGATAACTTCATGTTGTTTTTAAAGAGGGGACATTATGGGGTCAATTGTGCATTTAATGATTTATTAAATGCTTTATTATTGCATTATTAAGTTGGACACCTAAAGGAGGTTGAATAAAGTTTTATTATTTCAAAAAGTAAAATGCTTAAAGGTGGCGTCCCTCTTGGAAGTTGAAGTGATTCAACTTCTTGGAATTTGAAGTGATTCAGTTGCCAATTGAAGCTTATATATTGAGGCTTTGAGAAGAGTTCTTCATCTTTGGAAAAAATATAATGTTATGCTGCTGGTTTGAAATCCAAAATCCGGCTAAGGGAAAGCTTAGCAAATTTACTCCACTCTTCGGGCCTGAAACTATGGTTCTCTAGGTGGTGGACTGAGAGTGTGCTTCATCCAGAAGTACATATTGAGCATTATTGCGGAGTTTTGGTGAGATTTTTCCAGTTTTCATCTTGCTGGTTTATACATGGCTGTAGATGATTTTCATTCATAACTTCTTGAGAGATTTTATTCTTGTTCTAGGTATTGAAGCAATGGATTCCTAGTACATGGGCGACCCTTTCTGCAAATTATTGGATTTTAATTTGTAGTTTTGGATTTTCTAGAGGAGGCCGTACTTCTTCTTGGCCGTACCATTCTCATGTTGCTTTCCTTGGGATTTGAGCTTGGTCTATGGTGGTTTATTTACATTGTTACATCTTTATATGTTGGACGTCTTGACCTTTGGGAGCTGTGATCAAATTTTGGAGAGCTTTGTTGGAGATTTGGTGAGTGAAATAAGCATTTGAATGATTGTTGCTTGCTGGTCTGCGTTTCGGTTCATTGGAATTCTAGAACAGACTTTGCTCTTTTCCAAGTTATGCTTAATTATTGGGTGTTTAAGCTTCTAGTTCATGTGTATGCAATTTGAAGGAGATAGAAGCATTTTGGAAGAAGATTTGAATAACTTAGTGAATGGTTTAGTTGCTGGTCTGGTTATTTTAGTTTGCTCGTTTGGAAATCAGACCTGATTATTTCACTTATCATGCTTATTTCTTGGTCATCCAACTCACATTTGCAATCAAAGATATAGCATAATCTTTGCAGAAGTTTGAAGCAGATTTCTATTCAAAATTCATTGTAAGAGGCTCACTGTAAGTTGGTTACAGTAGTACTGCATCAACCTTTCTATCATTAGCTTATTTTTCAATTGTAACATTTTGTAATCATAGTTAATTTGCATTGTAAGGCTGTGAATTAGTAGTACTAATCCAGTCAATAATATTGCTGCATTTACTTTGTGATTATAATGCAAAACATTAATTACCCCCGGATGGTTTACCACCAGTGTGGAGAATAAACTTTGTAACTCTCATTGTACCCACTGAAAAGTGGAGAATTCCCACTCAAGAGTGGATGCCCGCCGCAGCGGATGAATTAGTTGAATTGTTTGTAGTTTCCCCCCCACTGTTTAAGTGGTTGAGCGGAAATCTTTATGGTTGGTTCACCGCCTAAATTCTTTCAGTTTTGTAATAAGTACTCTACCATATGTTAGCACCTCGCCTTCAAAAGGATTTTGTGTGCACATTCTTGGCATGGAGTTTATCTTCCATTTCCAGTTGTATCAGTTTCAGTATTGAGTTATTGATCCTAGGGATCCCCTGATCATATGCCCGCCCCTCTTCCTTCAGTGGTTTTAGGGCGCATTCTTGGTTAGAGTTGCTTTGATAGAGATTTGGTTTTGGCGCTAACACTAATCAAATTGGCCAAGTGTTGGTTATTGTGTAAAAATTGTGGCAAAAAATTGGTTAGCATATTTCAGTGGTATCAGTGCAGAAGATCCTGCCATCCTGTGATCAGAGCTTCATGTTTAGGCAGTTGAGTGACAGAGATCTTCGGTACTACACTAAAAGTCAGAACAAATTCTAGCTCAGCTCCTTGTGGTATCCAGAAGTTGGCAGTTAGGCATGGCTAATGAAGAAGAGATGAAACTGGCAGAGGCACTGTATATGGTTGGAAAGAGACTTGGCAAATAATTTTAGTCAAGAGAAAATGAAGAGAACATTCTTCATTTGTTAGAACAATGTTTGAGACAAGTGAAGCCATCACCTTCAGAGAAAATGGAGTTGGCACTAGCTCCTACAGTGAATTCCTTGAATCAACCCTATTGGTTGGGGCATCTTGATGAAGAAACCAAGCTGCCGATTTCTTCTTGTTTCATGGAGATAATAAGAATTGTAATTCCCCAATTGCCCTATGATGATGAAATTATGAAGATCGTATTAAATATGATAGTGGAAAGTTTTCAAGATTTGGATGAAACTGGTAGTAGCTTGTTTTCAAGAAGAGCAGCTGTTTTAAAGACATTTTCTGAAGTTAGTGCTTGCATCTTATTGATAGAATTGGAGATGGAGAATCAAATTTATCACTTGTTTAATTATCTTTTCACCTCGACCTGGAGTGAGCAAGAAGAGAGTATGCTTGCAGCTATCATGAATGTTCTAATCTCTACAATTAAAGAAGTTGATAGTATTCCTGAAAGTGTCCAAACTCTTCTCTTGGATGCTTATAAACGTGAAGAGCAGATTTCTCCCACTGCTGATTTGTTAGTTAAAGAATTTTTCAGTCAATATGAAGATAAGTTGAAACCACTTTTGAAGAAGACTGTTGAAAATAAAGAAGAGATTTCTGAAGCTGAAGAGGAGGATGAAAGTTGGAATCCCTTTGAAGACATTGCAAAAGTTCAAGGGGTATCCACGAATTTGCACTTACCCAAGCATTCTGTAGAAGAATGTAATGTATTAGTGGAAGCCTTGAAGACTAGTGAGGTACTCTTTGTTTTCTACAAATGAGAACAGTGAGTTGACTTGTGTTAAGAAGCCTCATGTTGAAGATTCAAAGAAAGAACTTTTGGAAACAAAATTTGAAACAAAGATGCATGAAAAGGCCATAAGTGCAAATCCAAATGAAGGAGAAATTTGGTTAGTTGAAGATATGTGTTCAATCAACAATTTGCTTCTTCACAATTCCAGAGAATGCTAGTTTGAAAGTCAAGTCAAGGAGGAGAAGAAGAAAGAGGAAGTTGAAGTCTCTTCCCACTTCAAAGCTGATATGATCAATTCTTTTGAATCATGTGTAGAAGACAACATGGAACGAGAAGCTTCTAGTAGTTATAAGGCAGATTTCTCTTCACTGGAAATCAAGCTAAGGCAAAAAGCTAAGGAGTTGGAAGGCACTATGGATGGAATGATGAAGAGTGTTCATCACATGCGAAACAAGTGGAGGAGTACAGCTGAAACCAGTTTTGAAATCTTTATCCATCAAAGTTGTTCTACATCATCTGAGCTAGTATATAATGATTGCAGCTCAAGTTCGCACATTGCTGATAATGGTATTCAAGTTTTGAAAAAACTTGATAGAATTTATAGGCAAGTAGAACATTTGATTCATGATGTGCCTAGGGGAGAAGTTGTATGTTGCATTTCTATTGATGACATGAAGTCCATTAAATTTTCCTTGGAGGAAATCAAATCTAGTCTTTTGCACATCATTCGTGACAAAGACATAGTGGCCAATATTGCTGACAAGGCATTGGAGTGGAATGAGCTTACCAAAGCAAAGTTGCAAGAAATGCATGAGACTCTAATTGAAGCAGAGAATCAGATTTTTGCTGTTCAATATTCATGGGAGCAAGAAAACAAAAGAAGAGCAGAGGAGCTTCAAGAAATTCTTGATGAGCTTTATCTCATACAAGAAACGTATGATTTGGAATGTTGTCCTGAGAGACCAAAGCATTCAAATTCTCAAGTTTTTCAAGCTTTTGACAATCTCTTGTATGAAGAAGGTGCTAGTAAGGTTTATGTAAATCCTCTTTTTGAAAATGATGAAGAAATTGCTTCAAAGATTACTGAAGAAGGGGATTTAAGGTTTGTCTTCCAGCATTGGAGAGTTAATATGTGAGTTGCACGAAGTTGAATCTACTGCTGCTTCTAGTGCAACTATTCGGCAAGAATTGGTAACTCTTGGATCACAAAGAAATGAAGACTTTCTTATCGTTCATCAACAGAGAGATGATTGGCATGTTGATGAAGGTTTAATTCATTATTTGATGAGGATGCTTGTGAGGCTCTTGTCAGATTTTAGTTCATCACCATCTTCTCTTAGAGTGATAGATTTCAGAATTGTATTTGATGAAGGATTTATGGAATCTTTCCGGCAAGTTATATCACAAGATTTTGGATTTGATCTCTTCAACGAACAAAGGTTGGTTGAATACTTCTTGGGGTTTCAAGAAATGGCAATGCAAATGGAACGAGCAAATCAGAGGATTCGTGTGAGAGCAGTTCTCCGTTTGAGAAGTGGTTCTTCATGGCTGTTAGTTTGGGATCCTGGCATTACTTGGCAAAAAGGTAATACTACTAATTTTATGGGGGATACACCAGCATATAATATTCAAAATGTGGTTGTGACCATTTGCTTATGTGTTGGGAAATGTCTTCAATTGATAATCAGTATTTGGGATCTCAAGTATTTTCTTATGAAAAATGGAATGCATAAAAAGAAGGTTGGATGGAGAGATGAGTGTCAAAAATTATGTTTTATGTTTGCTACTTCCTTCTTTCTATGTCATAGGTTTTTTATTTCTGATCACAAATTGGTGTTCTGGGAAGGAAATATGATTAAAAGTTGGTTTGTGGTGGCATGGGGTCTCTTGCTAAAGGTGCCACCAGCTTGGTTCATGAGCAGTTATGCTCATTTTGATGAAAAATTCTTATGTTGCAGCTGCTGCTTGTCTTCTTGGATGCTGATTTTCCAAAAATTAGATCTCAAGATGATTATTTCAGACCTCTTAGGAAGCTGGTTACTTCATTTTCAAGCCTCTCCACCTCCTATTTGGACTGAATTTCTGCCACAAATGAGCAAGGGAATGATTCAGTATGGTCAAAGTTCAGGTATGGGTTGTTCATTGATGGTTGACAGTGAATTTTGAGGTACCAACTCATACATTACTTTTTGGGACAACGAGTTATTAGCTGATTTGATTTGTCAAATTGAGACTCTTGGTGTGAGACATGTGAATATTTCTTGGAGTTCTTTCAGTGAAATCAGTTTGCTTCAAAGGAAGCATTGTGCATCCTCTTGGATAGGGATGGAGTGTGGAGTGTTGCTCTTGGTTTAGCATTGGTTTAGAAGCATGTTTGAAAATATTTTTGTTGCTGATTAGAATTATGATAGCAAGGTTTGGAGGTCCTACAGACTGATATAGGACCCAGGCACTGACATGATTATTGCATTGTCTTATGTGGACCGGAATGTGTTACTCCACTTTAAGTATTTAGATGTTTTAATTAGAGTAGCGCAACGGATTAGAGGAACAGTGTTCCTAAGAAAGATTTGGAATCCTGGTATCACTTGGATTTTCTATTCAACAGTGGAAGATGATGAAGCCAATGATGGTCTTCTAGAATTTGTTCCCATGATGTTTCAATTTTATTTTAATTTGGTGATTTCTTTTGTTGGTATCCAGTAGTGCAGTGCTTACATCAGTAGGTGTTATCTTTCACCTAGGTTGATTTGGGACCCAGGGATCATATTCAGTTTCAGTTTGGTTCAGCATGGTGATTTCAGGATGGCATTGGAATTGCTTGAGGACAAGCAATTTTGGGAAGGGCGGACTGTAATGTCCCCATTTTGGTCATATGCTTTTCATTTGTATTTAGCCTATTTCCGGAAATCTGTAGGCTAAGCTGAAGCAGAAAATTAGGGTTTCCTCTTTCAGATACTGCTCAGTTGGCGTTCAGAGGATGTTGTGCAGACTTACTATTTATAGTAGTTCGCTATTTTTAGCAAGTCTATCTTTTAGCAGTGTCTGTCTAGCAGCAGTTCAATCCTTTGCAGTCCAGTTGTTCAGTTTGGCTTTCTATTGTTTTGATGTAAATTTACTATTTATAGCAATTGGCTATTTATAGTAAGTCTAAATTTGGTAGTAGCATCATCAGCAATTCAGCTCAAGTCATCTTGCTATCCTTCAGTTTCAGTTTGGCTTTGGTTATCTCAATGGACTAAGTTTATACTTAGTCAATTTTATGTTACTCAGTTGTACCCCACGCCTAGGAGTGATAACTTCATGTTGTTTTTAAAGAGGGGACATTATGGGGTCAATTGGGCATTTAATGATTTATTAAATGTTTTATTATTGCATTATTAAGTTGAACACCTAAAGGAGGTTGAATAAAGTTTTATTATTTCAAAAAGTAAAATGCTTAAAGATGGCATCCCTCTTGGAAGTTGAAGTGATTCAACTTCTTGGAATTTGAAGTGATTCAGTTGCCAATTGAAGCTTATATATTGAGGCTTTGAGAAGAGCTCTTCATCTTTGGAAAAAATATAACGTTATGCTGCTGATTTGAAATCCAGAATCCGGCTAAAGGAAAGCTTAGCAAATTTACTCCTCTTCGGGCCTGAAACTATGGTTCCCTAGGTGGTGGACTGAGAGTGTGCTTCATCCAGAAGTACATATTGAGCATTATTGTGGAGTTTTGGTGAGATTTTTCCAGTTTTCATCTTGCTGGTTTATACATGGTTGTAGATGATTTTCATTCATAACTTCTTGAGAGATTTTATTCTTGTTCTGGGTATAGAAGCAATGGATTCCTAGTACATGGGCGACCCTTTTTGCAGATTATTGGATTTTAATTAGTAGTTTTGGATTTTCTAGAGGAGGCCGTACTTCTTCTTGGCCATACCATTCTCATGTTGCTTTCCTTGGGATTCGAGCTTGGTCTATGGTGGTTTATTTACATTGTTACATCTTTATATGTTGGACGTCTTGACCTTTGGGAGCTGTGATCAAATTTTGGAGAGCTTTGTTGGAGATTTGGTGAGTGAAATAAGCTTTTGAATGATTGTTGCTTGCTGGTCTGCATTTTGGTTCATTGGAATTCTAGAACAGACTTTGCTCTTTTCCAAGTTATGCCTAATTATTGGGTGTTTAAGCTTCTAGTTCATGTGTATGCAATTTGAAGGAGATAGAAGCATTTTGGAAGAAGATTTGAATAACTTAGTGAATGGTTTAGTTGCTGGTCTGGTTATTTTAGTTTGCTCGTTTGGAAATCAGACCTGATTATTTCACTTATCATGCTTATTTCTTGGTCATCCAACTCACATTTGCAATCAGAGATATAGCATAATCTTTGCAGAAGTTTGAAGCAGATTTCTATTCAAAATTCATTGTAAGAGGCTCACTGTAAGTTGGTTATAGTAGTACTGTATCAACCTTTCTATCATTAGCTTATTTTTCAATTGTAACACTTTGTAATCGCAGTTAATTTGCATTGTAAGGCTGTGAATTAGTAGTACTAATCTAGTCAATAATATTGCTGCATTTACTTTGTGATTATAATGCAAAACATTAATTACCCCTGGATGTGTTGATGTGTTTTTCGTGACCGCACCAACACAGAATAAAGTTACCAACGGCGACTCTATCCTCTCTTGAACAAAATCTCTTGCATGCTAAGATTGCTAGAAAGATCATGCATTCAACTTCAAGGTTCCTTCATGCAATGGATAGTCTAGTTGGCTTGATGTGATTTGCTGGTATTTCAAGGGGACTTGCAAAATTGTTCAACAATGGAGAAAGGAATTTGAATGCTCGAAAGGTTTGTCTATAAAGCTCTTATTTCCTAGACTAACCATAAAGTACTGAATTTAAATGTGTAGGGTTCATAAAGTCTAAATTCTATCCTAATTGGGGATATGGAACTTAACTTCAGCAAACTTCAACCGGACTTCGCTTTGCCTCGCGTCGGACAACTTCCACGGAGTCGGTGCAATCCTCAAGGGAGGTGACTAAAGATATTCAAACCACTGCTTGGCATGAAGATACCATCACAACGACGCATACCATCATTCAAACTGTGATTGAAGTTAGGTCCACAACGTTTCCAATTGACCACACAAGGGGAACACACCATTAGTGAGCCCGCTAGCGGTATGAATAAGCGAAGCTTGCTTAGATCAAACACCACATTCCATTATTACTATTTGCTTGCATGAAATGAAATTTACTCTACTTTAAGCTACTATTCAAATCAGAGGGACGAAGAAACCTTGCTTGCTACTCACAACAAAAGACGAGATCATCATCAATGAAAACTCTTTTTATTGAGAGAGTGTTCACAACAATTTCTTACAAAGTTTTCAAAGGAAAAACTTTCCTTCTTCTTCAAACTATCCTACCAATCTATGCTACACTGTCAGTCTCTCTACTATTCTATGATCCTAATCTAATGAATTAGAAATGAGGGGGGATGCCCCTTTTATAGTTGGCCCAGTCCAATGGACGACTCAGATTCAATTACAATGAAGGGCTCAGATTGAGCCACATAAACCCTAACCCTAAAAACTGCCACCAAGAAGAGTGGAGTAATAAATGAGCAATTAATGTCCACCATCTTCTAGAAGATTCCTGTGTGGAAATGCGTTCGCACTGTTCTTTCTCTGACTACAAACGGCCTGAGTTTGGTCAACACTGCTTCAACTCCTTGAATGGATATGGCAGGCACGTTCTAAATCTGAAACTTCAAGGCTGTAACCTTTTAACCTGTTCGATGGTGGTTTTCCTCCTTCCTGCTACTGCATCTTTAGTTGTACGAAGCACACTGGAGAACATCCTTTGGGTCATCGAAGGACTTTACACTTAAGGAGAATTTCTCTGCTTCGCTCTTTAGCCTATTTCGTTGTCACTCTTTAACATTGAAGCCTTTTGTTCACTCCTCATCCTTAGCCTTGAGGGCGTTTTAGTGCTTGAAGATGACTCTTTAACGCCTAGGTCTTCATCATTTCTTCATCCTCATCTTGAAGGATTCTCCAATCTTGGACTCGACCTATTCTCCTTTGCCACTCGCCTACCTGAGCCAAGTGCATATTGGGTCAACACTTAGCCATTTCTTCCAAGTACTCGCTCCATCTCCCCAAGTCATCATGCCTTGGCCTTGGTGTTCACCCTACAAAACAAGCAAGAGAAGAGCATCAGAACACTTCATAATATAAATTCACCTCACTTACCTGATTTTCATACTCTGATTTCCAAGGTTGATTGATCTCTGGAACATTTCTTTTCTAGCAAACCTTGCTTTCTTCATAGCTTTTCAACATCTGCATGCCATCTTGACGCCTTCATCCCGATATTTGAGTTTCACTTTAGCTTCACATTCTTCATGCCTTAGACAAATTTCTCCTTTCTGAGGGCGCATTTTAGAAGACTCTTGCTTCATCATCTGCCTTAGAAAATTTTCATATCTTCACTTTGGCTTGGAAGAATATTCCCCCCTCCAACAATTTCATCAAAAATCACCTAAGTATCTAGCTCCAACTTTTAGCCAAGGCACTTTATTTCTCTTCTTGCCTCAAAATTTTTTTAGTTTGTTCTGCCTTAGAAAATTTTATCAACCAGGTGCCCATCAAAAATCTTCATCTTAAAATCTTCGGCAAGGTGTGGAAAACTTTAAAATCACATGTTGAAAATAGCCAATACCTAGAAGAAAATTTCCCTCGGAAAGCGTCGATTTCATGTGTCTACAAACGAAGGGGTACATTTAATTTTTGAATTTTAACCTTAGAAAAATATTTTGCCAACAAATTTATCTTCATCCTTCATCCCTGGGCGTACTTTCCTTGCTCTACCTTGAAAATCTCCTTCAATCTCATGAAACTGGCACATTCTGACTCCTCGCCAATTTTATCCTTGCCCCAGAAAATTTATCACTTCTTCAAGCTTTAGGCGTATTTTCCCCTAGAGGTGGAATTTTATTCCCTAGAAAAATTTCAAATAACATCACTAGCATGGGTGCCTATAGGGGCTTCCACTTTCAATTTCCAATACTTATAACATTTTCCAACTCCTTCCACAAGTCAAGGTGCATATAGAGGTAACTACTTTAAGCTTTGAACACTTAGAAAATATCAAACTTCCTCCTCAACTCTTAGGCGCATATGACCCTTCAAGCTTTGAGTTTATTTGCCTTAGAAATTTTCAACATTCTTCCCTTCAAGGTTGGGCGCATTTAGGAGGTCAAGCTTCAAGTTTAAATGCCTTAGAAACTTTTCTAACTTTCTCACCCAAGTTGAGGCGCATTTCACCATGTCTACTTCCAATTTCAAGCACTTAGTAAAATTTTCCATCAAACTTAAGTAGGCAAGGCGCATATGAGGGCAGGAGCTTCAAATTTTCAACACTTAGTAAATCTTTACCCTCCTTCCTTGCTAGGGCGCATATGAGGGTAGGAGCTTCAAATTTTCAACACTTAGAAATTTTTTGGTGCCATCACGCAAGTTGGATGCATTTTACTAGTGGAGCTTCCATTTTTGCATACTTGGAAACTTTTCCATGCCCCTTCACAAACTTGGGCGCATTTTGATGGGTCTCCTGCCATTAACCAATACTCAATTTTTTTTTCATGTTTCCTCACAAGCTTGGGCGCATATCAAGGGGTCTAGAGGAACTTTTAACACATAGAATATTTTCTCATCCCTATCTTCTAGCTTGGGCGCATTTGAGGTGTGGAGGTGGAATTTCCATGACTTAAACATTTTTCTGTCACCTCTTCTAGATGATGGTGCATTTGAGGGGTCAAGCAAGAAGTTTGAAAACACTTAGAATTTTCTCCACACTTCATCTTGAGATGAGGGCGCATTTAGGGGTAGGAGCAAGAATTTCTTCAGACTTAGAAAATTTCTTCAAGTCTAGCTTCTAGCATGGGTGCATTTGGAGCAGGCAACAGGAATTTCAATGCCTTAGAATTTTTTCATCACCACCTTGAGATGAGGGCGCATTTTGGGGGTGGTGAAGGAATTTTACATGCCTTGGAAACTTTTCCCAACCTCACTTCATAACAGGGCTTATTTGGCATGCTGAGGAGGATTTAACTTTAGACTTGGAAAAATTTTCATGGCTTCTTTTCCTTGAGGGCGCATTTAGGGGGCTGAGCAGGAATTATCAACACTTGAAATTGTCCATCCTTCTGCCAGCTTTACCTTGGGCGCATTTGACAGGGGGTGAAGGAAATTTCTCAGACTTAGACATTTTTAGCTTGCTCACCCCTGCTTACTATATTTTGTAAGCCCTCTGATTTTCATACCTCTGAAGCTTGGATTGATCTGAAATTCGCGCCATAGGAGCCTCATGACCTAATTGATCTGTTCACACTGCCATCTCGTGCCAGCCTACTATTTATAGCGTGTTTCTGAAGGTGATTTACTATTTATAGTAACTGCTCAGTTTCATGACTTCCCCAACTTTGTTTGACTTGAAATCTGAATGACGTGATCCTCATGGGTTAACTTATCTGTTCACACTGGCGCCTGCTACTGACTTACTATTTATAGCCTGTTTCTGGAGTGCCTTACTAGTAAGTGCTTAGATTGCCTTCAAATTTTACTAGTGGATAGCGTAAAAGATATTGATCATAGTGGGATACACCGGTTTTCGAAGATTTTGGCATTTGACCCCTCATTTTGGGTCTCGAAGCTGGAAACCCTAATTTGACTTGCATGTTGCTTAAACGATCTCCGTTTGACCCTGTTTTTGTTGCATGTCGGTCAGTTTGTGATACTAAAGTGTTGGGGGGGCTGCCAAAGCGGATCTGCTAAAAATAGTAAGTTTCCGAAAAAGTGACCAACTCTGTTTGCATGTCACATCACTGCGTAGCTCTTGAAAAACCCATAAGGAATAACCTGACATGCATCGAAAAGTCCTGCATGCAAACCCTAAACATAGCCTCTAAAGACAGCTTTGAAAAAGGTCCTGATCCTGGTTTGCATGTTACACCATTGCGAAGCTTTCGAAAAACCCACAAAGAATGTACAGACATGCATAGAAAATTCCAACATGCAAACCCTAAAAATAGCCTCCGAAGGCTGAGTGCTGAAAGTTACCATCTCATCTTGGATGTTATATCACCGCGTAGGTCTCAGAAAACCCAGAAAGATTCTCCAGACATGCATTGAAAAACTTCGCATGTAAACCCTAAAATTAGCTCCTGAAGGTGAACTTGCTAAAAATAGAAAGTTGTCCGTTTCAGCTCAAAACTTGCAGACAAATAGCTTGACGTGCTCTAGATGTAGTGTAGCAGTCAGAATTTCAAAAGTGCTGAGAAAAATGTCCCAAACTAGGTACTTACTAAAAATAGTAAGTTGTCAGAATTCGATGAAATTCTGTTGGGGACCTGCTGGAAGCTTGCTGACTGCATTGTCGTGCTCAAATTTCAATGTACTTACTCCATTTGACTTCAAACTGGTCGGAAGATTCAAACCCTAATTCTTAGACTTAGCCAAAATCTCAAGTTTAAGCTCAAAGATGGGCACATCCTCGGAAAGACAGACGAAACAAAAGAGAGACGACAACAAAACGAACTAAAAACCAAGTCAAAAGACCCGAACAAAGCAAAAATTAGGGGGTCCCCATTTGCAATGGGGCGATGTGTGAAAAGGTCGCAACAGGATGGGTTACTGCCAATGTGGAGAATAAACTTTGTAACTCTCATTGTACCCACTGAAAAGTGGAGAATTCCCACTCAAGAGTGGATGCCCGCTGCAGTGGATGAATTAGTTGAATTGTTTGTAGTTTTACCCCCATTGTTTAAGTGGTTGAGCGGAAATCTTTATGGTTGGTTCACCGCCTAAATTCTTTCAGTTTTGTAATAAGTACTCCGCCATATGTTAGCACCTCGCCTTCAAAAGGATCTTGTGTGCACATTCTTGGCATGGAGTTTATCTTCCATTTCTAGTTGTATCAGTTTCAGTATTGAGTTATTGATCCTAGGGATCCTCTGACCATATGCCCGCCCCTCTTCCTTCAGTGGTTTTAGGGTGCATTCTTGGTTAGAGTTGCTTTGATAGAGATTTGGTTTTGGCGCTAACGCTAATCAAATTGGCCAAGTGTTGGTTATTGTGTAAAAATTGTGGCAAAAAATTGGTTAGCATATTTCAGGCTCATCTTGTCCCCCTCCCGGGTGGCCTATCCAGAAGATGCCCTCTCGTTGTATTCCCTCAGCAATCCTCCCTTCCCTTATCCATGGTGTGGGTAGGGTAAGTGAAGTTGCATTGGGTGTCCTGGTAGCCAACTCTTCTAAACCCAAGGGCAGCACCTGTTGAGGCAACGGCAAGTTCCTCCTTGGCCCATGTGGGCTCAGCTTGTCCCCTCCCGGGTGGCGTATCTAGAAGATGCCCTCTTGCTTTACTCCCTCGGCAATCTTCACTTCCCTTATCCATGGTGTGGATATGTATTGGTTTTACTAACTCACATTTAAATTAAAGTATCTATCAACTCCTTTAACCATGATGGGTGGTTAGGAGTTGCAAAGGTATCTTGGCAGCTCAACTCCTCTAGATCCAAAGGCAATACCCATTGAGACAACGGCAGTACCCCTTTGGCCCATGTGGACTCATCTTGTCCCCTTATTTGGGTGGCGTATCTAGAGGAAAACCCCTTGATATAGCCCCTTGGCAATTCCCTCGTTTCCCACCATGGTGAAGGCATAAGCACAATGATGTAATTCCTACATAAATATATAAGCAAACTTAATAAGGACTAATAATATCACACATGGATCATTCTTTCTAAATAACATAAATGAATAGGTGATCATAGGATAAGGACATACATAAGTACATATACAATCTATTCATTTATATTAATAAGTCATAATTACTTATAGGGCTCTTAATTGCTGCAACTCAAATATATATAGGGATCATTATTGCACAATTGTAGATAATATATATATATATATATATATATATATATATATATAAACTATTTAAACTTACAACTCAAATATATTCTGGATAATATATTTTATTCTTCCCTCTCATCTGCTGCTTTCACAGATTTATGACTGAATATTATATTGATTCCCTCAGTGATTATTTTAATTCATAAAATACCACCTTATTATTATCTGCAGAAGCCTTTCTCAATTTTCCCAGCCACGATGATAGCTTACTTTATTTCCCTAAATCCTCCTTTCTTGATTGAAGTCTCTGCCTTCTTTTATATCGCTTGTTCTGCCCAACAGTCACATCTATTGTGGAGGGGACGTGGCTCTTTTATCTTTTTTTGCATGACTGTTGACCTTTCAATGCCAACTGTTGCATACTTTACAGCCTATCCGCTGCTTTAGGAGGATCAGTGCTTTTGTTAGCTTAGATGATGGTAGTTTAGGATTCGATGCATGTCTTAGGAATCGGTGCTTCAGATTATTAATACTTTGTAATTAATTAATTATTATTTGTTTTATTTATTGATTAACAATATCAACCTCTATTTTGCTTTGTATTGTAATTATAATATGTATGATAATTATAATTACAAGAATATTTAATTTAGCAATTATTTGTATTGATATTTTTGTTGTTTACAATTATTTGTATATATATATTATTTATTTTATTTGTATTTCATTTTTTAATGTTACAATTTCGGAGCATGACATCATCACTAGAACTATGCCCAAGTGGATTTCAGTGCTTAGAAATCCTGTCACAAATACCAAGGGAACCTGATGTGATTGTAGATGGTGGAGAAATATTTGAGGTAGGACTAGGAGTGCCCTTCTCAAAACATACACCTCTCGATAAACAACCCATGAGTGACAGGATGAAGAAGCTTGTTGTACGCATACAAAAATTCTGTATTGTTTCAAGTTTTTCATGATCAAGTCTTGTGTAGTCTTTATCATCTTGTCATCTTTTTGTTCTTTTTTGATCCCTTGTAGGATCATGGAATAAGGCTGTTGAAGACATTGATCTTGATGGAAGAAAGGAGGCCTTCAAATCTGAAATTTCTGAGTCATGAAAAGAGGACGCATTTGTGGAGTAGGGGTGCACCTCACAAAGGAAGAACATGCTAGGAAATGGAAAAACGTGCTAGGAAAAGGAAAAGTATAAATGTGTTCACTAAAAGTGCTCAAAGTTCTAGTCGTATAACAATATCGACTCATTCTAGCACGTTTAGGAGTACATATAAACTGTTTGGTACAGAAGTTATTTGTGTCTATCATATTTGATATATAAGGTGCAACTTCATTTGAGTGGGTCTGGATTGCATACACACCGGATTACACAACATATGGCATTCATTAAAGGAGGTTAAATTAAAATAATTGAAAAGGTGACCAAAATGCAAATTGGCAAAACAAGGTTTCTGATCAAATAGAAGTATAGAGTAGAGGGTTTTAGATTCAAGTCACCAAGATTACCAAATTGTTGAGGTTTCAGGGAGTTTTCAAAGTTCCACCATGATCAACATAGAAAAGACTCACTAGAATCATGCAGAGCCATATTCTGAAAAGGTCTATTTTAAGCTTGTGCTAAAAATAGGTGCCATTTTTAGCTTTCACATTTTTCAAATAAAAGAGCATATTTTGGGATGTACTCTTTTAGCACAAGGAGCTTGTATTATTTTAAACCTTCCACTATTTTTTAGCATTTTTTGTTTATTGCCTAGAGTTGGCTATTGTTAGATTGCCTACCCAATCATGCAAAAGATGTGAGTTTTAAGGGATAAATGTAATTATTTCAATCATTAGCTGAATTGACAGTTGCATGTGTCAAATCAGAATTAGTGGATAGGAATAATTTGTCATAAATCTTGCAGATCATTTAAGCAATCATAGTTAGGGTAGAAGTGCAATTAATTTAGTTCACTTATTTTCATGCAATTGTTTGTAAACAATTATTTTGCACTTGGTTATAAATCAATGGTAATTTCCATGCCTACATATTGCTGAAATTGCTATTCAGTATTATTGTCAATCCAGAATGTGCTATTCAATGGGATGTAGTATGCCTTCTTTGCTTCAAAATCACCATTGAAGTTTTCTATCTAACGTGGTAGTGTACCTTTATGAGTTAAATATCACTTAACAATTATTGAAAGCTTTGTATTTTAGTAAGTGTTAGGTTTGTCTCTTGTAGCTTTGAATACGTTGATTGTGTCTAGCTTATAACATTTAATATCATTTCATCCTTGTGTACTTGTTTTGCTTGATCTCTACTTTTAGCTAAGTAGTTCAACCATATAGCTGTAGAATTTGTTTTTAGTCAAAAAACATAAAATCCTTTGCTTGTTGTCAAAAGAGTGTCTTAGCTTTTTACCATAGGCAAAACTAAAAATATACACATTTACATTTTATTTAGTGTGAACACGAACCACCCCAAAAATCATTGTAAAGATTGTAAGTTGCAAGTCTATATTGTCTATGTTGGCCTTGCTGTTGCACCAAAAGGTCGACTTGTCAATGCCCGATACAAGCGTTAGATAAGATCCACAGGAGGCGGTTAAACCATGTCGCAAATCACATGGTCAGCGCTGACCGAGGGGTGGAAGCGCCGAGCTTCCAACAATCCCCCCCCGTGCGACCACAGGATTCGAACCCGCAACCCGGCTCTGATACCAATTGTTGGCCTTGTTGTTGCATCAAAAGGTCGACCCGTCAATGCCCAATACAAGCATCAGATAAGATCCACGGGAGGCGGTTAAACCATGTCGTGAATCATGCGGTCAGCACTGACTGAGGGGTCCGAGCTTCCAACAGTCTAGTTTTAGGTTAATTTTTAATTTACAGGGAACTTCCAATTCAAAGAGTGGTTTTATTGCACATTTGTTCCATTTTTCTTCGCATGGAAATTTGCAAATTAAAATGCTAACAAAGTTGACATCCCTTAACATCATTTGGATAACTCACAACAATGCAAGGTGTACTTTGTGGATCCATGGCTTTACGTTTCTTTGATGGAATGTAGGCCTAGGCAGGAGAATCGGAAACTCCAAAGTGTTTCACTATGGGTTTACAACTGCTCCAAGCTTGAAAAGGAGTGACCCCTTTTAAGGCTTTATGGGCAACACAGTTCTAGATGTAGTTCACAAAGTTAATGGCCTTCGATTAGAATTGTAGTGTAAGGGACTAGAGTGGACTGCACAACTAGCCATCTCCTTTAATGATTTGTTCTTTCTCTTTTTTATGCCATTCTATTGAGGGTTGTATAGAATTGTGTGCTGCAAGTCAATACCCTTTGTTACATAGAACTACTAAAATTGATGGTTGACATACTCACCACCGTTATTAGTGAGAAAATGTCTGATGGCTTTCCCAAATTCTTCTCAACAAAGTGCTTTGAAGTCTTGAAAGTACTCAAAGACCTCACTCTTTTGTCAAAGGAAGCAGATCCATGTATATTGAGAAAGGTCATCAATGAAGGTTAGGACATATTCGGCCTTATTGAATGAAACGTATGGGAAAGACCCAAATAGATCATTGTGAATCAATTCTAGAATCTGTGTAGTTCTCGATGCTTTGCCCTTATTGAACTTCTCTTCAAGATGTTTGCCCAAAATACAACCATGACAAATGCTATTAGAATAGTGGACTCTAGGAAAACTTTTAACCACACCTTGCTGGCTCAATTGTTGTAGATAACAATAGTTCAAGTGATCAAACAGCTCAAGCTGTAGTCTGCTCACATCATCAGTGTGAGTAGGAAGTACTGTTACACCCCGATTGTATAGCTACTATTGCATAGGGCAATTGATTGTAATGTTTGAATCATTGAGATGAATAAAACATGTTCTTGTGAATGTGTTCTATTTAAATGATTGTCTCATTTGATTGATACTTCTATTGACTGATACTTCTATTGATTGTAATTCTTGAGAGGGCAATTAATTGTAATGTTTGAATCATTGAGATGAATAAAACATGTTCTTGTGAATGTGTTCTATTTAAATGATTGTCTCATTTGACTGATACTTCTATTGATGTAATTCTCGATTAATGTTGCATACAAGTTATGGAATAATGTTTATTCTAACTTTTGAGATGTTTTATGTATACTGCTTTGTTGTGAGCATATGACTCCCGTTTTCGTGTCATGGTGTGCAAGTAAGAGGACCATTCCTCCAGGAAGAGGAGAAATATCACTCGGGGAGGAGCTTGGTCGGGTAAACAGTAACGAGAACCATTTGAGCATACACACACATCCCTTAGACTTAGTAAGCTAAGTCAGTTTGTTGAGTTACGGGTAAGTCATCCATAGGCTTGTATGTTGACATTAGGAGTCTTGTCTACTTTTGAATGTATGTATAAGTGATGCCTATCTATGTATCTGTATATGATATTACATTACTGGTTAGGAGGTGGACATGTATACATGTATATAGTATATAAACGTATCCATAGGTATATTCATGTCGATACAAACGTATGAGGGCAAATGGAAATGCTCGTACGAGTGCATCGATATAATATACATACGTATACGTGTACATAGAGGAAAATATACAAACGCATATACATGTGTATATACCCACAACCAACCTGATGTATGTGGATATTAATAATATTATTTTAATATTGCCTTGGAATTTACATATACACATATATACACATATACATAGATATGTATATTGAAAGTATGTTGATTGGCTCGCAATATACGTATTTATCAAATAAATATGTAAATGTGTATATATTTATATATGTAAATGTATATATATTTAATATTATATATATATATATATATATATAATTTAATTGATTTGATTTAAATAAGAGATCGATACATCTCATAGTAAAGGAAGACTTTATTTTAAATCATTTTATGAGATGTCGATTAGTGCACTATGGGAAACCGATTTAAATCAAAAGGATGAAATATTAAGTCTTCATTTTGAATCGAACCTTTTTGATAAATCACGCCAAAGTTAAATATTTCATTGAGAACTGTAAATGTAAACAAATCTAATAGCAAGAATGAGGGATTCAAGGGTTCTACAATAATTCTTGATTTCAAAATCTACAAAAGTTAAGATACAGATTTTCGACTTTCAGAGAGACAGAATTTCGACTTACAGATTTAGATTTTAATGTACTGATTGCAGAACATTATCAGATTTCTATGACTGCATATCATTGAGGGATTCGCAAAATATATGTTTAAGAAAACAGGCCTCTAAGAGACACGTCTCATGAGAGGACGTGTCTCCAAGAGTGGAGACACGTCCACTCATGGGACGTGCTCTTTAGAGTCCGTGTTAACACATAGTTAACAATGCGTTTAGCATAACATATTTACTAACCAGCGAATATCACTATAAATATTGATTTAGAATACAACTATGATTCGCATTTTATACTCAACGATTTTCAGAATTAGCGATAGGATCAATCAGATACGATGGTGCTTGCAGCAATCGCTTTTCCAGATCTGACCGACGCTATCTTTCAATAACACTCCCTCTTAGCTAGGGAAGATGTATCAAATCTAATAACTAGAGATATCAAGTCCCATGATATCAATAAGAGACACTATCATGACATGTCCATAATATCAAGTCACATGATATCTGCCATGATAGTTTGATCATTGTAGAGTCGTCACTTTACAATGTCAATTACAAGTGTACATTATTAGAAAGATCGTCACCTTTCAATAATGCATACAAGAAAAATAGGCCCATAAAGTCATGGAGTCACACACATGACAAAAGAGTTTACACATTAAACATCTTTATATTAGTACAATTTATAAACAATTTGTATTTCAAACATAAATAACATATTACATTTCAACCATACCAAGTTTCTTCCTGAAGTGTTCCAACTTGATTCGGGAGAGAGGTGTTGTGACCTTTTTCACACCTCGCCCCATTCAAAATGGGGACCCCTAATTTTTGCTCCATTCTGGTCTTTTGTCTTTGGTTCTTCTCTCTCTCTCTCTCTCTCTCTGTCTCTTTTCTCTAGTCTGCCTTTCGAGGGACGTTCCCGTCTGCAAGCTTAAGCATAAAATTGACCAAGTCTGAGAATTAGGGTTTCATCTTTCCTGGTCAGTCCGAGGTCGAATAAAGTAAATAAATTGAAAATTGGGCTTAACATTGTTATCAGCATGTTTCCAGCACACTCCTACCAATTTTCATCCGATTCGAGGCACTTACTATTTTTAGTAAGTGTGAAATTACGCAATTCACAAAGATTTTTGAAATTCCGACAGTCACACGGCATTCAGAGCATATCAGGCTGCTTGCGTGCAAAATTTGAGTAAGAAAAGACAACTTACTATTTTTAGCAGTCCAGCTTCCGGGGCACAAATTTCAGGGTGCAGATGCAGAGTTTTTCTTTGCATGTCTGGATTTTCCTTCTGGGTTTTTCGAGACCTTCGCAACGATATAACATGCAAAACGAGACGACAACTTTCAGAATTCAGTCTTCCGAGGCTAATTTTAGGGTTTGCATGTCGGTTTCTTTGCATGTCGGATGATTCTTGGTGGAGCCAGAGCTTCGCGATGGTGTGACATGCAACGAGATAACCACTCAGTAAGGAACTTGCTATTTTTAGCGAGTGTGTCCCGGCAGCCGCCTCCCAGCAGTTCAAAATTACAAGCCGATCGCAGTGCCACAGAAACGAAGACGAACAGATATCATTTGATACGCATGCAGAGCGAATTAGGGTTTCCAACTTCGGAGCCTAAAAATAGGCGTAAAAAGTCAAAATTTTCGAAAACCGATGTAAACCATCGCGATCAGCATCCATCAGGCTATCTGCTGGTGAAATTTCAAGTCAAACGGAGCACTTACTATTTATAGTAAGTCAATTTGGAAACTGGCTAAAAATAGTAAATTGAGTGCATGCGCCGGTGTCAGCCGACAGGTCACGTGGTGAGGAGCGCCTCGTTCAAATTTCAACTCGATCAGAGCATGGGAACTATCAGAAACATGAGGTTACTATTTCTAGTAAACCACCTTCAGAAACATGCTAAAAATAGCAGGGTGACTAAAAATGGCAGTGCCGACAGGTTGACAAGGTTATGAAGATGTAGTGCGCAAAATTTCAAGCCATTCCGGGCTTCAGAGATACAAATTCAGAAGACTTACTATAAATAGCAGGGCACGTAGGCTGGCGAAAAACGAGAAAATTTGTCTAAGTCTGAAACTTCATCCAGTAGGCATAAGGAAATGCGCCCAGCTAGTAAGGAGGCATAAAAAAATTCTAAGTATGGCGTTCATCCTGCTTAGGGGTCCAAATGCGCCCAAGGCACCAGAAGTCAAAGAAAGTCAACAATTTTCGTCCTGCTCAGGGGTCCAAATGCGCCCAAAAGAAGAAGGAAAGCTCAGAAAAGTTGAAAAATCTTCTAAGTATGAGAAATCCGCCTCACCCTCCTAAATGCGCCCAAGATGCAAGCTTATCCTTCACAGGGGGTGAAATGCGCCCAAAGTTGTAGAGGGTCAAAGCAAAGTCAAACATTTTCATCCTTCCCTCTAGGCAAAATGCGCCCAAACAGGGCCATGTGAAGACAAAAAAATAGAAGGTGAAGAGTCACCCAAGGACGTTGGAGAAGGTTATCCACCAGCTACATGAAAATGCGCCCAAACTTGTGCATGTCAAGACAAAAGGGGTGGAGTTGAAAGGTCGTCCAGTGGATAGGCTCAAATGCGCCCATGTTTGGATAGTAAATGGTGAATGAGGGTGGTAATTGAGGTGAAAATTTTGCCAAGGCGTGGTAAACTCAAGGTAAATGCTAGGCGTTATCCTCCATCAAGTCCTAAATGCGCCCAAGGTGGTGGGTGTTGGAGAATTTCCTAAGGCGTGTGAAGTGTGAAAACAAGATGCTAAGGTGGTAAGGTGTTAGAATCTTTTTAAGGCGTGTAAGGGTGGAGAATGTATGCTAGGCGTGATTTTATTCTTCTTCAAGTATCATATGCGCCTAGGGTGGATGAAGTGTGTTAGGCGTTGAAAATGCAAAGTGTTGAAAATATTTTCCTAGGCGTGGTGATGAATATCCTTCAGCATGTGTCATTTGCGCCCAAGGTGTTGAAGATGATTGCTAGGGCGTTGGAAATTTTATGGAGAATAAAATACAAAGGATGAATAATGCATGCCTAGGCGTTGAAATTGCCAGATGAAAAATAAATTAAGTGTGATGTGCTTTCAAGAAATATTTTCTAAGAAAAGTTGATGAATTTTTTTCTCACCACTGGCAAGATGGATTGAAGGATGAATAAAAATTTTCTAAGGGAAATTTTTTCAAAAATGCTAAGTGATTCAAATTTTCCAAGGCAAAATATTTTGGGAAAAACGCCCAAGTCTGATGAGTGATGAATTTTCCTGAAGTCCGAGTGAGGTTGCCAAAGGTGAAGTCAGAGAATGCCAGCTGCACGGGTTGATAAAAAAAATTTCTCAAGTCAGCACAACAAGAAATCTTCACAGATGCGAAGAACGGATTTAAATTTCACAGGGAAATAATTTTCTAAGGTTCAAAATTCAAGAAAATCAAATGAACCCGTTCGTCGTGCACCCATGAATTTGACGCATTCTGATGGAAATTTTCTTCTGGGTATTGATGATTTCTGTTGAGGAGTTGATTTTAAGGTCTTCCACAGCTTGCCGAGGATTCTGTGATAAGGACTTCAAATGGGCACCAGGTTGATGAGTTTTCCTAAGGGAAAATTTAAAAATTTTCTAAGGCAAAATGAAGAAAATGTGTTTTCAAGGTGAAATCCTCCAGACAATGAATTTGAAAGGGACTGCCTAGGTGAATTTGCTCAAGCTCTTCGTTAAGATAATTTTCCTGAGCCAGAGATGAATGAGATTAAAATTGCGAACACCTCAGCTGGCAAAGTAAAGGGGAATACAATTGAAGTCAAGATGTTGGAATCTTGAAGGATGAAGTTGACCAAGGAAGGCGATGAACGCTTGAAAATTAGAGCGTGAGAATCAGGTAAGTAAGTTAAGATTATATTATGAAGTGTTCTAATACTCTTCTCCTCGCTTGTTTTGCAGGAGGAATGTCGAGGCCAGAGCACAATGACTTGAAGTGGTGAAGCACGATGATATTACAATCTTCGAAGGAAGATAAAGTTATAAGTTTCACATGAAGGAAGAAAAAGTTGCATGAAAATGACCAAGTGTTGAGACTTAGTATAACTTAAGTGACAAAGATGAAGAGCCTCAAGTGGAAGAAGTCAAAGAGCAACGCCAAGAAAGAAGATCAAGAATAGTGTGAACGCGTCTACAAATGGAATCTTCTAGAAGGAATAATGGACATTATGGCTCATTTATTACCCCACTTTCCTTTGTGGCGGTTTTTAGGGAAAATCTTGTTTAGGGCTGAGGTGGCACGATTCTGGCCACTCTATTGATTGTAACCCTAGCCGTCTTTTGGACTTGGGCTAGCTATATAAAGGGGGAGTCCCCCTCATTTGTAACCTCATTAGATTAGAAGCAGAGCTTAGAGGAGTAGAGAGAAGTTCATAGAATAGAAAGTAAAGTAGTGTAGATTGAAAAGGAAGGAAAGTCTTCCCTTTGGATACTTTGTAAGAAGTTGTCATGTATGCATTCATAATAAAAGAATTTTTCATTGATGGTGAATCCTTCTTTGTTGTGAATAGTTGTTGAGGCTTCTTCGTCCTTCCAATTCACGTAGCATCTTTCAAGTAGCTTAAAGTAAAATAGTTTTCATTATCATGCAAGTAGATGTTAGTTGTGGACTTGTGGTGTTAATTGAGACAACTTCATTTCATCCATACCACTAGCGGCTTGCTGACGACAGGTCTGCCTTGTGTGGTCAACTGGAAAACTTACAAACTTAACTTCGATTGTGATTCATGTGTTTGTATGCGTCGTTCTGATGGTACTTACATGTTGAGTTATAATTTGAAAACCTCTTGCCATTCCCTTGAAGATTGCACCGACTTTGTGTAAGTTGTCCAACGTGAGGCGGAGCAGAGTCTGGTCGAAGTTTGTCAAGATTGATCCCACGTCCCGTCCTTAGATAGAAGATTAACTTCTTAGGCCCTACACTCTTTTAATTTTAGTTCATTTCCGGTTAGGATTAGGAAACTTGTGCTCATTTGCCAAATTATTCGAATTACACGCAAAGCCCTTAGTCTGCTGTTTGTTGTTAGCCGTTGAACAATTGTGTAAGTCCCCTTGACATACCAGCAATATCACATCGAGCCAAACTGAGCCTATTCGCACTTAAGGAACCTTGGAGTTGAAAGCATGATCTTACTCGCAATCTTAGCATGCTGAATACTTTGTTCAAGAGAGGATAGAGCGTCCGTTGGGAGACTTTATTCTATGTTGGTGCGGTCTCAAAACCACGTCAACAAGAGGCTTGGTGAGAATGTCCGCAGTTTGATCATTTGTACTAATATACTCCAACTGAATTACTTTCTTTTCCACCATATCTCTTACATAATGATAGGGGATCTCAATGTGCTTCGATCTATCATGAAAGACAGGATTTACAGAGAGTTTGATGCAACTTTGATTGTCACAATGAATAATTGTAGGATCCAAGGGCTCACCAAAGAGTCCCACAAGCAATTTACGAAGCCACACTGCTTCTCTTGCTCCCATTGAGGCTGCAATGTATTCAGCTTCTGTTGAGCTCTGTGCAACTGAAGATTGTTTTCTGCAAATCTAGGAGATCATAGCCGATCCTAAACTGAAGCAACATCCTGATGTGCTTTTTCGATCGGTTACATTTCCAGCCCAATCTGAATCAGAGTACCCATGAAGATCTAATTGAACATTTTTGTAAAGAAGACCATATCCAATAGTGCCTTGAAGATATCTCAAAATATGTTTCACAGCCATTAAGTGAATTTCCTTTGGCTCACACATGAACTGGCTGAGAACATTCACTGCATAGCAAATATCAGGTCTGGTGTTAACCAGATACATCAAGGATCCAATCATTTGTCTGTAAAGGGTTGGATCTGCACACTTGGATTCTACTGCTGCTTCTTTTAATTTGTGAAGGTTGGTTTCCATAGGTGTAGACATCGGTCTACAATCCAACATTCCAAATCTTTTCAGAATGTCTATAGTATACTTCCCTTGGTTTAGTATAATGCCTTCTGATTTCTGCCATACTTCTAAACCTAGGAAGTAGTGTAGGATACCCAAGTCTTTCATGTCAAATTCAGAGATTAGATCCTGCTTTCCTTGAGCAATGAGGTGATCCTCTCCTGTTATTAGCAGATCATCAACATATAAAATAATTATTAGCATATCACCTTTGATTACCTTGAAGTAGAGATTGGAGTCGGCCTCATTCTTGGAAAATCCTAATCCCAAGAGATAGCTGTCAATTCTTTCATACCAGACCCTGGGAGCCTGTTTAAGTCCATAAAGAGCTTTCTTCAGTCTGCATACATGTGAGTCAGGTTTATATATCACAAAACCTTCAGGCTGTTCCAGATAGACTTCTTCTTCAATGGTTCCATTTAGAAAGGCAGTTTTCACATCCATTTGATGGATCTTCCAACCTTTAGCTGCTGCAATGGCTATCACTGCTCTCACTGATGTGTAACGGGCAACAGGTGCAAATGTTTCTTCGTAATCAATGCCTTCCTTTTGAGAAAAACCTCTTGCCACAAAACGTGCTTTATATTTTTCTATACTGCCATCAGCAGCATGCTTGATTTTAAAGAGCCATTTGGAAGAGACAACAGATTTCCCTTTTGGTCTAGGCACTACATCCCATACATCATTCTTTAGAATGGACTGATATTCCTCCGTCATTGCATCTTTCCATGCTTGATGTTGAAGGGCTTCTGAAACACAGTCAGGTTCTGAGTTTAAGATGTTGTTTATTAGAGCAACATAGCCAGAGAAACGTTTGGGTCTTTTACTCTCCCTGAACGTTCCTTTGGGTGCTGCATGAACCTCAGCTTCTTTGAGCATTTTCCTGGCCCAAAGTGGTCTCTTATTATCATTTGGATTCTCACTTGATGGAAGTTCGAGTGACATTTCCTCAGAATGCTCCCTCTGAATTTCAGAATCAGGTTCCACCTCGGGTACACTAGGAGAAAGGGTTTCTAACTCAGAGGAGCTTCTTGCCCTTTTGAATGCAATGTCTTCTTCAAAGATGACATCTCGACTCAACTCAATTTGATTCTGCCCGGGAATGTAAATCCTGTATGCTTTGGAATTTTCACTATAACCCATAAACACCCCCTTCTTTCCGGAAGGTTCTAGTTTGGATCTCTTCTCTTTAGGTACATGAATATAGACAGGACAGCCAAAGATCCTAAAATGACTGATGTCAGGTTTCACACCGGTAAAGGCTTCTTCAGGAGTTTTGTTATCAAGATGTGAATGAGGACATCTATTTTGAATGTAGACAGCAGTCCTAGATGCTTCTGCCCAAAAAGAAGTATCAATGTTTTGGTCAAGTAGCATTGCCTTAGCAGCTTCTACAATGGTTCTGTTTTTCCTTTCAGCAACCCCATTTTGCTGGGGATTGTAGGCAACTGTGAACTCCCTCTTAATTCCAGCTTCTAGGCAAAATTCCTTAAAAATCTCAGAGGTGTATTCTTTCCCATTGTCTGTTCTTAAGATCTTTATTTTCTTTCCGGAGAAATTTTCAGAGATGGCTTTGAACTCTTTGAACCTTTTGAGGATTTCTAATGATTCTTTACACTTAAGGAAGTAGATCCAGGTTTTCCTAGAGAAGTCATCTACAAATATGACATAGTAAAGAAATCCTGCTTTAGAGGGTACAGACATGGGTCCACATAAGTCTGAGTGAACCAATTCTAACACATTAAGAGTTTTGCTCAAACTAGAGGGAAAGGATCCCTTTGAATTCTTCCCTAAGGCACAACCTTTGCAAGTTCCTTCATGAGATGGGTTTAACTTAGGTAAGCCTGTTACAAGTTTTTCCACAGAAGGTAGGGCACGAAAATGAAGGTGACCTAATCTTCTATGCCAAATCTCATTTGAATCAAAGGTGTCAATGGTAAGGGCTTGATTAACTTCAATGCATAGTTTATAAAGGTACCCTTGTCTTATACCTATGGTGAGGGCTTTCTTGATGGATGAGTTTTTAGGCCAGGCAAGAACTTTTCCATCTATAAAGGTAACTCTATAACCATTGTCTTCAAGGGCAGATACGGATATAAGATTCCTCTTTATTCCAGGTACAAACAAGACTTCAGAGAGTTGAAGAGAAAGCCCAGATTTCAACTTGATAGAACAAGTTCCAACCCCTCTTACAGGGTGTGCTGAATCATCCCCGATGGTTACTTCTTCATCAAACCTTTCGGTCAAAGTATCTAAGTGTTCTCTGAATCCTGTGATATGTCTAGAAGCACCACTGTCAATCACCCAGTTGAGAGTGGGTTCGGATACTTGACTAGAAAGGGCTGAATGGAACACAAAATTTTCAGGTTCATGATCTGAATTTGACTTTCCTACTTTAGCAAAGGAAGTTTGTTGTTTAGTCCTATCAGGGCACTTCAATGCATAGTGACCATATTGATCACATCTAAAGCATTGTACTTGAGAAATATCTTTCTTCTTATGAGGACCCTTTCCATTTGAATTTCTCTTTCTTTTGGAAGACCCTTTCTTGAAAGATTTTTTCTTACTCTGTTTATTAGATGTTGAGTTGAGTGCAAGGATGTCTTCATCTATTTTCTTTTGTTTATTCTCTTTAGAGGAGAGTCTGGATTCTTCTTGAAGACAGTCAGATCTTAGCCTATCAAACTTAGGGAGTTTAGATCTTGCACTTATACCTTGAACAAAAGACTCCCAAGAGTTTGGGAGACCTCCTAGAGCAATTAGGGCTAACTCTTTGCTGTCAATCTGATATCCAATGGTGGATAATTGATCTCTCAGTTCAGTAATCCTCATGAAGTATGCATTAATGGACTCTCCTTTGTTTATCTGAACATTGTTGATTTGCCTTTTCAAAGCAAGAGTCCTGCAGGTGTTGTTGATCTCATAGGTACTCTCAAGAGATTTGAACATGAGGTAGGCAGATTCATGTTTAGCTAGGATAGGCACTATGTGATCCCTAACTGCATCTACAAGTATTTTCATGGCCTTTTCATTGTTTTCTACCCATTGAGTTCTCTCAGGTTCAGACTTGGGTTGCTCCAAATTTTCTCTTACAAGAGAGTCTACTTTATGTTCCTTAAGGATCATCATGATTCTAAATTTCCATGATGTGAAATTTTCTGCTCCTGCAAGGCGATATTCAAATCAGATCACACTTGACATTATGAAAAATGAGTAAAATTCGATTTTTTGGAAAATACGAATTTCTTAGAGCAACCTGGTAATTAGATTTGTTTGGGATACGCACAGCCTGGCTCTGATACCATGTAAATGTAAACAAATCTAATAGCAAGAATGAGGGATTCAAGGGTTCTACAATAATTCTTGATTTCAAAATCTACAAAAGTTAAGATACAGATTTTCGACTTTCAGAGAGACAGAATTTCGACTTACAGATTTAGATTTTAATGTACTGATTGCAGAACATTATCAGATTTCTATGACTGCATATCATTGAGGGATTCGCAAAATATATGTTTAAGAAAACAGGCCTCTAAGAGACACGTCTCATGAGAGGACGTGTCTCCAAGAGTGGAGACACGTCCACTCATGGGACGTGCTCTTTAGAGTCCGTGTTAACACATAGTTAACAATGCGTTTAGCATAACATATTTACTAACCAGCGAATATCACTATAAATATTGATTTAGAATACAACTATGATTCGCATTTTATACTCAACGATTTTCAGAATTAGCGATAGGATCAATCAGATACGATGGTGCTTGCAGCAATCGCTTTTCCAGATCTGACCGACGCTATCTTTCAATAACAAGAACTATAGGAAACTTTTGAAAAGAAATAAAAGGGAAAAATAGAAGTGCCGTGAGAAGTAACGTGCGCGCTTGGAGAACTCACACCATGAATAGGTCGTTGGAACTCTACTCAGCTGAGTATTTGGCAATTGAACCCTCTAAATTGGCAAAATGGATCACATGCAACCTTGACCGATTCTTTAGTGTTGATTAATCAAACTGATTTTCTGAATATTTGCGCCAAAAATAAGGGACGCCTGTAGGTGTCAAGATACATATTTTTACATGTGCAATGTTGAACCATTCTTTGGTCGCTGTCATAGAAAGAGGTCGACTCACCTTTGAAATTCGCCACATCTTACATTTGAAGCATTCAAAACCTTGTCTAGTAGTTTACATGCCATTAAAGGAGGAAAATGGTTGAGCAGGGGGCTCTATATATAGCCGCCTTGTTCACTCTTCTTCATCATCTTCTAAAATCCGAGTTCTTACTTTTGCTGAGAGATTTTATCCTTCATATTTTATTAAGAGCAATTACATTTCTGAGTGCTTTCATATTTATGAGAATAATCTTTAGTTCTGGAAGTCAATTTCTGAGTGTTTCTATCCTGAGAGAAGAGAGGCATTGGAGAGTAAATCTGAAAAGAAAAGACACCAGCTTGAGAGGGTTTTGCTGGATATCTTGAAGTGTTGGAAGTGCCTTGACATCATTTTTTTAAAAGGACGCCGAAACAGGCATGAATCATTCTTTAGTTATTCATTCTATTTTTGAATACTTGAATGTTGTATAATCTATGAATACTGTTTGTGCATTATCAAGTAGTTAATAGTTTAACTGCATTCACATGAAAAGGAGAAAATGAGTTTCTATGAATTCACATATTAGTTGTAAATAGGCAGTAAACTGTTCAAAGTTGCTTATTATGTGCATTACATTGCTTGTATGATCTCCATATAAGGAGAGTATATGAAAGTAGATACTAAATACTAGGACGGGGATGATACAATCAAGTCAAGTACAATCCATAGCTTAAGTTAATAGATTAACTTAGTGAAGCTTGTATAACTCCTAGGATATTGATTTCTAGAATAGGAGAGGACTTTGAGTTTACTTGTTATGCGAGTAGGTTAGTATGATTGTAGGATGTCTGGGGTGACGGATTCACCCATTGAAGGGAAAAACCTATGCGTAGAGTAAGGAAGCCTTAAGTCAAATCGGCCTTGAGTAGTGTTTATGATAAATGACCTTCATTCGAAGTACTGAATGAGAATACTTTGGCCAAAGTAGTGAAATGTACGACATCCACTAAGGTGTGAGATAGTTGAGACTACACTGTCAGTTCATTGTGATCCCTATACTAGTTCGAGATTGTGAAATAGCAAGGTTCTAGTTGTGTAGGACACAACACTATGCTTAGTTGGTAATTGTTAAAGGATACCCTACCAATCTCTTCTTCGAAGGGAGGGCCATCTATCGAACGATAGGTGTGCCGGGGACCACATTATAAGTCCGTGGTTGGCAGAAAAGCGCCCGAGTGATGTTTCTCCTGCACAGCAAGCAGCCGATGTACCAAGATTTGAAAGGAAAGGAACCTGGACCTTCTTACTTCTATTTGTTCAAAAGCTCTCGAGCTATGTATGTAATTGTATTACTTTTGTACTCTAATTTATATTTGCAATGAAAATGGAATTCATGCGGAAATATATTGTAACTTGTATACATTTATCAATGAAGAAAGGAAAATTTTTATTGTATTGCCTTTGTTACTTGTTATCTTTATATGTTTGGAGTAAAATTGGAATATTTTAATTTACGCAAGGGTTTTGACGTACGGGTTTGGTCGTCACAAGTACTGTTGAAGGAGTATTACGAACAAAGTGAGAGAAGGCATAAAGCTGAGATTGATGATCTGCCTTCCCAACTACCACTATTGTCAATTTGTAACTCCTGGATAACCAATGTACCGGGAGAGAATTCAGCTTGCTTATTTGAACAAGTGTGAGTGATATTATATATTGGTAGGAGATTACTCAACAAAGAGAGTACACAGAACATCATGGAATATTCCCTTGCCTATGTCAACATATCTTCTCCCACATGCATTGTTTAAGGAGTTGTCACCCACCCAAATCTGCGGCATTGAACAAGGCTCTAAAGATGTGAACTCCCCCTCAAATGAAACCGTGTTGTGCAGAGCACCAGAGTCAAGTATCAAAGTCCTTGAGGACAGAGTTGCAATTGCTACAAGGGTCTTGCCCTTTCCTTTCCCCCTACTGTTATTTTAGAATAGATAAACCCTTAGAGATGGATTTGGAACATAGACATTATTCTTTCTCAAGAATATGTGTGAGGTGATCTATTTGTGTCTTTATGCATTTGTGTTCATCATGACTAGATTTCTTACAACAAGAACTCTTTCTTCTGATTTCACTTTTGGAAGAGGTCCCAGATTTTCCTTTGAAATAAATGGAAGATTTCTAGTTACTTATTTTTTGTGTGGTGTTTCTTTTATCATTCTTGGGCTTACTGTTCTTGTTTCTTTTCCTTATTGCAAGAAGCCTTCTAGTCTTTAGTGTTTTGGTTTGCAACCAAGGCATGGGTATTCAAAGACTTCAAAAGTCCATCTGCATAAACTTATATTGCTCCATGGTGAGTGCAACCACAAAATCATCAAGGAAGGCATCTTAAACTTAGATCTTAGAGTAGACTTTATAGCAGAAAGGCAGAAACAAACACCAAATAATCAAGTCCAACTTTGGAAAGCACAGTAAGAAATAATTGAATACCAACTTTCTCAATTCTTCATTGTTTCAATTGTGTTCTTAGTGATTTAAACTGTGTGAAAAAGTCCTGTATGTTGTCAAAATTGCAAGGGTTGAAACTAATTCATTCGTTCTCAAAGACATGACCCCTAATTTCATGTGCTGTCCAAACAATAATGACAATATGTTCTAGATTTCTATAGGTGTATTCAACAATTTAGCAGGAAATAGTAAATTGGGAGTCAGCACTAAGCATAGAAATCCAATGGTCTTGTCATGCTAAACCACTTAATTTTATTAGCATTATCTTTCAGTTCAATCTCAGTGCCTTTGTATACAACCCTTTTTGCCTTAACAACATGGTTATTTTCATCTTCCATTCAAAGTTATTATGGGGTGTTAGAATAATAATAGGTTGCTGATCCATGATGCAGAAAGAAATGAGACAACACAGAAATCAAGTAGACACAAACACAAACCTCTTGTTAATACTTTGTGCAATGACCCCCTAGGCAGGTACATTGTGTGAGACTTTATTTCAATGTGTTTACAAAGCTTGACGTTGTTTTAAGAGAGTTTTATAGTGTCCAAAACAGACCAAATTGTTTAAAGTACAATCCAAATATAAAATAGGAACAAAAGACATGAACCATTGCATAGTTCTCAGAAAATCCTCCACCTTCAAAAAAAGAAAAGCTCAAAAATTAGTTCATATGCAAAAGATGCGAGGGTTTAAAGTTCCAAAAAGCAAGATTAGTCAGCAAAGTTTCTAATAAACCTCAATTTTTGAAAAAAGAGTTGTGTAATTCAAAATTTGATTGCCACAATGTGTAGCAAGTGAAAAAACAATTAGATTGAAAAAAACTCACCAAAAAAGGCTTGGATAACAGAATTATGACTCAGCAAAGTTTAGCTTGGAAAAATGAAAGTTTCAACGATGAGGGGTGCCTCTCCAAGCAAGCAAAAGGATGATATCAACATGTGCAAGTGGTCTCCCAATCAATCGGTATGTTTGGCAAAAGTGATGTGGCACCTCAATTAGCAAGAAGAGGTCAAGTGGAGGGGTTTTTTGTGGAGTCCAAGAGGTTTGTGGTCAAATATCCTTCAATGTGAGCGTTCACTGATAACTCCTGAATCTTTGCAAAGTATGTACATGTTATGCTTAGTCACCAACAGTGAGGACATGTAGGGTACAAGATTGGTAGCAATGTACCCTTGTTTCTTAGAATCTTTTGTAGGCAATAATGGCATAATTTGAATGCTCTTGGTTCAAGGACTAGCTGCAATCATGTTGGTTGTGTGTTTATGGCAAGGACAGGTTTAGTTGTGGGTTGTGGGTACCACAATGAATATGTAACCGTATGTAAGGAATGTGACTCTAACCATGGTGGAAGGTTCCATGATTGTGAACACAACATATATATGAGGAGCTTTGTACAAAATTAATGCCTAGTTGGAAAATACCAAGCTTGATGTAGACAAGGGGTGTACAATTGCCAGAGAAGACTTTAATGGTGCTCACAATGCTGCTGATGGATTTTTGAATGTCGGTTAGCAAGGGCATGGCCACAGTGGTAGCATGCTATGTGTAGAGGGTATGCCACAAGGTATGTGTACCCATAACTTTGTATTCACAAAAGAAGCTATAATCTACAAAGAAAGTACTGAGTCTTGTACCATGAGCATTATACCATCCTTACACATGACGAATGTGCCCAATCAGTGATGAATGAAACCAGCCTTGATAAATGCAAACCATATGACAACTCTTTTTTGAAACCTGCAAATGACCCACAAACTTGTGCAGACCATACAGATTGTCATGCAAGGTAGAGGAATTTCGCTAGGGTCTCAAAGAAAAATGCTTTGTTTTCAATGAACAAACAGTTCATCCTAGAGTTTTTGGCCCTTCTAGGCACAGTGGCAAGCAAAAAAACTTAACAAAATGCTCCAAAATGCTCCAAAATGGTGCAGCCTTCAAAACACAATGCAAATCAAGCATTCAAAAACCAACGATAACTTAGCTTCCGGATGTCCAATTTGAGCAAAACAAAAGCCAAAACTGACTATTTTGTGCCTTTCAAACACAACGGCGAGGTTAAAATCACTACACTGTTCATAAAAAATCAGCTCGGCTCCCAAACATTGAAAACCGAGTGCTTTCAAAAACAAGAAACAAATGGACTAACGTAAACACCATGGCTTTTATAACATGTTAGATTTTGTAGAAAATAAATATTAACCAAGACCTAGTGTACTAGAGTCAAGTCACAAAATCACATTAAATCAAATAGGAGAAGAGAGCTATTTCCATTAATTGAGAGGTCAAGATGCAAATACAAGCAATGCAGTAAGTAAGATGCATAAAATCAAGATGCCTATACTATGCAATAAATGCAAGTGAGTACATATATAAGATATGCAAGAGGGAGGTGGCGGCAAAGATATCCAATAGGAAGTGTAACTCATGAATCTCCTAATGGCTGAAAGAGTAACTCTTATGGAAGATGCTGACAAATCAACCCCTATGACTCACTCTAAGCAAACTAAACGTAGGTGTAGGAAAATATACTAGCACTTGCACCTATAGGAGGTTCAAGGGATACGCCGATAGGAAATTAAAGATAAAATTTAAATATATTTTAATATTTCATAAAATGGAATACTACACAAGTTGACTTTATGGAAATGACCTAAAGCTAGAAATAATAATTTGAGATTGGTGTGGTACGTGTTAGAACTTACTTTGAAAGGAGAAGTGTGAATATTGGATTAAGATTTCACCATTTGGTTGACACATGGAAGATGGATTTTGGTTGAATTCAAATTGCTATGATCCATACATTAGACAACATGTTGAATGTGATTGCATAGAGATTCAAAGGTTTGAAATGTCATAGTAAATGACTAGTTTATTTTGATCTACTTGGTATGACTATGGGATGGATCACATGACTTGAGTACAATTGGAAATAACATTTCATGAACCAATACTTCTCTGGGATGATCCATTAGTGACTGTGTTGGAATAATCAATCATCCATTAAGGGCTGTGTTGGAATAGTCAATCATCCATAGATGAAAGAGTAAAGTACAAAATATAAAGGGTCATTAAGTGAAGAGCATCAAGAATCAAAAGATCAATAGTCATGATGGGATGTTATACGAGAACAAAAGGCTAAAAAACAAAGTTGTATTTATTTATGGTTCCTAAATAGAAAGTTTGAGCTCAGTAATACAAACTCTCTATATTTGTGTTTTTTTCTCTTATTCCATTGTTTATGGATGTTGCTTAGTTGCAAAATGCTTTAACAATCAACAAAGCTACTAACATAGGTAACAATAAGTGCAATCCTGTTTGTCGTTGTTTGATCACTTTTTTTGTAATTTATTTTCTCTTGTTTTTTTCTTGACACAACTTTTTAATAAAACCGAGATCTACATTTTCAGTGCCATTTCTTAAGAGTGGGGAACCATGTGTACATTTTCAACTAACACTGATTCAATCATTGAACATGAATATTGTGTTGTTCATGCAGAATAGTGGACTGGCAAGTCCACTTAAAAGACAACCTATCAACTAGTTAACACTAATGTAGAAATCCTATGAAAGAAAGTTACAAGTTATTATGATGGTATTGTGATTAATAGATTTAGAGAAAATTTTAGTGCTTTATAATAAGAGTGAAATTTAGTAGTTGTCTCAATTTTTCTTATTGTAAACAGATCAATGTATGTATACATCAAAATATCTCCTATAATAAATTGGTGTGAAGCTGAGGAGTGGCGGCCAATTTTTTTGCTCATGTTTTTGCTTATTTTTGAAAGCCCCAAAATGGCTCTAACCTACAGTTCTATGGTGATTTCAGACCTACAAATCAACATGCCACCATACTCCTGCAAAGGAATGAGAGAATTAGAACACAAAAACAAACAAAAAAAATCCAGCTACCCCATAAGAGTAGTTGAGACTATGAATGTAAAATATGAGGAAGTTAAATGTAAAATATGAATAATAATGAGAAAGAACTTTTTTCTTTTAATTTTGTCATTTGAATGGGGTTTTCAATTGAACAACCAACAAATTTGTATAAGAATGAGAATGAATTCGTTTTCTTTTAATTTTGTGGTTTTGAGAAATCAAACAGCCAACAAATTTGAATAAGAATGAGAAAGAACTTTTTTCTTTTTATTTTGTCAAAACAACTTATCAAACATCTTGCAAATTATACAAAAAAAAGACGACATTTTATTCTTTTCTAGTAACAAAGAAGAGAATTAGGATGGTGCCAAGGAGAATCTTTGAAAAAAACTAATATGAATTTGATCATAACAAAGTTGAATTTATAATTTCAAACTTTCTGACAAGGCATTTCGTTGAATAAATAAAATTATTCAATAAAAAAGGCTCTACTCTTAGAAGCAAAGTGTCAAGTCTTTAAACCTTGTGATAAAAGGTCGTATGGAAAAGCACAAGCATATTCCATCTTTTATGTAAACACAAATGGGAATCGAAAAGATGTATTCCTCCTAAAATCAAAATAAATATGAGTTCAAATAAACCAGAGAGAACGGTGGGGTACCTTATTTGCAACCTGGTCAGTGAGGTCATCATAGTCTGGATTTTTATTACTCTCCTCAGAAATCTGAAATTCATAGTCAAACCGATAATGAAGATTTCCCACAACTCTCTTAAATACATCTATGCATAACTCTTCAAACGTTTTGCTATTGTTCATAATGTTAATAAATCCAGGAAACACAACATTTGGGAGTACTCCCACTATAAACTTTATGAAACCAAAAGGTGGTGTTGCAGATCCATCAGGCCACATAATCTCTAACCCTTCTCTCCATTTGAGTTTTTCCTTCATTCACGATCATAGGACTTTGATTTTCTTGTTGACAACATTAACGTTGTCATATAAATGAATTTCAAGAAGCCCACTTTTGTTGAATGTTATGTTCCCACTAATTCCCTCGAAACTGTTAACTGCTTTCTGAAATAGGGCATTCCCTTCCTAATAAATGTAAGCATCTGTCGAACATTTCCTAAAAGACTTAAATTCCAATACAAAAAGTTTTTTTGCCTCTATACAGATCATCAATAGCTTTAACAATTACGTAGATAGAATCATAAGCATGGGCTCCAACTATGCCAATGTTTTTCGAATGAGTTACATTTGGATACAATCTTATGAATTTAACCTTCCATCTCTTGCTGATATTCTCGAAGTGTGTAGTGTGTGTAATGCTTGTACGAACCCCAATGACTCCTTCTATTAAATCCATAGTTGTATCATCTGCAATATCCAAAGAACCCGTTACCCACTCTGTGACAGTCCAAACACAACCTTGTTTCTTCATAATGCCTGATTGTTTTGCCTCAAAAAATATTTTTTTGGGCCAATTCATAACTGGTATGTAGAAAAAACACACATGACTCCTAGTCTTGTCGTCTTCTAGTCTCTTCTAAATATCTTTCCACGAGGAGTAATTGGTGCAGGAGCACACGGGTGGACAGGGCGATCAGCACCAACCAAAAAAATTATTGATTTGTTTTCCACAATTTTGGTTTTGGTTTCAATTTATCATCTCTCTTTTGTAGAGTTTACTCTCTCCTTACTCAATCTCACTCTTTGATGAAGGGTGAAAGGGAAAATTTAAAATGTTGATTGATTTTAGCACCCAGCATAAATCGCAGCCTTTGAAATTTTTGTCAGATGTTGTATTTGCAACTACCTTGGTCGATGCATATGCAATGTGGAAGTTTAGACTGGCACATTAACCGTTTGGCTGAGGCAACGAAGAGTCTTAGACTCTACTTTAACTTTTGAGATTCATTTTCTTTTGTCTTTGCCTTCACCTTCAGAGCAACGAATGGTTTATGAAAAGGAAACATCAAACATTAAAAGAAAAAGAGGGAGCAGTGAGCAATTGAGGGGTAAGGAATAGAAAATCGTGGTTGGAGGTATCAGCCAACAGTTGGTTTGAAGAGTAGGCTGCGCCACTTTGGTTGAAGGATATTTTTTTCTTTTGACTGCAACATACAATGAGTTGGAATCCATACAATAGGGGCGCGGTATAGAGAGGAAAGGTCTATGCAACCAGAGAGAGGGAATGAGGGTGGTTGTTCCTGCTGAAAGGAGATCCACGAAATCACCTAGAGGTAGCATTTGATAGGGGCGGAGTTATTGGAAATGGAAGATTGTAGACTAGGCAATGAAACACACAATAAACGTTTAGAACATATGAGAATTTAAAGAGAGAGGGATGCACATAAAGTAGAGATGAATGTGTGTGGTAATGAAGGGGCAGAAAATCATAAGTATATGAGAAGGTCGATGCTATAGGAGAGGAGAAAAATCTGCCAGAACAGAGCCATTTACAGAGAGGAGGAAATAAAGTGCAATCAGAAGGGATTAATAAGGAGACCACCGAGACAAATGAAATTGCAGATATTTGTATGACTGTATTTGATTTAATTAAATTGATTTTCCTTCCATTATTATTGTGAACTTTTAAATTGGTTCAGTTGGTAATTGAAATTGTCCAAAATAAATTATAGATGTGTAATAAATTGCAAAGTTTGGAATTGGAATAGCAAGATGGGGAATACTGCCTGTAAGTTAATTGGAATTGCGTGTGTTGGAAAAAGAGGGGGTTTGTTTTCTTGTTTTCCTTCCGCATCAGTAATTGAAAGACTCGATAGCAATAGAAAACTTTTGGATTATACTGGCATAAGCTCCTTTGAGTGCATTGCGTAAGGCCAACATCCCATTAAAACCCAATTCATCATATTGAAATATAACGACTACTTATCTCTAGTAACTTGCTGAGCAGAGAAACAATTGCATTCATCTGCACTACATTCCAGCCAATCATTTGAATTGAATATGTCAATTTTTTTATGGACATGGATGGATCATTTCCAACAAATGTAATGAGTGGCACTTGTGCAGAATCAGCTAGGAAGGATACAAAGTTGGAGATGTGTGGTGTCATTGGTGCCACAACAGATACCACATTTTCTCTGAACAGTTTCAACACTTTAAAACCAATTTCAATTGGGTTTCAAAACATGCTTACGTCTGGGAGTTAAAATCCAACACAAAACAAAACAAAAATAAAAAGGAACGAAGATTTTACCATTCGTTGTGTCTAGGAGATTAGAGCTTCCTATCTCACTAGTTTGAAACTGAATAAGGGTCCCATTAAGGATGTTTTGATTGTTGTTAACATCTTCAATGGCCAATTGTATGGTTACATTTGATTGTTTACCTCTGTAGCTTCCTAAATCGAGGACTCCCCCAATCCTCATTTCCGTCGGCATTGCATCACATAATTCCACAAAGAGAAGAAATAAAATCAGGGGTCTCATAGCATTTCTCCAGACATCACAACTACTGCAAGTAGGAAACATTGTTAGCAGTTCATAAGTGCATCTCTCAAGCCAACGACCAGTGAGAAAGGGTATCTGGTTCAAAAGCATTCATTTTCTCCACCCACACAAACGACTCATTTACCAGTTTCTCATCCCATCCCATGCGTTTAAAGTATGCCAAGCTTGCCCTGCTGTAAAACCCAGCATCGATAGCAGTTCCACCTCCCAAAACTCTGAATGTAAATTTGTTGGCTGTGTAGTTGCAAGGGTGGCTATGAATCTGAGCTCTGCATTATAGAAAGGTATTTTTTTGTAGATTGTGGATGCTTGAGGAGGTGAACGTGATTTGGTGAGATAGATAGATCATAGCAAATCTTTAACATTCATTACTTATATCACTGACGAGAGGTAGTATGATAGGATACGAGGCGACTTGGCATTTAATTCTGCACATCAGTCATTGTCACCTTTGAAAATTGCGTCTAAGTGAAGAGACAACAGTCGGAAACTATCTTCTCCAATCCAAATTGAAACCTGTTTATGGGCGAGCAAATGGTATGCTGAGTGTGTGAGACAGGTTTTCCGATGGCTTGTGGACTGGCAAGTCCACAATAAAAGCCTATCGGCTAATAATAAACTAATAAAATGATTAAAAGCCTACACCAACATGTGTTATTCTTAAACCTATAGTATGAACAATGTGTATAGGCTGCCAAAATTAATAAGAACAATGCCAAAGAATCAACCACCTATAGAACCACAGTCAATTCTTGAGATCGAATGGTTAATGTCATCTCATGACATAAATGATTAACAAATCTCCTTTTGGCTACAAAAACACATCTGACGCAAGTAGAAATCTTTTCTTCCCAATCATTTAATAATTTTCATTGCCTTGAGTTATGCTGCTAAGCTTTTAGAATCATATTATTTTTCTATTCACATGGCATTGATATGGCATGACAAAAGTGAAAATGGAATTCAATTATAATTGGATTTAAAATGGAAAATGTTTGGCAAAAACTTGGAAATCTGAAAATGGATTATCATATTTGTAAAATAGTGAAAATCATGATTTTGTTATTTTATGTCAAATATAGTGCATAGAGATTAGAAATAAACATAGTACATTAATAAGATTCACAAACAGTATGCTTTTGAAGAAAAGCTATTTTACTTTCACTTAAGAGGGTTCAAGTGAAAAACAAAATCTCATTCTACAATATTGACTGATACGGTCATGGAGCACAGCCTTTCAGGACAGTAAGAGTATAAAATTAAAAGAAACACCATTAGGGTTTAAAATTTCAACTCTAAAATAGGTCTATTTGAATTAAAACTTAATTTTTTTTTAAGTACCCTAGCCTTTACCCTAAACTTAAATTTCCAGCCTTCCCGTGCTTTAGTTTTTCTGCCCATTGGAGGAAAAATGAACTAGAACAAGGATAAGTATACATAAACATTTTCAGAACTACTATTTGAAAATCTTGTGAAACAATATGGAAAATGTGGTGGTTTGCAATTACTCAGGAGTCGGGATTAATCGTGACTTTTTGGAGAGTAATGCTACTATGCTTAGAATGCTCACAGGTATGATTGAGCCTGCTTCACAACCCAAGGATTGATGTCATTCTTGTAACAGCAATTTAGTTGATGCAACATCATTACCAAAATCCCACTTAGGGGATACTCTCAATTGTTTCCTCATCACCAAGGGTGCTTATCACAACCCTGCTGTCTTTGTCAATTTTATGCTTGAGATTAAAGCTCCAATTAGAGCAGTAACAGTGTGTTTGATATCTGCCATAGCAGCTCCACTATTCATTTAACAACTAGTTTCTACTTGAGTTCCACTTTTTACTTCTATGTAGTGTTTAAATGGTTATATTTTAGTCATCAACATATTTAGCTTAATTACTGGAAGGAAAAAGGATAGCATATCAGTATACCCTGAAAAGAATTGGCTTCCTTACTTTTCTGCAAAACAGAAACCCAAATCCAGTATGCTTGAGGAAGATTTTGCTCCTTGTAATGCTTGATATATTGGTGCTATAAAATTTAAATATCTAAGATATTATTCAGTCTGGTACTGTGGGAGAAAACCTATTTGAGAGTTTGAAACTTCAAAATAATACGGCACACATATGGAAATGATTTTATCCTTACCATGAATAGTCATTTTCTGTGTTGTTTACAATGGGGATTACATAACTTGAAGGTGAGATTGCTTCGTATGAAAAATACAATCATCTCCAGTTTCTATGATATCTCAATGGCATTTTCCAGAGGTTCTTCTTGTTAGTTGTGTTAATTGAATTGTATCTAATATATCAAGGAAAGACCTTAAATGCAAGTTTCTTATCAACTTTTTAGTTGGATTTAAAGAAATGAACAATGTAAAATGCATATGCAAGAAAAAAGTTGAATGGGGTAAATGGAAATTTATTTCATGGTGTGCCTTCCTTAACATTGTTTTTGAGAGAACAATTAGGTTTCCTTAATAGAACATGTACTGTGCAACTAGGATCTGCCTTCTACCGTCATAGGAACACCATGGAAAGAGAATGACTGGCATGCTTAGATATGTTGGAAATGATTTCATGAATGCATGTATTTGTTCACTGTGGAATTATTCCATTTTCAATTCTATGATGCACTTAATTAAAATCTTTTGTGATATTGATGTTTGCTTTTTTCTTCAGGTAGTATTAGTTGAGAAAAAGGATATAAGAACAACTCTGTTGAATGATATTGATGAAAGCCAACTGCCCGAAATCTATGGAGGCGAATTGCCCTTAGTACCAATTCAGGATGCAGTTGTACCAAATTTGCCTTCAAACTAAAGAAGACATATGTAAAGGCTTGACAGTATCTGATGTCAGGATGTTTTTCACTTTTAGCTTTGTACCGGAGATACCAACGACGATTAGTATCTAGGTTCTATCCCGAAATAAGAAATTTCCGGTTGTATTATAAATTTCAACTGGTTGGTTTACATCCCCATTTGTTGTATCTATATCTGAGCATCTCCCTCATATCACTTGTTGACATCTCAGGCTAAAAAATATCAAATATCATCGTCAATCCAAGATATTTTTTCATGTAAGGTGTTACTTCGACATGTGACAGTAATTAGGGTGTATAACAATTCTGTCTCCTAAATAGAAACGCCAAAGACAAAAAAATGGTGGAAGGGATAAAGCATTGATTGCGTCCGTAACTTTTGACAGGAAATTATTTAGAACATGGAACGGAAATATTTGTATCTATTATTTCTGGATAGACTAAATTCCATCCAATATGGGTATTTAAATTAGTCATTATAGCAAAGAGGTGTTCTTGTGTGCCCTGTAATGGTTCTAAGTGTATGCAAAAGTGATTGTATTTTAGTATTTAGAAGTCAGCTTAGGATTACTTTTGTGTTTTATGTTCCGAACCATACTTTATTGTAATTGCTCTTGTGCATGGATCATTTGCATTGGCATTAGAATTTTCAAGGGACGTGTTTTAACATTATCATTGCGTTTATTAAAACTGTATATTTGTATTGATGGCCTCATGGCAGTTTCCGATTTGGGAATTCTTAGTTAAAGGCTTCTGTTTTTGGACCTGCAAATCTTGAGAGGATTAGATAATTTCAATGTATATTGAAAAGGCTTTACAATGATATATAGCAAGCCTCAGCTTAACGTATCGGATCTAATAAGCCACCTTGTGATGTCATAGTGGAAGCCACACATTTTTGCAGCCTATGATTCAAATTAACTTTTAGTCTACCAATTACCATTTCTTTTACAGACAAAATGGTCCAAAATGTCATTAAAATCTAAAAGTCCAATAAATCATAAATTTTGGAGAATTCTTGGCGTATAACCTAACTATTCTTATTGTTCATGTTGCAAATCTCTTCAATGATATTGCTGCCTTTGCTATTTTTTAGCCATTTATATCCCTAATTAGACAGAGGCAGAAAAGCTTCAAGTTAAAGATCAACAGGGATTTGAAGAAACGATCGTACAGGTGATCATGTCTTCACTTTGGCAAGTGTTATTGAAGAGGCAAAAGCCAAGAAACATAGGGACTATTGCTTTATAAAGCTTTGAAACTGTACCATGACATGATTTTAGAGACTCAAAAAATTGGGCCTAATCTGGTTAGTGAAATCCTTGATCATAGCTCTATATGAGGAGATTCTTAGCCATGTCTACACAAAATGGATATCACAACTTTTATACTAAAGTATCGTTGTAGTTGAGCAACTATTGTTACCCACACTTTGGAGCTCCATATTGATGTTTTGGAGAAAAATGATTTCTAATACATTAGATGGAAGAGGTGGTTTATGTTGCTTAGGATCTTCACTACCATCCTACCAGTTCTTGATGGTACTATTTTTTCCCCCTCATTCTGTTAATGGACGATGACAACAGCTAGACGTGCTCAAAAAATTTGGTGGAGTGTGGTTTATTGTTATTTTTGTGGATTAGTTAAGACTTGAATCTAGGACCTTCTATGTGCATATTGGGGTGCTCTACCATTGAGCTATCAGTCCTCTTTGTGACTACAAAGTTTTGGTAACTCCTAATTATAGTTAAATATACCTTAAAGATAAGACGTGAGATTTCGCTAGGTCATGTTGAGTCGAGCCGCCATGTGAATGTTGGATGAAATTTATGGTTGTGGATGCTTTTGATTAAGGGTAATAGGTTTTAATAAGATCCTAAAACCCATTTAGGACAAAGTGTTTGCAGAATAATAGCTGACCAAGAATCAAACAACAGAAACACAAGAAAAGCCGATGGGTATAAATCATTTTACAACATAACTGTAGCCAAGCTGCCTTTGAATAACGACTCAGACTTACCCTATACCTGATCCTTTCCTTGCAATCTGCACTCCCATAACTCAGGAATGGGATTTCAAAACAGATTTAGTAAGACTTCGCTTCCTTCTTTGAACAATCGCATTAGACATGCCATTATCTAATTATTCGAAGTGTGGAGAGAGGAGGGAATCCTCCATTGACACCTCAAGCAAAGACATCTCGTGTGATGAGGAGGATGGTGCAACTCGAGATGTTTCATACATAGAATCCGCAAAATGTGTAGGTGCGAGTCTCCCCCCTCACCCTCTGCTAGGGCAATGGGAACCGAGGTAGAAGTCTAAGCCGGTTTAAAAGGTGAAGTCCTAACCAACAATTTAGCTTGAATCACACCCACCCTAGAGGATGCCACCGCAGGAGGCACCACTAAGGGTGTATCAAGGTCTATTGACGAGGGAGTGATCTCACCATCTAGAGAGTCCGAACCAATAGCAACATCCTCAATCAAAGGATTAGGGAGGGCATTCCTCCACCAAGTAGTAGAACCCACATTCCTGTAGCGAGACTGGAGCATTCAAAAGCAAGATGTCATGTAGCAAAGAAATGTCGACAACGGAACAATAGGCTCTCATAATCATGCGGTTGAAGCTAACATCTGTTTTTAACCATCAACACATCCCCATGAAGTGCCTTAGAAATGTTGATGTCCACCAACATATGGGCAAAGGTAGTGTGAGAATGTTTGAAGTGGTAGAATCCACCTTTAGAAAATGACCAATAGCATAGCCAATATCCTCAAAGCAAGAAACTTCCCAAAATTGGAGAGGTAGATTTGACATCCTCACCCAAATTGGCAAGACATCGAGATATTTAGTCATAGGGTTGAATGAAGGGAACCATAGTTTTGGAGAGAGGGAATGCTCGCCCCAAAACCACACACTACCATTCAACAAAAACTCCATGTTCCTTCGGTGTTTTAAACCCTGCAATAAAAAACCTCCTAACACGAGGAAAAAGCTCAATTGCACCATTAATGGGAGGCCTCTTAAGACTCCAAAACCCATTTATGCAATTGGGTAGAGTGGGCCAAAAATGGTTAAACCTGTAAATCAAATTACAATGGGTGTAATAAGCTTCATTGTTCAACACATCCTGCCCATAGACCACGATAGGGGGAAGGCTGTGAGCAACGTACGAGCTGAACAAGCCCATGTTAAGGAAGGTCACCAAAATAAATCAGAACCCCCTCTCGAGCCATGGTTGCAAAATAAAGTCTCCCATTTGCCCCCACAACCGGCAAAGAGCAACAAGGAAAAGAAGCGTTGAATTTTTCATTTACGTGGCCACCCGAGTGTTGAAGCACCTGTGGCCCCGGTAGACAAAGCCACGCTTGAAGCAGGGAGTCCGTCACTAGTCCAACCCCCACAATAAACCTACCTACACTAGGGGTGCATGAGAGGAACAACTACACGAGGACATCACCAATATGCGAGTGTCATTCGGTCAAAAATATTCTTCACATGATTGTGGCGAATCTTGTTTGGAACGTTTGATAATGTTTTGGAAATATTGGATGTGCAAAAAATGTAATTTTTTTAATCTTTTTATTTGCATGAAACACATGATTAGAACTAAATTGATAAAGCAATGACAATCAAAATTATTTATGATTTTGTTGTGTGTTTTTATTAGTAAGTGAAATGCAACTAAATTCATATATTGAAAATAAACAATTAATTAAATGTATTTAATTCAGGTATCCAAGATACGGGCTACTAGGTCGCGGGACACTCGTGTTGTATTAAAAAAAAATGCATTTAATTAATTTATAGTAATTAATTAATTAAAATGTATCCTTTTTAATAACATTAGATTTATTTTTTTAAATGTATTTGGAAGATAATTGATATAAAAAAACCATACAATTTTTTTTTGGTTTGAACAAATCAAGTTTGATTTTATAATTCAATTCTATTGAAAATCTTTCTACTAATCTTTTAGTTCCCTCTAAAACATTTGAAAAAAAGAGTCCACCTAGAATTTGGGGATGAACAATATTAATGATGTATGCTAGGAAGACCTTTTTATAGACAAATAGCATAATCTATTTTATAATTATTAAAAATGATAATTCAAAAGCACTTTCAAATAGGTATAAAGAGATAAAGTATGAAGCTTTAATCATTACTGGAGACTATTGGTTTGGTATTTAACAATCATGTTGGTTTGAAAGTATAATATTTTTTTATTATTTGAATAAGTCAATTTATTTTCAAGAATAATAGATGAATTTAATTTTGAATATAACAATTAGAAAGATAAATCTATACAATTTTATTAAAGTAAAATAATAAAAATTAATACAAAGAAAGCAATCAATTTTGAGTTTAATAATATAAATAAAATAATTAGTCGGCACAGGTAGTGCAGTTGGCTTGGGCTGTGGGTTTGCTCCCCATTGGTTTCGAGTTTGACTCTGCTCCAAGGTTTACTCGGTTGGGATTGGCTTGTCAGTTGTTGGGCCCCCTTGTAGGGGACTAGTCTCGCCCGTACTCGCCCCAGGTACCCAAGATACGAGTTGCTAGGCTGTGGGGTGGGGTCGCGGGGATACCCCTGTCATTAACAAAAAATATATATATAATTTTTTTTTTAATAAAACATGATATTCACTTCTACTGGTGTGTTTTAGATGTCGAATTTGATTGATATGGTAATGTTGTCCTAAAAAAATTAAATCTTTGATTATATGATTATTGGGTCAATTTCTAAGGTAATAATAGGACAACCAAAGGGAATTGAAATGTTGGGGGGAAGAACTAATGGTTGTTTGATTGGAGTTATTTTGATAATGGTGTCTTGGAAAGCTTTGATAGAGTTTGTGTTATTGTTGCAAGGCTTTTTAAAATTGGATCATTTTAAATGATCAAGATTGCTTACTTTGTATGATAATATTGGTTGGAGATGATTGGCAACAAAATTGGATCTAAATTGAGTAAACTTGATGGAGAAACATGATAAAATCATGATTTTGAATGCAGTTACATGTGTGGACATAATAACTAGTTCAGTTCTTTGCACAAATTCATCACTTTTGATAGATTTAAAATCATTGTTAGAAAACATGAAATCACCACCTAGGTGAATTGATAAATTTGTTAGTATGGGGAAAAATTATTGATCAAAATGAAAATACAAACATGTACTAGATGAAATGCAACAAGTTGAAAAAATAACACAAGGGTTTCAAAAGGTTGACAAATGGAGTCTAACCTTGGAGACACATGCTAGATGTTATGATTTTTCTTTTTATTCCCTAACGATTATATTTGGTTTTCAATCATGTTGGACTTGTCATGTTGGGTTATGTGTTATTGGAACATAGATTCAAGTGTGGCTTATTTTTCCAACAACCCCTTGAGCCACATGAGCCATATTTTGATGCTCAAGGCTCTTAGTCTAACTTTGATACCATGTGTGTGTTGAGGTTCTCTATCATTGAGCTATTGATACTCTTTGTGACCAATGCTTTTTGGTAGGCTCCTTATTATAAAATAGATTATGTTATTTGTCTATAAAAATTTGATATCAATTATTAAAATTGTTCAATGATATATAAAAATAAAAATCAATATAAAAATTTGATATTAATATAAACCCTAAACTAAACCTAAATTGTAAATGTAAAATGAAAACCCTAATTTAATTTCAATACTTAAATTTGAAATGGAAACCCTAATTTTATCACTCTAAACCCAAAATTTGATATCAATTGTTAAAATTGTTCATTGATATTCATGTATGAACCCTAAATCTAAAACAAAAACCCCAATTTAATTTCAATATCAATATCAAATTTGTTATCAATTTGAAATTTGATATCTATGAAATCAATTTGAATCATACATATGAATTTCAATTTGGATATCCATGTTAAATCAACTTTCATATCAATTTCATTTTTGATATGATTCTTGTTCAATTGAATGTATATTTATATATATTCACTATATACATTTTGGTATCAATCCAATTGAAATAGTATCTAAATTTGTACAAACATTCTACTATCAATCTCAATTGAATTGATATCATATTTGATATTTTTTATGTATCAAAATTAATATTCCTTTCAAGTTTTCCATCAATTTCAAATTTAATATTGATGAAATATATGACTTTCAATTTTGATTTATTAAATCAAAATTTCATATCAATTTTAATTTTGATCTTAAAATTATGTGCATAAATGCTACCTAGATGAGAAGTTCAAGTTAAAATTGTTTTAACTAATTTACACCTAGTCAATTTGGCATGGGATGTCCACAGGGATTACACCTATATCAATCTTTTTATACCCTATCTAGCATGTGGTGTGGTATTATTTTGTGCTTGGAAACTTGGTTGTAATTTTGTTTGATCTTGCTTGGTAGCTTGGCTACAATTGTATCATTTTTGTCCCATTTGGGAACTTATTGTGCTAGCGTTCTATTTGTTGTACATGGTTCATGGTCCCTTCAAAAACATTTTATCTTAATAAAAAACATGTGGTGTGGTCTTTTCGTTTTTCCTTCATTCAAGTAAATCCTTCAAAAGACTATGACATGAACTCAAAATTATCAATCCAATTATACTTTTGATTTAATGTAATATTGATATTAGGCCTAACTATATCAAAATAGTTAGAAGAAATCTTTGGGACATTTTTGTACATGTTTCTTCTCAAATGTAAAATTCCCTTTCACTTTAGTTTACTCTAAGCTTTGTGTTCACCATTAAAGCATTTACCTTTTGGACTATGATGGATCTATAATATTAAATCACTCCTAACTTGACACTTGAATCACAAGGATTAATCTAGATATACCTAACATTATTTACATCTTTCGACATTATGTTGTAGGCTTTCACATGATTGAAATTTAGAGAGTAGACCAATTTTTAACCTAGACCTAGAGAATCACAGAGGAAAAGGATTGTACAAGCTAGACCTAAAATGGGTCTTAATCAAGTTTTATAAAAATGGCTTCATTTTCACTTTAGCACAATTTTGGTTGGCTACTCTTCACAAATCGACACTATCCTAAGGAATGTTTTCTAGGACTAAACTAGAGTCCATTATATATCCTACCACTCTTGGTTTAAAACTTGGCTACTATAGGTTGACATTAATAGATTTATGGTTAAAATTTCAATATTTTAAATTCAAATATAGAAAAGATAATCTTGAATTTGCATATGGAGTAGATCAAGCCACTTAGAAAAAGTTCTTGGGAGGAAGAGCTTGAAAGGTTTTTAGATGCAGTCTTTCCATTCAATCTACTTAACTTACAATTAGAGGTTTGAAATTTAATGAAAGAATAAAACAAGGATCTTGATTTCATAATGGTGTGAGATTTCTCCATATGGAATGAAATTGCACACTTGCAATTATTTTAGGTAAATAACTATACTAAGATCTTGACCCTTGTTAGTATCTCACAACTTTGAGAAAACTAAATTGGAAATGTTATTTTATTAAGTCTAATTTATGCACTGGATAAGGCATCAAGGCACCCCACTCATCACAATTCCAATAACTTGCCAAGGGAAAATGACATGATCATACACCACTAAAAATAAAAAATAAATATCTCAAGTGTTTCAAAAATTGGCTAAGGAAAAGACTAGCTATGTTATATAAAAAAAACTAGGGGATTCATATTGACATGATTAGTTGCTAATAGAATGACAACTTGAGCTTGAATTGACAAACAAATAAAGAATGTCTTAGGAATCCTACTCTTAATTAAAATAAAACATGATGTATCTAATCTCCAAGATTGCAAAGACACAACATAATGCGTCTAATAACACTTGAATTCTAGGTTAAACCTCTTAAGTTTGATCATACTCGCCATATATGATTATAATAAGAAAGGAGTCTAAATAGCTACTCATAAGCTACATACTAACATGCATGCCTACAATAGGGAAACAAAAGTAGTAAAATCCTAGCTAAATCTACCAAATTTGTAGGTAATGGATCTCAAATCCCGAAAACCATTTAATCATTTTAAATGTATCAAATTTGATGTTCATGAAATCAACTTTCATACATGAAATTTAATTTTGATATGATTTATCAAATCACTCTAAATCATATCAATTTCAATTTTGATATGATTAATTCAATTGAATTTCAATAAATATTGTTGGAGTAGTGGAAGAACTCGCAAGTAGAAAAATCAAACAAACAGGAGACAAAAACTTCCACAAGAGAGATGTAATAAAAATAATTTCTATATTGCCAAAAAATAATGAACACAAAAAATAAGATGACCTTGCTATATAGGAAAGGATAAAAATCTAGTTGAAACCCTAGGAAAAATTAAGATAATGGTACTACTCTTAATCCTATGATATTAGAGACAAAAAGTAAACAACCTAAATAAGCTTATGTAACTAGGTGTGAATATGTCTTAAAGTGAAACTAGCTAGATAGTATACCTTGTTCACATGAAAACCCCCACTTAAGTACAAATTAGAGAGAATGATAAAATATGCAAGGATGCAAGGATGAATCTTGACTACAAGGTTATGTTAAGTACCCATGTATAAAGAAATTTCTTTCAAATTGAGTAAAGGAGAAAACTCTATGGGAAAAAACTTCTCTTCTAAAGAGAAAAATAAAAATAAATCATAAAAAGGTGAAGGAGGCAACATGACCCCCAAATACTACTTCCATCACCAAGATATAATAGATGTCCCCTCCATAGGAGAGAAAACATTAGAATGAATAATAATTCTCCAAAACTTATTCTAGAAAGAGTATGAACATAAAGAACACCACTAAAGAATAAAGAAGTTGTAAACAACTGCTAAAATAATTGTTATAATGTTGAAACTCAAGATCCTTCTCTAGAATCAAGATGAAGATCAAGATAAAAGAGACACAATTCTGCATGAGTGACCCTAATAATATTACTCAAATAATGCACATATGACACAAGACAATAATCTAATAGTTGAAAATATAGATGTCACATCAATTTGCACAAGTTCAACCCCAATGAGACTACTTAACCAATGCACAAATGGTGTATTCACACTAATATACAAGGAAATAATTTGGTAGTAAAAAATATAGGTGTAGTGTCAGAAAAGTATCCATTTTTCCACTCTTAATTTGGAAATAATTAATAATAAAATGAACCTAATGTTGCCTTAATTTAGTGTTGTAATGTGTTTTACACATTCACATTAAGTTTAGGGCCCTTCTAAATAAAATGGACTTAATTGTGCCTTGTTTTAGTGTTGTAAAGTGTATCTTTACACTTTCACATTAATCTAGGGCTTTATTAATTGATTGAGGGTAATTTGTCTTAATTGGCCCCTTTAATTCAAATCCAAGCCTAATTAAATGCAAATTTTGAGGGATAAAACCCGGCATTCATAAATGCCATTTCACAACACTCAACTTTGGAAGATGTGTGTCCTAGGTAAGTGACCTAGGACCCATTCGCCATCCTCACTTAGTCCTATGACCCTAATTTTGCATAACATTTCACCTTGTCTGATGTGTGTCCTAGGTAAGTTGCCTAGGACCCATTTGCCACATGGCGAATGGGTCCTCACTTAGACCTAGGACCCCTCTCTTGAATAAGTTTTTGGCAGTATTTTAATGATTTGAAATCTATAATTCAATGTCGGCTTTTGATATTTGAATTTCAGGAATTAATGATAAGATATGTATAAATACAAGGTTATTTCACTATGTTTCATCCTAGATCTTCATAAGCAATCAAAATTACTTTAACAAGAGCATTATAGGAGCATTCAAGAGCATTTCTAAGGCATTCAAGAGCAGATTTGTAAAAGATTATTGCAGCAATCAAGATTCATTTCATCATGTCAAAGATTTAGTACATCATGCATGTTGTTTGAACTAATGTGGTGATGTAGTGTTCAAGATCTATCAAGAACATCAAAGGAATTGTTTCACATCAAGTTTCATGATCAAGATCTACACTCATTGAGGCCACTTCATGCTAGATTACAGATTTATCCAAGGTTCAAATAGGGATTGGTGAGTTGTGACATTGCATTTGTTCATTCATCATTCCTTCATGCATTTCTATTTCATTTCAAGGTTTAATTACCAAAACAAGGTTTGACCAAGGAAAACCCCTATTCCCTAACAATCAACATTTTTCCCTTTTTGATGTGTGATTGTAGGGTTTAGGTTGAAGATCATTTGGAGAGCAAAATTGAAGAAATTTGCAAAGTTGTCAAAGTTGCAAGAAAAGCTGTCAAATAACGGAAACTGATCTACAATATTTATTTTCGGCTTTCCAATAGTGACCAACTAGAATCTGGGAGTGCAGACTGAGCAGAACATAACCTGAAAATTGATTGTCAAGAGCCCTAGCCAGGACCCATTCGCCATAAGGCGAATGATTTATCAGTGAGGTCTAAAAAAGAAACTTTGGTGATAGGTACACAAAATTTGACCCTTTCCAGATCTACCTTTTGACTGTTAGTTGGGTTAGATTTGATTTCTATTCTTCATTGACAATTTGTAACACACATATTGAATGAAATATAGAGAAATAGGTGCATCATTATACTCTATTTTGATTCACCCCTATTTTCTATGTTTCATTATGGTGAACTCGACCTTTTGAGCATTGTAATTTTTTGATTTTAGAGTCCTTTCTCATCCTAGATTTAGATCTGGCATTCATTTGCATTTCTTTGCTTTGAATTAGGTCTCATTTAGGGTGTCTTGTCTTTGCATTTCGTTTAAGGTTTTAGGATTGCATATTTTGCATTCTTTAAATATGAAAAATACAAAAAAACCATTCATCTTACATATCATATACATCATATTAACTTGCATTTGAAAATTGAAACAAAAAATTACATATCAAACTAGCTTTTCTAGGTTGTCATTTTGTCATAATTTGAACTTGCATTTCACATTGAATTCATAGAAAATTGAAATTGATACTTGTTGTAACAAACCTGAATTTGAAAACCACTGAAAACCATTTAAAAATTTGTAAAAACTTGTTTCAAAAACCTCATCTTGGACCCATTCACGCTAGGGTGAATGAGTCCCTGATTAGGATTATAATTTGATTTTTTGGGTATTAAAATCTCCATTTCTGCATTTCTGTGGGTTGTTTTCATATTTTTGTTACTGTTTCCACAATTTTTGTTTCATCAATTTGATCATATCTAGCTTAATTTGGTAAAATTAGTGTATTGTGTGATTTCAAAATTGCATTTACAAGACTTCATTTTTCAAAATTTTGCATAGTGTAATCATAAAATTACATTGTTTATAATTTGAAAATTGCATTTACACATTGCATTCTAGGTCATTGCATTGCACTTTACCCTCTTTCCATTTTAGGTTGGCATTGAGTTTGTGAAACTTTTATGAGCTTTACAACTTGGTGTCCTATTAGCAATACTATTGTGAGACGTAGTTCGAGACTCATGTCATCCCACGATACACCATTTGTTGTGGATCTTGGGTTTTCTAACTCTCTTTCTAATAGTGTTGATAGTCAACCCCTTATGGATCATAGCATGCATACTTCATTTTCCATGACTTTCCTCCCTACAACCAGTGTGCATGATGTTAACAATACCATCCCTACCATGACTAGTCGTACTCAAGCTTTGGGGTATACTCAAAGCCAAGGTGGAACTTCAATTCCTCCTTCTACAATACCAATTTCAATTCCTACATACACTAGTACTCAGGTTACCACAACCATTCAACCTACTAGCAATGTCAACACTTCGTTAGGTATTTCCACAAGGAGTCCTAGCTTTGTGCATTCAAATACTATATCTCCTCAACCATCCTCCCTCACAAATTTACAATTCACTTGCCCTCCACATACATACACCACTCCTTCCCCTCCACCTTACAATAATAACAATGATGCCATCATTAACACACTTTTGCAAAGCATGTTAGTCCTTCAACAACAAATCTCAACCCTAAATCAAAACAACAATGGTCAACCTTCACAATACATCAAAACCAACCCATTATCCCTGGAGATATTGAGAACAAAAATGCCACAAGGTATAGAAGTTCCTAGATTTGAGAAATATGGTGGGAAAGGAGATCATGTTTGCCATGTTTCCGCTTATACAATCCTATATAGTGATTTCATATTTGAAGATAAGCTCTTGGCTAAACTATTCCCTAGGTCATTGAAGGATATTGCTTTAGAATGGTTTTTCTCCTTACCAAATAATTTAATTGGTTCATTCAATGAGCTTATCGATGCCTTTTACAACCACTTCCACATTCACATGGGTCCCAAGATGACCCTAGCTAATTTAATGACATGCAAGCAAAAGGATGATGAGAAAGTGATTGATTTCATAGTGAGATATCAAATGCTTTATTCATAAATAAACATTAATATTCCTGATGCCAACCTTCAATGAATGTTTATTTCCAATTTACAAAACAAAATCCAAACCAAAATTGAGATGTTGAAATTCCTAACCTTCACACAGTTATGTACAACCCTTTGTGACTATCAGAATTTGGATTATGGCCGTGTTGTGAAAAATCCTCCTAGCTATCCTGAAAAGTTTGAATTTGCACCTCAAAATAGTTACCAACCTTTCAAGAAATAGAATAGGGTATTTTTACAACTTAATTCTCCTCAACCAAATCAACAAGTTGATAATCAAGTGGCTGCTATAAAGATGACAAATACTTTTTCCTTTGGGATAAGAATAGAAAATTTACCCCTCTACTTGATACCCTTCATAATATCATGCTACAACTTGTGGAAAAGAATATGCTTTCCTTACCTCCTGTCAGAGCTCCTAATCCTAATAAACCATTACTCGCAAACTATAGACCAAATTCTTTGCCATTACCATTGACAAAATGGACATGATACAAAATATTGCAAGCGTCTTAAACATCTTGTGTAAGACCTCATTAATTCTAATCATCTTCTAATTGGAGGTGTGAATGATCAAGATAATAAGTTTGTAGCTCCTCCTAACCAAAATTTACAAATCTTTACAAATCCCATGCCAAAACATACTATTTCATTTGTCAAAGCTAGTGAAACAAAGAATGATGTGATGAATGTTGATACAGATGATGAAATTGCAAAATATGAAAATATGGACGAAGTAGTTGAAGCAGTGGCATTTATTGAAGCTAAACCTCATAAGGGCTCAACCATAATGCCCCTTGATATTGATTTCTCACAAAATGACATAATCAAACATGCACTTGATGGTCCTCTTTACATAGCTGGAAGAATCAATGACAAGCCTACTAATGGGATGTTAATTGATCTCGTTTGTGTAAAGAACATGATCACTGAAGAATTCCTATTTGTGCATGAAATCTATCAAGATACATATGACAAACCAAAAGCATGGATCAAAACGCATAATGGTTTTGCTTGCCTTACGATAGGATCGATAAATCTCCCTTTGAAAATCAAACCAAAAACATTAAATTTATCATTCACCATCATCCCATCGTCGAACCAATTTCGTGTGAAGTTAGGCTATTCATGGCTTCACTCCATGAATACCATCTCGTCAGTTGTGCATAAGTGTTTAAAGTTTCCCTTTGGAAATGAAATCTTTACCGTACATCATACACTAGTACAGAAACAACAATATATGATTTAAAAAATTACTAAAAACTACATATAAATGACTAAACATGGTCATGTAACCATTAGTAGTTTATTGCCAGTCATTTATAACGCGACTGAATTGATGACTACCATTTTTAGTCATTTATTGGTTGTTTTGATTGATTGATTTGGTAGTATATTTAGTCGTTAATTTACTCATTGATTGTTGTAAATTGGTCACTTATTTAGTCATTTTTTATTCATTGATATATTTAGTCGTTAATTTAGTCATTGATTGTTGTTAACTGGTCTTTTATTTAGTCATTTTTATTCATTGATTTCCGTCCATTGGTAGTGTATTTAGTCATTAATTTTAATCATCATTTCAATCAATTTGGTAGTTTATTTAATTGTTTTTGTTCATTGATTTCTATCAACTAATAGTTTATTGATACATTATTTATTAATTGCAGAATATCATTATATTTAGTCATATTTATTCATTGCTTTGTCAATTGGTAGTATATTTAGTCAATTGGTACTTTATTTAATTGTTTTTGTTCACTGATTTTTGCCTAAAAGTGCTAGAAATGAGACAATTCTTTTGAGGTTTAAACATAAAACACAAAAAAACATAATCAATCATTCATTTGCACATAATGAAACAACTATTAAGAAGGAAAAATACTAAAATTTTATTGAGAAAAGATGTTTTACAGTAGATATAAGTCTTAAATATGTGTCTTTGCTTTGAAAAATGTGTTACAAAGTGTGTTTCTCAGTGTTGTGACTGAGAAAAGTGAGTTACAATGCTCTATTTTTTTTCTTATACAGCTCCAAAACATGAACGAACTACTTGAAAAATGAAGCCTAAGGGTCCTATATCCCATCCCATACATGAAGCCTAAGGGTCCTATCTACATCTTGACTTCCTTCACTCACAAGATTTTCTAAAAATTGTGTCAACAATCGAAGCTGGTTCCTGGAATAAACAAAGGCAAAACAAGAACTATTAGTATAAACCTTATGGAAATTGAAAAATAGCTTTGGAGATTTTATACATTACCTTTTTCTCCCATTCTTCAACAAGTGGCTCAACAGGAAGGAGAGAACGAACAGAAAGAATAAGACCTTTGATGAAGTCCTTGGGACAATCATCATTGAGCAACTGACCAACAACTAAAGGAGCATTATCAATTCAATAAAAAAACATCAATTTCAAAGATCATAAAACTTTATAATGTTAAGTACTAAGAACATAATATGCTCATATTCTAAGTGCACCTTTAGTAGCATCATAGCCATAATCAAGATTCTCTTGTTCCAGTAGTTTTCCCACTACAACAACACCCTTGACACCAGCATTGGAAGCAATTATATATACAGGAGACTTAAAAAAACATAAAAAATGAATGATTAAACACTGAGATAAAGCCTATTTCTAGACATAAACAAAAGAAAGTCTAGGTTAGTAATTTATACCTTCAATGCATTCTGAATTATCTGAACTCCAATCTTCTGGTCAAAGTTGGCTATAGGAATTGTATCAAGCTCTTTTGTTGCATAGAGAAGAGCAACACCACCACCTGGAATGTATCTTCCAATAAGCACAAAGCTATAACCTTCCTAACAAAAATATTACCATCTCTAATGCTTTAATGAAATTTACAAATTTGTTTACCTGGTAAAATGCCCTTATCTACTGATTCCTTTGTTGCATTCAGTGCATCAATGACTCTATCTTTTTTCTCTCCAACTTAAAGCTCACTATCTCCTCCAATCTAAATTAAATAAAAAAGACCATCAAAAAAATCTAGATACAATGTATCATCCTAATTTGAAAATATTGAAAATTATCTTCAGACAACTGATCACAGTTTGATTATAAGTTAAACCTTGAGAACAACAACTCCTCTTGATAGCTTTTCCAACCTCTCTTGGAGCTTTTCTTTTTCATAATTAGATGTGCTTGCTTCAATATTAGTATAGATTTGTGACCAAATATTTTGTTAGCCATGCCAACCATACCAACACAAATCTCTTATCAGCTCTATTGTCACCAAGCATTATAGTCTTGCAAAAATATTATTACACTTCAATCTAATAAAACTCACCTGCTCACATATCTATTCAATCACTCTTCTGTCACCACCTCCATCAAGAATTATAGTATCATCCTTAGAGATAGTCACCTAGAATAAAGAACAACTAATCTTATCATACAACAAAATGTTAAAATGACAAAAAGAATTTGAGTAACAACACAACAAAAACCTTGTACATGGATGAAAACAACATTATATGCCTATATACAAGGATACTACTATGTTTACCTACCTTCTTAGTTGTTCCAAGCATGCCAGATTCTACTTTATCAAGCTTCATACCAAGATCCTATGATATGATCTGAAGATAAATAGCAACCATAAATACTAGCCATAAATACTTTTCCTTAAGAAGTGGAGAAAACAAAATGGAAAAATATATGCAAACTAACTCAATTGAGAAACAAATTTGGTTCAATAGGTGTCACATGAAGAAGCCAAACTTGCACAACAAAAAAGAAACTCCAAAGCCAAAAAAGAGAGTAGATACATAGAAACATAAACCTAACCTGTCCACCAGTAAGTGCAACAAGATCTTGCAGGTTATTTTTCCTATTTTCACCAAAATTAGAGGCCTTAATAGCACAAACCTAATTCATATACAAATATATTTTTAAAATGCTAAGAATTTAGAATTTAAAGTTAAAAATAAATTAAAAAGTAAACAAGATTTAAATAGAAAAATCCACCAACCTTCACCCCTACACGAAGCTTACTCAAGATCAACATAGCCAATGCTTCACTCTCTACATCCTCTGCTACAATCAAAAGAGGCCTTTGTTTATGTGATAAATGCAATAAGAAATTATGTTATTTGTCCGTAATCAAAACATTGACTAAACATAGATAGATATCCTAAGAATCATAAATCAATCCAAGACACCACAAGACCTCTGTCACATGAATATTGACGAATTCACTCAACCTTCAAGTGTTAATGATCTCAGTTAGAGCATGCTACTGTCCAAAGCAAAACACACTCTAAGAACACAGTAATATAATGGCATTATGTAGTATTGTGATTCAATTCTCTTCTCTGTGCACAAGTAAATGCAACACAATGATCTTCACACTTATGATAATCACAGACCCTTGACAATACTAAACTCCATTCACATGAAAATTTGCATAACTTGAGCACTGTTATAGGGGTTTATACAATACATCCACACTCAAACAAACTTCTATCATTTGAACATATTTAGTCCATTGCAAGGAAACAATAATGCAAAAACAAGACCATTATATAACCTTATCCTCTGTCATTTGAATCTCTCTCTTAAATGAAACAATCTGAAAAATAGGCTTACACTATAATAATGTGCACTATATCAGATATCCAGTAATAATGAAGGGACATCCATCAAAGCATAATAGTAGGGATTTTTTTGTCATATGTTGTAGTTACAAGTGCCTTGCTAGACATACATGAAAATGTGGAAACATAGACAAGGAAAGCGAACTATTTCAAAAAATGCCTCAAAGAAATGTGATATCATGGAATGTCGTGATTAAAGGATATGTTCAAAATGGGTTTTTATGAAAAGTCCTTACAAAAATTTAAGGAAATGCAACCAGTGGGTGTAAAGCCCAACTCCTCAACCTTTGAAAGCATCTTTCCTGCCTGTGTGTGAATTGGAGCTTTGGATGAGGATATGAACATCCATCAAAAGTGTATTTGGAAGTGGATTTTTATCAGATATTGTAGTTGCAAGTTCCACTTCAGATCACCAAATCCTTCACAAAAACTTCTGCACAACCATTGCAACATTGCACGATTGTTGTTGGGCCTTCGTAGTGGTGCAAGAAAAGCATGTTGAGTCACCCGCTCTCCTGCAAACTCTTCAAGTCATGCCCGAGGGAGAGTAGGTGACTCAACATGCTTATGCATTAATGAGAAATAATCATTCATATAATCAGTTAGTTGGAAGAAAACTAGGAGATAGAATGAGTGCTTGGTTAGCCAATAACAATTTTGAAAGCGCCTTCCTTGAATGCAAGTGCAATTCAGGAAGCTGGTTCAGACACAAACTTGTCTCAGCAAACGATACTTAAGCTTCCTCAAGAATGTGGTGAGTGTGCAAGATTTTCCTCCAAGAGTATCAAGGATGACAAGCTATCATGGAGCCATGTATCATCCATTTTTTTTCTCCTTGTTGACTACCACAATAATTTGTGTCTATGTATGTTTTCTATTCAAGGGACCCCCAAAAGTTAGTTCAATTCCACCATTCATGTGGGAAAATATTGGTTATGGTGCATATTAAAGCTAAGTTGCTTTGGTTGGGATGTTGGTTCTGCATTTTTTGTTGCAAGAAGTTGGATTCTATGGATATCAAGTCTCAAATTCTACTCTCAAACCATGCCTTATGACATTGAGCATGCTATATCACATTACACATTCAAGCAGAGCAGATGGAAATTTATTCCATTAGCAAATGAGGGGAGCCTTCTCATCAGTGGATAAGTTATTGTAAAGAGCCCACAAATATTGATACATGCTCTTGAGGAGCGACCTAGGAAGAATGAGAGAAAGGTTTCCAACCTTTCAAGTTTCTTGTTGTGTGAATATTATCATAAATGTGTATTTTGAAAATGTGGAAAAAAAGATGTTGTGTATATAATCATAAATATGCCAATGGAAAAGCTAAGCCTCCCTTAATATCATTCTATTGTGCTAGATCATAACATTTTGAAGCAGCTTATGGTATTTTTCATAAGTGCAAACATTCTTTGTAAGGCTTAGTTTTGGGTGGGCACAAACATTTCATGACATACCTTCTTCCTAATTGTCAAAAACCATTAGAAAGACACATTTGGGCTGCAAAATATAGGGAACATATACTCTCAACCATTGCTTCTTTGGGTGGTATGGAATTAGGTGGATACTATAGAATAGAGTACATTATATGATATCTTATGTATCGGGTAAACTTGTGTCAAGATCTGAGTAGATACTAGATCTGTGCATTATAAGGTCTAGGATAGATGTATATGATTGAATACAAAGTTACTAATACATGATTGGATAATGATGAATTATAGTCCAAATAATGAATTATAACATGCATCATGAAGGAGAGTACAATCATAAGCAAAACCTTTTTGGCTATAGGCAGTGAAGGTATGAAGATGAAAGGATAGTCACCCAAATGATTGAAATGACAATCTAAAAGCATGAAGAGAAGGTAACTTTCTATGATGATAATCACAAAGATGACCATGGATCAACATAAGTTTTAAAGCCACAACCAACTGAGGAGGATTTTCATAAAGGTCATTGATGAAGGAAGGAGTAAAACAACAATCTTATCCATGAGTATTTGAGACCTTGGCAAAGGTAGTGATAAAGATATTTGAGGATAGTCAAATTAAATAGTCAATGTTTTAAAGAAAGACATTCTTAATGAATTTCATGAGGAGTAAGGATAGTCTTTGACTGTAATAAATATAATCATCATTCACCAAAGCCTAAGACATGTTAAATCAAGAAATGTGGGAAATCATATAAACAAAGGGTAAAGTCTTGAATGGACAGTTGAAAAGAGGAAATATAGTGATATTCAAGTGTTTAATGGCCAGTGAATATGACTAAGGGATATTCAAGGTTAGGATATAAGAGATGACTGCCACCCAATGGCTAATTCAAGGTCATGGAATCACCATAGTGCCAATCACAATCCTAACAAGGTTACTAAGGTAGGGTAACATGAAGACTTCACCAAATGAAAATGACCACCATGAATGGCAGTCAAGAACAATCGTCTCATCTACATGATAATAAAGAGGAGTCTGGAAGTTAGTGAGACATGTCAAGATGCATAAAAGAAGCTTTCAAAGCATGACATTACAAAGAGGGAGAGCTATCCCAATTGGATACCTACAAACCTTAACCATGGACATATGAATCATTTTACCTTTGCTGGAAAGTCTTACTTTAATTGATTTTATTGCCTATGTGCTTTGTGCTAGAAGGTATAGATGTATTGTAGTTGACAAACTATATGAACAAGACCTCAAGTCAACAGTCTATTAAAGAAATTCTTTGCACTAGAGGACAAAAGGTATAAACTAAAGACAAACAACAAGGTGAGGACAATTCAAAGTTCTTGTAGATAAAGATAGAGGAAGTCACTATGAAGAAGATGGTGAGTTTTATCATGAAGTCCAAGGGAATAAATGAGAAGTGATGGTCACCATTTAGCTCATAACCTCTTGTAACCCTACCTTGTCATTGGTTAAGGTTGAAGGGATGTGTAACAAAGAAGACCAAGTTCTTTATGGCATGTAAGAACAACCATAACTTTATGTAATTCATTGTCATTGTTGACAGTGGTTTATCATTTATGATAGTGGTCTTGAGGTAGACATAGGGGCAGTATCATGCATAATAAAGTAAGTATCATAGTCCATATTGAAGGTGATAGTCACGAAGAAGGACTATTTCAGTGATCTCATAAGAATATAGTCATAGCTTATGTTTTGGATCAAAACCATGAATGCAACAAATGGCATTAATCTTGATGGATCAAAGGTAACAAAGTACAGTGAAAAGGTAGTCATAAGACATGAGGGTAGACCATGCAATATCAAGCATCAGATGGTAAAGGATAGTCTTTAGGACTGTAAGGAAGAACTTGGTTGATATGTGTTATAGATGACCAATGAAGTGTAAGACAATGATCAATTTCAGAGGTAGGACAGTCTTGAAGGTTCATGAAGAATTAGCAATCAAAGACAGTCCTCTAGGAGTCAATGCTTGATGATAGTGTCTTGAGGTTCACATGGAAGATTAGTGACTACAAGTAAACAACACTATGAGGTGAAGTGATTAAGGATGAAAACATCTAAAAGGAAGAGGATAGTCCCTACATCAGAGGGCAGTGTTTCATTGTATTGGATTTTTAGATGGCTGCTTTTTCATACTTTGACTGTCCTCTTGTCTCAAAGGTCTCAAGGTACTGTCATCAAACTCTTGAAAGTGAACCCTAAGCAAGGTTTGATTCCTCCTCACAAAAAATAGACTTAGGTTTTAATGCTTCTTTGAGTCAAAAATTGCGATTTAACGAAAATGATTTATCTTCCTCTTTGTGTTTAGGGGACTTTTCGAATCCCATCCAAATGGGGTTTGATTCAAAAAACATTGTAAAGCTAAATAAAAACAATACTCTCTAAAGCATTTTGGATTTAAACCACCATAGGTGATTGGCTCATCACCTTAGCTTTGTTGTCCCCTTGCATGGGGTGACATGGCTTTACTTTGTGTCTTGTATCTTGGTGTTTCCTTTTGTTCTAAGTTGTTGTATGGTGTATTTCTTGTTTCTTTGTATGTGCTTAGCCCTACTAGTTCATAGATCCCGTCAAAAGCATTTACCTTAATCAAAAACAATTTTAGTATTGGCCAGTGTAGTGTTCAAACGGTGAACTTTCATTCATCTATATTCATGTTAGCAAGGTAATGGCTTCTAGATCCTACAAGACAATTCTCTTTAAAGGCTTGGACACATTCTATATTGCAAGGTGAGCAGTTCTACTCCCTAATATGAGAATAACACTTCTTCAAGACTAAGGTCAGTGCAATATTCAAATGATTAACAAATTTCTAGATCCTGCAAGACAACCCTCGAAAAGGCTCTGACTTTGATGCTTAGCATTTAAAATGAGAAGCTCATTTTTTCAAGATTAAAGGTAATTTTATCTTCAATTAAAAAATAAACCACATTTCAGAGATTTGATGCACTCTTGGAAATTTTAATAGAAAATTACTAAATTATAAAAGTAAGGATAATATTGGATTTTTGATTGATTCAATCTAGCTGAAAGTCTCATTTTGTAACCAATAAATATGAAGTGTTTATCTCAACCTCAGGACATGAGACAATGGGCATGTAACCAATGAGGTTGTGGACCAAAAATCAACTATAAAAATTCTAAATTTAGTTAATATGAAAAACCTATGGTACATTCATTCAAAATGAAATTCAACCAATACAGAAGGAAAAACATGAATTCATTCAAAATGAAATTTAACCACCTTGTAGATAGATCATTACAACTAATTATCAGGATACTGTATTCTCTTACTAAATTCCCTCCTGCCATTTTATTTTACACCATAATCCATTTTTGTGTGAATTGTTGCACCCGTAACTATCTGCACTGATTCTGGAGGATCCTTGAGCTCCAAGTCAAATTTTTGTAATAGCATATCCAGCCCAAAAGTTGCTTCCATAAGTGCAAATTGGTCTCCCACACACTTGCGAGGACCACCCCCAAAGGAAGAAATGCAAAATTTGATATGAACTGACCAAATAATTATTTGATGCATCAGGCACAGACCCATCAAAAGTTAAAGGAGCACCAGACATATCATCATTTGACAATACATAAAGAGAAAAATTACAACAGAACAAAAGTAAGAACTCTATACATGCCTCTAGTAGAGAAAAATTATAAATCTATTTGGTAAAGCATGCAAAAAAATGTAAATCACCTCATTTGGGTACAATGCACCCTGGCTTCTGCATGGAGAAAAACCAGCCCAACCTTCAATATCTTTGTTATCCTTGGGTACGAGGAATCTTTCTGGTTCAAATTTATTAGGATTATCCCATAAATAAGGATATCTATGAAGATTGTAAACCTGCGATAGTGATTTATTTTCTTAACGAATGATGCTCTGAAAAATAGTAATTCACAATCTAAGATATAAATCCTCAATCTGAAGAAAAAAATAAACCCAATAATTTTTTATTTTCAAATATAGAGGCTTCAATTCATGGAGATCCTGCCTAGTATACAAAACAGATACAAATAAGGAGATATAAAATGGTGTTCAGTGCTAGAAATCATCTCCAAAAACTATTAGAGAGAGACAACAAATTAGTAGATTAGGAAGATTCTGACAGAAAAAACCATAAAAAATCTTTATTTTCATCTGGAATCATTATTAAGTGAAAACTTGAGAACATAATAAGCCTTGATGAGTGAAACCGCTTCCAAGCCATCTAACGGCTCACCATGCAATACCTTTGAACTTCTATTTTGTGGGGATTCCCTACAAGACATGACCGTAGGGAATCAGAACAATCTAGAGCTAATTTTATGCTTCTAAACAATTCATCGGTTCTTTTCTACTTCGTTTTTAAAGATGAGATTCCGTTGGTTAAATTGTTGCAAGAGACCTTCAACAAATGACACAAAAATGGTACATAACGCTTGGAAAGCCCATGAATTTGCACCATGGACTTAACTGCGTTGTCTTTTCCTTCAAAGGCTAACAATCCATTAAGAGGCTCAAGAAAGCTTCTTAGCTCTCTGTAGAGGCCGGCCACGTTGGAGCCTTCCGCTTTTGAAATAATGACATCTGCTTCCATTGAAACTTTTGGTGATGTGCGAATGACTTCTAAGCTATAGTTGCAGGTTTCCTTCAGTGTTTGAATATGGTTTTGTGTGGTGTTGGTCTATGCTCGTTGGAGTGGCGAGGAGAAACCCTTCCCTGTGAAGGATAAAGGTGGGAAATTTTTTCACAGTTTCAAATCTTCTAAATGTTTTATGTATTATTTTTAATTGTAATGACATTTTTAAATGGTGGGGAAGAGGGAAATTGGGAGCACGACTTCAAATTTTAATTTTTGCGATTAAATATTTAGTCATTTTTATTTGTGTGACTAATTATTTAGTTGTGTTTTTTAGTCGACGATCAAATTAATCATTTATAGCTGTGTTGCAAAAAATAAGTAGAATTTAGACATTTTTAGTTGTCATGACTAAAAGTTTTAGTCACGTAGTCATTTATTTGCTAAATTCTACTAGTGATGGTGGCTTTAATCCTGTCTTCCCGTGGAAACTTTTCATTGGATTTCTTTTGGCCCGAGCCTATTGAATCTATTAGACCTTGTGAGGACTACTTTTTCAAAGCATATCAAAAGTTTAAGGCAAAGCGCATAGCAGAATTATCCCTTAGAAACATTCCTCAACCCCTGATTGAGCCACCTATCCTTGATGAACCAATGATTGAACCAAAAGCCCTTCCAATTATCCAAGAGAAGCCTATGAAAAATCCTCCTACCATTTCCTATAAGAGACCACGAGATAACCAAAACAATCCCGTTGTGCCTCCTAAAATCAAACAAGTTTACAAAGCCAAAGAGAAGGTGGTTGAGCAACCTCTTATGGTTCCTTCCATTCCTCCCCTAAGGGAAGAAAGGAAACCTATGGTTTAAAAACCCGCTCCTACACAATCACAAATTGACAACATATTGAAACAAAACCGAAATGCTAGAGAGCATATGCATAGATGCCATGCTATTGCTCGTATGTTACAAACTAAAGAAGAAAATAAAAACCCGAACTTGTCTGAAGCAATGCATGATGACTCTATACCCTCATCGCAACAAGAACCTTCTATGGACATTATCATTCGACCTCTTGTTGTGATTAATTTAGACAATGACATTGATATTGTAAAGATTGATGAACAAGTGTATAATGAGTTGAATTCATTGTTCTCTTCTTCCATGAACTTAAATGATGATAAGAGTGTTGAACTTGGTGTGTGTCCTATTTCGACACTTGTTGTTGTCCTTTTGGTTGGTTTTCCATCTTTTTTATATACTGATCAAGATTGGGATACATACAACCTGCTATAGGTTGACTCACAAGTGCCTTACTAGTCTTTTGCATTGTTTTCTTTTTTATGTTTCTTTATGTGATTGCATGTGCATAATGTGATCCCATGTATTGTTATGTTTGATGTATCTCTCTCTCTTCTTGTGCATTCCTCTATATGTATCTACATTCTTCTATATGTAGTAAACATTTTATCTTTTTGCTTGTCTCGTGTTTTCCTTTTGGGGATGATGCAAGGCGTCAAGAAATTTAATTCTCTTCCATGTTGACCAAAAGGATTTTTCTTTGTTTTCACTCTCTTTGTGTCATTCTTCCAGTTCTATGAGTATTTGGGGAATGATGAAATTTTCAAGCTCTATAACAACATTGTAGCAAAGATATGCTGACCTTGAATCCATAGATCCCTTATATATTTTTGGGGGCAACCTCTCCCACCTTTTTTGTGACGTAGCTTTATTTCGAAAACATATGACTTGGAATAGGGCTTTCTGAGGAAGCTCTCATGTCTTAGGATTAAACATTGGCTACTTTAAAGCAATTGCTCACAACAATGGTGTTAACAAGTGCTTTAGAGTGGGGGCATATATCGATAATATCTTTTGACATTTTTCATGTTTCATGGTGTGATTTTCTTTTTTCTTGTGATGTGTCATTTTCTTGGTGGTGTCATTGGGTTGGATGTCCTCCAAGAGTGTGATATTTCTTAGCGTATGACTTTCCTCTTAGTGGCACTAATGCGACACACTGCATTCCCTAAGTTGTGAAAATTTTAATCTTGACTTGTCCTCTCTTGGTGACATTAGGCATGATGATCCATAAGAAGAAGACCTTACACAAATGAAGCAAGATCTCCTTGAACAAAAACCTATACATGTATAATGTTCTTAAGTGTTCGGCATAATGCAGCTTGCTGACCTTGTGAAGCTTGAAACCTAATAAAAGGCCACCTAGCATAACACACCTTGCTTTCCTGTGGAGCCTTGCATTGTGGTGCCTTATTGAAGTTGTCAGGAGGATAGCTTTGATATGATATGGGAGCCTAATATGATTCTCTCATTTTCCACCTCCTTTTATGTTTTTTGTTGTTTTGTGGCACCTTATTGAAGTTATCAGAGGGATGGATTTGGTATGGTTAGTATGATGAGAGCCGACACAGAGGCATGACTTTCTCATTGTACGGTGAGAGCCAACATAGAGGCATGACTTTCTCACTAAGCCACTTTATTGAAAGACTCGCCTAGTGGACAACCTGGAGTTTTGCTACCTCAGAGTGAGCACAAATTGATAGCTTAGATGTGTTCCACATCGCGTTGGTCAATCTAGGCTTGATCTTCTTGGCCTTTGATGTTGTATGATTGTGTATCTTTGTAATTTTTGCATACATAAATGTCTTGAATGTCTACTTTAGTGTGCATTTGACATGGGGTCATACTCTCACTAAAGTGGGAGAAAAATGTAGTGTCGAAAAAAGTATCCCTTTTTCCACACTTAATTTGAAAATAATTAATAATAAAATGAACCTAATGTTGCCTTAATTTAGTGTTGTAATGTGTTTTACACATTCACATTAAGTTTAGGGCCCTTCTAAATAAAATGGACTTAATTGTGCCTTGTTTTAGTGTTGTAAAGTGTATCTTTACACTTTCACATTAATCTAGGGCTTTATTAATTGATTGCAAGGTTAATTTTCCTTAATTGGCCCCTTTAATTCAAATCCAAGCTAATTAAATGCAAATTTTGAGGGATAAAACCCGACATTCATAAATGCCATTTCACAACACTCAACTTTGGAAGATGGGTGTCCTAGGTAAGTGACCTAGGACCCATTCGCCACATGGAGAATGGGTCCTCACTTAGTCCTATGACCCTGATTTTGCATAACATTTCACCTTGTACAATATGTGTCCTAGGTAAGTGGCCTAGGACCCATTCACCACATGGAAAATGGGTCCTCACTTAGACCTAGGACCCCTCTTTTGGATAATTTTTTGGTGGTATTTTAATGATTTGAAATCTATAATTCAATGTCAGCTTGTGATATTTGAATTTTAGGAATTAATGATAAGATATGTATAAATACAAGGTTATTTCACTATGTTTCATCCTAGATCTTCATAAGAAATCAAGAGTACTTTCACAAGAGCATTATAGGAGCATTCAAGAGCATTTCCAAGGCATTCAAGAGCAGACTTGTAGAAGATTATTGCAACAATCAAGATTCATTTCATCATGTCAAAGATTTAGTACATCATGCATGTTGTTTGAGCTAATGTGGTGATGTAGTGTTCAAGATCTATCAAGAATATCAAAGGCATTGTTTCACATCAAGTTTCATGATGAAGATCTACGCTCATTGAGGCCACTTCATGCTATATTACAGATTTATCCAAGGTTGAAATATAGATTGGTGAGTTGTGACATTGCATTTGTCCATTCATCATTTCTTCATGCATTTCTATTTCATTTCAAGGTTTAATTACCAAAACGAGGTTTGACCAAGGCAAACCCCTATTCCCTAACAATCAACATTTTTCCCTCTTTGATGTGTGATTGCAAGCTTTAGGTTGAAGATAATTTGGAGAGCAAAATTGAAGAAAGTTACAAAGTTGTCAAAGTTGCAAGAAAAGTTTCCAAATCACGGAAACTGATCTACAAGATTTATTTTTGGATTTTTGATAGTGACCAAATAGAATTTGGGAGTGCAGACTGAGTAGAAAAGAAACTAGAAACTAATTTTCAAGAGCCCTAGTTAGGACCTATTCGCCATAGGGAAAATGAATCCTCAGTGAGGTCTAAAACAACAACTTTGTGATAGGTACACAACATTTGACCCTTTCCAGATCTGCCTTTTGACTTTTAGTTGGGTTAGATTTGATTTTTGTTCTTCATTGACAATTTGTAACACACATATTGAATGAAATATAGAGAAATAGGTGCATCATTATACCCCATTTTTATTCACCCGTATTTTTATATGTTTGAATAGGTGGCACATCAATATGCACGAGTGACTCCAATAACACTACCCAACCAATGCACAAATGGTGTATTCACACCATTATACTAAACCAAGGGTATAATTTGGTAGTAAATAATATAGGTGCCCACAACCTCACAAATACTGATCAATTAAAGATGAAAGGTCACCTCCATAAATAAGAATATAAGCATGTCCATATTGTATATGTTCCATCTCATTGAAATGCATGGTAACCAACTATTGCATATACCTAGTATATAGCAACAAGAAGCAAATACATAGTTCACTTCAAATAAAAACCAATAAAGTATTAGCACTAACATGATACCCACCATAATGTTGGAAAGATAGATATATAACAACTCCATTGAAATTGTATTTCACAATATAGTGCAAGAAAGTGAAGAAGTGACATCAGAAGATGGAGCAGGTAGTACCTGCAACTAAAATAGGGTCACTCTCATGGACATTGCTATAAAGGATGTGCAAAAAAAGACAAATTTGTGTGAAGTATCTACAAGGTTGTGATTAAAAATAATAGACACACACAACAAAATACCCACGGTAGTTTATAAAGTAGTGCAACTACAATTATGACACAACATGGTGTTAAAGATCTCAAAAATAAAAGTACAATATGTGACACTTATCTTAGTGAATTAGTAAATAAAAAATACATTCAATACATGCTTATGATGTCTAAAATTACCACATGTTGAAAATACAATTCTACTAGAGGATGAGAGAGAACATAAGAAACCATTGCAAAGTATGCAAAAAAATATGCACTTTCAAAAAATAGGACCAAAAAAGGAGTCTATATACAAAGTTTATGGGACTTAAAATTTGGCAAAACAAGAATTACATGACAAGGTCATTGAGAAAATTAAAGTTCTAAAAAACTAAAATCCTAAACAAAAAATCACCTACACTAGTATGTACTGAAGAGCTTTCCAATGCTTTTTTTTTTTTCTAAAACCAAATACCATATGCCAAAATTATGGATCTAAAAAAAAATCCTTTAAGTCTTGTAAAAAAATTATACATAGTCTAGGTGTTGATCACCATGTGACCAAGTGCGCTAGCAACTTTATTGGCAACACAACAAAGGTTATGGGTAGTGGTAGTGCCATTGCTCATGATATAACTTGAACTCTAAGGTCCTTTGGGGATAGGTGTGACTTGGGGTTGGACCCCACAACCAATCAAAATCCTTTGTGATGTTAGAATTATGTAGAGATTGCGCTTATACTTTGTAAATTATAAAAAAAAAAAAAAATAATGAAAATTAAGTCATACCAAAGCCTTTGCAAGGCATACATTGACATGCAAACCAAGATAACAGAGGAAACAAGATTGCATGATGAATATATGGGCCATATAATTTCCAATAGAGAATAAAAAATCTCAAAAAAAATTGTCGCCAAACCTTATTGTACTTTATATATATTAGTTTTTCGGTCTTCCAAGCATAGTCGTGAGGTTTGTTTTTCTCTAGGAGGCTCCTTGTAATTTTTTTGAGAAAAAATCTCAAAAAATGAGAAGGGTTTTGTTGATTTAAAGCTCTAATATCATATTGGAGTAATAAGAGAACTTGCAGGTACAACAATCTAACCAACAAGACCGAAAACTTACACTAAAGAGATGTAATAGAAATAATTGCTATATTGCCAAAAAATAATGAATACATAAAATAAGATGACCTTGCTATATATGCAAAGATAAAACCCTAGGAAATACTAAAATCATAACAAGTGTCTTAATTATATGATATGAAACAAATAAATGAACTGCATAAACTTATGTAACTAAGTGTGAATAGGTCCTAAAGTAAAACTAGCTAGATACTATAACTTGTTTACACCAACATATTTAAATCCATTTAAGTTACATTTTGATATCAATATTAATTTTTTAGTCATATCAAAATTGATATATGAATATCAAATTTGATTTCAAATTCAATTTTGATATCCATTAAATGAATAAATTCATGTTAAAATTTTAAATCTTGATATCAATTCAAATGAATTGATACAATAATTTGTAAACATTTTACTATCAATCTCAATTGAATTGATATCAAATAGATTAAATTTGATATTCATATCAAATTTACTACCAATTTCTAATTTGATATCCATGACATCAATAAATTGAATATATATAAATTTATTTCAATTTGAATTTTAATATCATTTCTATTGAATCAATTGATATATAAAATTCATACAAGCATTTTACTATCAACCTCAATTGAATTCATATCAAATTTGATATGAATTCTTATTAATATTTTTATCAATTTCAAAGTTGATATCCATGAAATCAATAATTTTCATATATGAATTTCAATTTTGGCATCCAATAAATTAATTTATTTATTAAGTTTTTTTTTTTTTGGAAAAAGTGGCAAGCCACTATAATTTATTTTATATATATAAAAAGTATTACAAAAAACCTAGTTCAAAAAAGTATACTTGCAGGAAAGAACCAGGAAGAAAACCTCTGGTTGTAGCTCAATTAGATACAAAATTTCTTACAAAATCATCCCAATAATAGGGACCCATAATTTTTTTTGACAAAGTCCTTAATAATAGGGGTCCATCTCAAATTTTGGCAAGGTCCTTAAAGAAAAAACCGATCAAAATTACACCCAATCGAGATTTTTTAATTATCAAAAATGATAATTTCCCTTCATATCCCACTTCAAAAAAAATAGATTTATTCCTCCATTTCCATAATATCATTCTCTACTTGCTTTTCTTCAAGTGCTCGGTTTGCATTGCCCAATTCATTCAGTTGCAGAGGGATGTTAAGGTTCGGGATCACTTGTTGCTTAGAGGAGCTCACTTGGTCTGAAATAATCACTAAAGGAGTCGGTCGAGGCACTTGAGAAGTTGGAGGATGCAGGGTAATTGGTTCATGATGAGCGTGGATGAGCAAAGTAAGGATAAAATTAGTCCTCCTTCTGATTTCATCTGCAAGGTCCTCACTGAAAGATATAAATCTAAAACATTTATACTATACTGAGATTAACAAAGCCATAAACTTGATAAACAGTTTCATCATTTATAGAGAATTGAACATTGAACAAAAAACTGAAAAAAAATAGCAGACTGTAATATTATCTCTGTTCAACCGTATTGTATTGAATTGTCTAACACTGTTACAAAGAATTCTATTTAAAGAGCTTTGAGGACAGCGAATAAGCTGTACAAGAACAAAGCTAAGAAAGCTAAAATAAAAAACAAGGCTTGAAGAGAAAAAGAAAGCTAATTAAAACTAAAGCTATGCCTAAAACTAACTGCACACAAACATGCAGTTTTATTATGCTTTAAAAGCTAAAAATTAAAGCTAAAATAAGGATGCTTTAAAATCTGTTTTAAAACAAAAAACTATTGAGTCGTTCATATCTTCAATCTCCCCCTGAATGATCAATAGGGGTGAGTCCCAACTGATTTCTCAAGGCCACAAAACTTGCTGTAGAAAGAGCCTTGGTAAAGATATCAGCAACTTGCTCAGATGTAGGACAAAACTGCAACTCCACTTGTCCATCTTGAACCAAGTCACGGATGTAACGATGTCAGATCTCGATATGTTTCGTTCTGGCATGAAACACATGATTCTTTGTCATGGCAATAGTGCTATTATTATCACAACAAATGGTGGTTGGATGCTCCTGAACCAAATGTAGATCTGCCAATATTCTTCTAATCCATACTGCTTGAGAACTTGCTGATGACGCTGCCATGTATTCCGCTTCTGTTGAAGAAAGAGCCACCGTTGCCTCTTTTTTACTACTCCAAGAAACAACTCCAGAACCAAGTGAAAAAACATATCCAGATGTAGATTTTCTATCATCCACTGAACCAGCCCAATCAAAATCTGTGTAACCAACTAACTCGAACTGTTTAGTGGGAAAATAATGAATTCCAAAATTTTGTGTACCACTCACATACCTCAAAATTCTTTTAGCAACTCGCCAATGAGACTCATGTGGATCCTGCATGAACCGAGAGGTGAGGCTCACAGCATACATAATATCAGGTCTAGTGGTTGTGAGGTACATGAGACTACCAACCAAACTTCTATATAAAGTAGCATCAACCTTGGGACTAACATCCTCCTTGGTTAATTTCTCACCAATTGCTATGGGGGTTGCAAGTGCTTTGCAGTCCACCAATCTAAACTTCTTCAACAAATCAGCAACATACTTGGTTTGAGAAATATATATACCTTTTGATGTTTGTAGTACCTCCACACCAAGAAAATAGTGCATGAGTCCTAGATCTGACATTTCAAATTCTTGTTTCATTTCTGCTTGAAACTTCTCTATGAGAGCTTTGTTGTTACCTGTATAAATAAGATCATCAACATAAAGGAAAACTATGAGAATATCATTACCAATACGTTGGACATACAAGGTTGGCTCTGAGTGGCTTCTATTGAATCCCTTCTTCATGAAATAACTGTCAATTCTAGCATACCAGGCACGAGGAGCTTGCTTCAACCCATAAAGAGCTTTCTTCAACTTGTAGACTAAGTGTTCTTTTCCTTGAACTTCATAACCCATAGGTTGTTCCACATAAACTTCCTCATCTATATAACCATTAAGGAATGCTGATTTCACATCCATTTGAAATATTGGCCACTTGTACTGTGCAGCTATAGACAATATAATCTTTATTGTATCAAGTCTAGCCACAGGAGCAAAAGTTTCTGCATAATCCACTCCAGGAGTTTGTGCAAATCCTTTGGCAACTAATCTTGCCTTATGTCGTTCCACTGAACCATCGGCATGATATTTGACTTTGTAGATCCATTTCACACCAATCACCTATTTATCTTTGGGAAGTTGCACTAATTCCCAAGTATTATTCTTATGAATGGAATTCATCTCATCATTCATAGCATTAACCCATACTGGTTCTTTCACTGCTTCTTCATACACAGAGGGTTCAACTTGAATTGTACTAAATAAAGCAAAATTAACAACTGGAACTATATTTGCACTCCTCTGATAAATATCAACCAAACTTCGTACCTTTCTTGGAACTGATGGTGGAGGTGATGGTGGAGGTGAATCACTATCTGAATTTGTGCTACTAGAAGAACTAGGTGAACTTGGAGGACTGGAACTTGAGCTTGAACTTCCACTTGAGCTTGTGGGGAGAGGAGGAATAGTATTATCTTCCATGTTTATGATTAATGATGGATTTTGCTGCACAACATCTTTCCACTGCCATACTCCCCCTTCATCAAAAATCACATCCCGACTAACAATCCATTGCTTTGTGTTAGGATTATAGAATCTATATCCCTTAGTTGCAGTAGAATATCCCACAAAGATACAAAGTTGGGATTTGGCATCCAACTTCTTCCGCTTTTGAACTGGAATGTGCACATATGCCAAACATCCAAAGACTCGAAGATGAGCCACTGAAGGCTTGTGACCACTCCAGGCTTCCTTTGGAGTGATGTTTTGAACAACTTTCGTGGGACTTCTATTCAAAATATATATTGTAGTGGCAACTGCTTCTCCCCAAAAAGTATTTGGAAGATTTTTTGTCTGCAACATGCTTCGTGCCATTTCCATGATGGTACGGTTCTTTCTTTCAGCAATACCATTCTGCTGAGGTGTATATGCAGCAGTAAGTTGTCTCTGTATCCCATTCTTGATACAAAAATCAGCAAACTCATTAGAGGTAAACTCTCCCCCTCTATCTGTTCTGAGTATCTTGACATGATACCCACTATGTTTTTCAGCCATAGCTTTAAAATTCTTGAAGCATGTAAAGGCTTCAGATTTCTGCTTAAGAAAATAAACCCAAGTGTGGCGTGAGTAATCATCAATGAAAGTCAAAAAATAAAGGTTCTTACCCAATGATTCCTCTTGCATGTCACCACAAATGTCAGCATGCACAAGCTCTAGAGGAGATTTTGCTCTCCAAGATTTATTCACCGGAAAACTATCTCGATGATGCTTGCCAAATGCACACCCTAAACAAACTTCTTCTTTTGCCTTGATTGGAGGAAGCCCTCTTACCATATTCTTTTTATTGAGCAAAGATAACCCTTGAAAATTCAGATGACCATATCGTTGATGCCATAACCACGAATCATCTGTAGTTGATTTGAGTGCATGCAACTGACTAGAAACCAATGTGAGAGGAAACAGTCTATTCTCTGTCATACAAGTCTTTGCTACAAGATGATGATTGTTAGATTTATCAAAAATCTTGCAACAGTTATCTTCAAACACTACTTTATAATTTTTGCCTACAAGCTACCCAATACTCAAAAGATTATGTTGTAACTGTGGAACAAACAAAGTATCATGAATATGAGTAGTTTCTCCTTGCTTAGTCTTGACTGCAAGGGTACCTTTTCCCATTACATCAACCTCCTTATCATCTCCAAATTTAACTTGATTTCGTATTGAATCATCTAACTTGACAAAGAGATCAGATTTACCTGTCATGTGATTGGAGCAACCGTTGTCCAAGAACCAGACATCCTCTTGGTGTTCTTTTGCCAAATTGCATGTGAAAAAGGTGGAATGTTTTGTATCTGCAGAAGAATCTTCTGTATAATTGGCTCTTGACTTATTCAAGTCAGATTTCTTCTTTTTGCACTCAGATTCATAATGACCATACCTTTCACAATATCGACACTGGATACTCCTCCGATCTATAGAACTTCGTCCTCGTCCTTTGTTATTTCCTCTTCCTCTTCCTCTACCTCGTCCTCTATTATTAGAAGAAGATTCACCTTGATATTTAGTGGGGTGAGAGGAAGCAGACTTTTCTTCAAGTTTTACAAAAGACTGGAAAGCTTGCACCAAACTTTCCGTAGAACGTTGCATACGCTCTTCATGAGATTGCAAAGAACCTGTCAACTCTGCAACTTTGAAAGTAGTTAAATCTTTACTTTCTTCAATGGCTATCACCACTGGATCAAATTTAGGAGGAAGGGATCTTAGAATTTTTTCTACAATTGTTTGTTCAGTTATTGTTTCCCCTTGAATCCTAAGCTGATTCACAACACCTTGAGCTCTAGTAATAAATTCATGAATAGACTCAGTTTCCCTCATCATTAAATTTGCAAATTCTCTTTGAAAAGTTTGAAGTCTTACCAATCTGATTTTGTCTGTACCTTGATATGCAATTTGTAAAGCCTCCCATGCATCCTTTGATTTTGTCATACCAGCAATTGGGGGAAAATTGAAACATCCAATGCAGATTGAATGGTAAAAAGAGCTTTGTTATCCTTCTTTCTGTCTTCTTTCAGCTGATTTCATTGTTGTTGTGTCAAGGCATTTAATGCAGTTTGATCTGCAAGTTCTGGGTATCCTCCTTCCACTAATTCCCAGAGTTCTTGGGATAATAGTAGGGTCTTCATTTTGATACTCCAATAATCATAGTTATCTCCAGAAAACAATGGAAGCTGAAATGGTAAACTGTTGCTATTGGCCATTTGGAGATAATTGCTTCTCTAACCTTGCTATCTGCACAATCAGAAAATTCTGCAACCTGCTCTGATACCAAATGAAAGATATAAATCTAAAACATTTATACTATACTGAGATTAACAAAGCCATAAACTTGATAAACAGTTTCATCATTTATAGAGAATTGAACATTGAACAGAAAACTGAAAAAAAATAGCAGACTGTAATATTATCTCTGTTCAACCGTATTGTATTGAATTGTCTAACACTGTTACAAAGAATTCTATTTAAAGAGCTTTGAGGACAGCGAATAAGCTGTACAAGAACAAAGCTAAGAAAGCTAAAATAAAAAACAAGGCTTGAAGAGAAAAAGAAAGCTAATTAAAACTAAAGCTACGCCTAAAACTAACTGCACACAAACATGCAGTTTTATTATGCTTTAAAAGCTAAAATAAGGATGCTTTAAAATCTGTTTTAAAACAAAAAACTATTGAGTCGTTCATATCTTCACTCACCTATCGCCACCCTGTGCCTTTGTAGCGCTGACTGTAGATAGCAGAAACTTTGCATTTCCAGTGTGTTTTTTATGCCATCAAGCACAAAAACATAAACATTCCCATTGAGAAGAAAATGGTGGGGAAAAAGGCCGCCAACTCTCACCTGACCCTTCAAAAATTTGTATGCTTGAACCCCTCTAATCAGTTTACCATCTTGCAGAAAGACATCCTTAACAACTTTTGATGCTATCAATTGAAGCTCGGGAACAGACTGAAGCAAGTCGTATGCATTGGATAGAAAAACTGAAACCAATTGAGAAGGGAAAATTTCCTGTCGAGCTTGTGGGTAGATAACTTCATCACCAATAATTCGAACAACAAACTATTTGAACTGAGAACAATGGGTTTTAAATACCTGAGCTAGCTGAAGATCACCAATTGTTTCTGAAAAAGGAAGCTCCCATTGTTCAATTGGAATCAGAACTCTATGGTTGTGCAACAAGTATTCCATCATTCTCTTACCACAGGAACTGTAAATTTTGAGTTCCCCTTCATCCTCTAATGAGTAAAAAGGTTGCATTACCTGCTTCTCCTGCTTCTTGAAACCCTTCGATGCGCTTGAAACTTATGAAAAATGAAACAAGTTGTAGTTAATGTGGAGTCCTTCACATGCTTAATGGGAGGAAATATCAAGTAGATGAAATTATCATGATTTTAAGTATCCGTTGACACTGATTTTAAAAGCTAACATTTGTCGCCAAGCTTGTAAAACCATCATTATCAATAGTTGGAAGTACAAATAAACACTTGCAAAATCCAAACCAAGGATGGCAAGAATAAAATTTGCCTTCGCTCGCTCGATAGTGTCCTTTCCCAACACTATTCTGATGTGAGGATGTGATATTCACATGAACCAAAGGCCTCCCATTACCAATGCACTTTGATTGAAGTGACAAATCTGGCATCAATATGCGATACTAACGTTGGAAATATCTTTAGATAATCTCCATTTTGTAAATGGAAAGGATAGAATTACTCCTTCAGATAGCCGCAAGATGTCTTGAGTAACTCCTTTTAAACTAGGTATGCAGGGATAAAAGAGATCGTACTTCGACAATATCATTTCAATTGAATTAATTTTTTATATAGACCAATAAATAAATTTTGATTTTAATTTCAATTTTGATATGAATTCATATCAAAATTCACTTTTCATATATATAATCATTTCAATTGAGTTAATATATATACATTATTTATTAAATTTTTGTGTTAATATAAATTTTGATATCAATTTTTAAATTTTCATATGGACCAGTAAATCAATTTTCATATCTTGATTTTGATTTTGATATTTCATATGATCAAATTTTAATTTTCATATGATCAATTGCTCAATTGAACTGATCTATATATATAAATTCATTAAATTTACATTTTTATACCAATAAATCAATTTAAATGATATCAAATTCAATATTCAATTGAATTGATACTTATATAAATTAATCATAAGTTACATTTTCATATCACATATACATTTAATTTGTATAAATTTGAAATTTGAAATGACATGTGTAGCATTGATGTAATTTTGTATCTATAATTTTATACAAATTTAGTTTAATTTAAGTATAGATAAAAAATTTTGATAAGTTAACGTGACACTTTGGGGCCACACCCACACATTATATTCTGCAAAAAATTACATTAGGGGACCTCTTAACAGGTATGGTATAGCATTACAACCATCAACATCCAGTTGTGATGTGCCAACCCTTCGGTAAAGTAAAAATTTCTAAATTTACATCATACGAGTAAATAAATGTGCTATGTAGCAATCATGTCCTTCCTAGACCTTGCTTCGAGTGTCCTCACTATTGCATAGGGAAAACTAGTATGCTTTACACATACTCTCCCAAAGAGTTTTATTACATATATGCATCCAATATATAATAGTAACTATACATAACACACAGTGATCAGATATCATTGGCCTATGAATTTATCCTTAGTATAATCCAAATAGAAGAGGAAAGTCAATGCATTGTACAATACATCGTGGGTCCCATCCTTTCCCTTTGGTATTTACACTTCCAGACAACTCATAAACCGAGTCCGTTTGTCACTTACACATCCATTATCCTTACCATAAAGTACTTGTTCTTAATTACGTGTCCATCTCGAGCACAACATTGCTCCTGGACACCTGCCAAATCTTGATACTACTTCATACTTAAGCTTTGTATCGTCAAAGTTTCATTGATCAAGTCGATCTTTTACTCCTTTTTGAAATTTTATCAAGTCTATGATTCACTCTATTTCTAAGCCTATTTCAGCTTAATTGAGTTTCCAACCTTCTTTTACAAATAATGGTCCAAACTTCAATGTTAGAAGTTTATAAATCATTTAAGATTTATTCTACCATTTTCACTTATTTGAATATAATAATATATTTCACATTCGATCAACTGAATGTTTCATAGTATGATCATGGTTTACACAACCCTATCATTATTTTCTAAACTGAAATAACCTCTCAGGATTACTAAGCAACTACTTGCCCACAATATATTATTTAGGACCAAAAATCCTATAAGTCAAGTTTCCAAAAAGCATTGGTTTCTTTGATGAGTTTGTCCACTAGAACATTATGTCAGTTCTACTAACATAGACAGATTGATCTGTCTTGTGTTCCACCATTTTCCCTCTCGAATCTCAAGAGAGTATACATGTCCTAATGATGATGACATTCGGTCTTCATTTCCTAGCATACTAGACATTACTTTGCCACATTTTGTGTAGCTTCTTACTCTATTTCTTCCAAGTTCTAGTGAATCCTCATCTGACAATTTCCTTTGTCATTCCAAAGTCCTAACCCTCACATTAATTTCCTTGTTTCATTCCCAATTTTGTCAATATTTTGGGTACATAGGTTATTTTATATCCAAAAATAGTCTATTCTTTGACTAAATGAAAACCTATTTTCATCTCACGCTACCTTTTAGTTCCCATGTAATAATGGTTATAAGTTATGCGGAGATAAATCCCATTACCTCTTTCCTTGTGGTCATAAAATGTATGACTTAATTGCCATTAGGACTTGTGAAGAAGTCATTAGTTCTTGCAAACTGAAAACATACCCCCGTTTTTCAATCCACTCTTTTTCTTCCCTCAGTGTTTTCACAACTTTTGATCTATTCAAAGTTGAACTCCTAGTAAACACTTGCTTCTTTGAAAGAATTTTTCATTCTTTGTTGTTGGCTTTCCATTGTCGTTTTCTTCCTTAATGGTATTCTTTAAATATACTTTTCCCAAAGTTAGATTCTTCATTGCTTTCTATCTCATAAATTCCACATTTTGGATCATCCAGTAGGAGATTTAATGAATAATCAGCAACTTTAGGAGTTTTATGAAGCACACCAATATTCCCACTTCTTTCCAATATCCTTTTTGGTAGAGGAACATCCATACTCACAGACTCTTTTGTTGATGTCCTTTTCCTCTTAGAATGTTGTTTTCCTTACTTCTTTTGCTTTGACACATAATGCTTGTTGTATTCCATTTCCTTTTGGAACTCTTAAACAATTGTTGACTTTTACAAACATGTTGGTGAGTTCAACTTATATTCCAACTTATCTATGTTCTATCTAAACCTCTGGTCAGACTTGATCTGTCTTTACTGCTTTAAGTTTCATTCCTATATTCACCTTTTCAAGTGACTTTATTCCAATGCTTGGAATTTTATTCTCTTTTTATTCCATAGAGGTACCAAAGTTGTTTGGTCTCTTTTTCACATCTTAATCAAAACTTCAATAATCTTATTGATTTTGGTTGGTGGAACCTTGTCCATGTCGTTGATTACTTTATTTCGGACCATTCTGGTCTTTTCTCTTTTACTAGATACTAACACTTTCCTTGCAAGATCCTATCTTTACACAAGAGTTAGGTTAATGTCAAGAGTTATCCACCCATTGTGGTTACCTCCTTTGTTGAATTCGATCTAATTTATGTTGACTTTGCATATGCATAGATTCGTAGTTGTTTTTACCAAATCCAAAAGTTCCTGACTCTTTACAACTATAGTTTGCTACTATAAAAGGGTTATTTCATTCCTTCTCATTCCCTTAGAGTCATACATCTATTTCATAGGATAAAAGTATTTACTGGTTATTCTTCCTAACCTTCCCTCATACCTTGGTTGCATAATATTCTTCAATCCTAGGTAATATCATAATTTATTGGTTTAGGAGTTTCCAACTCCAGGGATGAATCATAACTACTCCCAATTACTCAAATTCCCAAAAATTCTCATCTTCCTTTTTACTTCCCTAAGTTCTTTTTCTTTCTGTTGTGGCATAAGAACTTTCAACCATTATCCTTTGATATGGTTTACGCATTGTTGTGTAATGAGCTCATAGGTTTTAGTGCAGAACCTGGTAGCTTTGAAACCACATGTGACGTGCCAACCCTTCGGTAAAGTAAAAATTTCTAAATTTACATCATACAAGTAAATAAATGTTCTAACAAGTCGTTGCAATAAAAAATTTATTTTCTTTATTGATAACACATGAACAAGATGCCATATCAAATTACAATAAAGATTCCATTTCATTATAATAAATTTACAAGTACATTAAACAAGAATACATATCTTTACAAACATAGCTCCAATGAGCTTTAGAAAAAATAGTAGTAAGACGGTCCAGGTTCCTTTCCTTTCAAATCTATGTGTCTTCTATTGCCTGCTATAGAGGAGAAGCATCACTCGGGCGCTTTTTCGCCAACCACGAAATCTTAATGCAGTCCCTCGCACATCTACCGGTAGATGGCCCTTCCCTTCGAATGAAGAGATTGGTAGAGTATCTGATAACGACAACCTAACTGAGCATAGTGTTGTGTCCTACATAACTAGAACTTGCTATTTCACAATCCTGAACTAGCATGCATAAAGGATCACGGTGAACTGACAGTGTAGTCTCAAGCATCACACAGTCTAAGTGGATTTTGTACATTGCACTACTTTGGCCAAAATGTTCTCATTCAGTACTTTGAATGAAATCATCTATCATAAACACTACTCAGGAGCGATTTGACTTAAGGCTATCTTACACTACACATAGGTGTGGTCCTTCACTGGATAATTTGTCATCCCAGACTAACCTACAACAATCTAGTCTACTTGTAAATTACACAAGCTAGGTATATCCTTCAATGGATAGTTTGTCATCCCAGATAACCTACCTTCAAACAATATTTTTACAAATAAGTATACTAAACCATCTCCCATATTGGATGACCTCTCTTAGGAGTAAACATAAGCTTTTCTAGTTAACTTAATAACTTAGCTGGTGTACCTAAATGACTCTTACACTTAATCAAGCCTATTAGATTAATATCTAAAGCAAACAACATTCTCCTATTATGGATATTATTACAAACATGTAAAACATAGATAGAATTTGCTTCATTTTTCCTTTTTCTAAAAGACGGTATTTACTCTTCCTATGCACAAATAGTAATACTTTTCAAATAGCATAGAAGTCTTAATAAAAGAATAGTAGAAGAATATCCCATGCATGTGAACGCTTTTCCCAATTGAAGAAAAAGTTTCCTTTACTTCAAGCTCAGTCCAGTTTCTAGATGATCTAGATGATGATGATTTCCTCACAAGGTTTCCCCTTTTCCACTTTTCAGAAAGTAGTAATAGAATTTGTAGAGGTAATTAACAATAGACATGTGTTCTAGTATAACACGTCTTCCCTACACTCAGAAATGGATATTTAGACTGGTGATGGTTTATAGCTGGTAAAATATATGAAGCTCTGATTTCTCAATAATGGAAGATGGAAATTATGATTTCAAACTCAACTCACAATGAAATATGTATTACAGAATATATGAGAGAATGTGTATTTCAAAAAATACGAGTGAATGAATGAATGCTCAACAAAAAGGTAAGTGTAAACAATGAAGAATGGGGAGACTATTTATAGAACCCCACCCAACCCCAACGATTTCCTCTTCCAAAGGCATGTGGTTTGCCACCATTGTAATATGAATTATTCAACCTAACATGTGGCGCAAGTTCTCTCCCTTACTTAGTTTCAACATGGTGAGTTGGCCTCTAGTAATTGACAACAAAATGGAGACTAATTCCATTGCACATGGTGAATTTTAATAAATTGACACCTATAGGTTCTTTTCCCAGATGTGGTGTGAATTTCAACAATGGCAGATGAATCACCTTATAGAGAAATAGTCATTGCTTAAAATGTAAACGCATTGCCTCATTTTCAGGTTGCGTTTGATTTTCCAAAGACCCTGTCAAATGTTTCAATGTTCTACGCACATAATACCAGGGTGCACAACTTCTTCAAATGCTCGTTTGTTTCATATTTTGTTTCCAAGTTCAAAAGGTAAGCAACAAAACTATTTCAATTTACATAAGATTGGAGAATAAAGTATTTCAATTTCCATTGTCAATGATAAATATTTCAATTTATTTGATTCCCATAGTTTGATGATCAATATCTAATTGAATATGCAATAATCCGATTCCCATAGTTTGATGATTAATATTCAATTGAATATGATATAACCCGATTCCAATAGTTAAAAGATTAATATCAAATCAATATGAAAAATAATTCGATTTCCCTCTATGAGATTTTAATATTTAAATATATTATATTATATTATATATATATATTTAAAGTATTAAATAATTTATATATATATATATATATATCCCACTATAAACATATTGTAAGCCATTCAACATATCTGATATGTATATATATACATATATATGTTTACCTAAATTTGTCAGGCAATAATAATATAATATTATTAATATCCACATAATATAGGTTGTGTGCATATATACATGTATATACTTGTATATACCTCTATGTACATGTATATGTAGGTATACCATATCAATGCATTCATATGAGCATATCCATTTGCCAACATACGCTTGTATCGATATGTATATGCATATGGATACGTGTATATACTATATATATGTATATATGTCCACTCCCTATTCACTTACATCTATTGACATTACTATGATCGTAATACCACAAGACAGATACACAGATAAACATCACTCCTAAAAGCATAAGGAAGTAGACAAGACTCCTAATGCCAATATACAAGCTACAAATGACCTACCTATAATCCACATAAACTGACTCAATTCACTCAATCTAAGGTGAAGTGTGTGTATGCTCAGATAGTTTACTTTACCAGTTACCCGACCAAGCTCCTCTCCTGAGTGATACTTCCCCTCCCCCTGGAGCAATGGTTTATATACCTACATCCACTGACACACACTTTCAGAAGTCATATGTTCATAACATAAACAATATACATAAACATTTCAAAAGTTAGAATATTCACAATTCATTAGCCATCTATTCTCCTTTATGCAGTATTTCACCATGAGTAACATCAACTGAGATAACATCAAATGGAAACAACATCAAGTGAGATAACATTCATATTGAAAACAAGGTACAAGCATCATTAATTCATCTCCAAAATTCATATTACATTCACATTCACCCTATCTAGTAATAGTAAATAGTAACTTCACAATTTGGGATGTAACACCAGTTTCTTCCAAAATTTCCCCATTTACCTATTACCTATTGCCAGATCTCCCGAGAAGTAAAATAGCTTAAACCATACTCCTATTTTTTGCTATCCCTAAATCCTGCAACTGCATCCATTACATCATTAATGAGTCATTATACACCAAAATTGGTTCACCTTACACCATATTACTGATAAAGTAGTTGTGATATTGCTATCAGGATTCAACTGTGTAGTTTTACAATTCAAACTCATTGACCCATGTTTCATGAGTAGCAGTTCACAAGAACCCATCTCTCATGATAATGAATGGTCCACTTAGCACTCATTGCATCTAGGTGATGCTCATAGAGGTGAAGCACTGGGCTTTCTCGGGAGGTCACCCATCCCAGTACTACTCCAGCTCAAGTGTGCTTAACCACAAAGTTTTTTCTCCAAGGTTAAGCCTACTTAGTTTGCAACCCCATTTGCAAAATCTTTAGTGTTGTGCCTTATGAACCATTCATTATAGAGCCCCTTTAGCTCATAAATTGATAAGTAGGAGGTTTTTTTCACAGTGTGTCAAATTATGATATTGCTATTAGGATTCAACTGTGTAGTTTTACGAGTCAAACTCAAATAGTTATATTAGTTCATTCCCCTCCTCCGGCCTGTCCTCGCCCTCCTGCACTAGCGTGAAAGCCCGGTTTTCATCACCCTCTGTGATGCCCTGAACACACCCCTTTAAGAAATTGATCCCTAGCCTTGCCTGGTGCCGCCTCGTCGTGACACCCATGTTTAGTCCCCAAATGACAAATTGTCGGAGTGACCTGTTAGCAACACTCAATCCTTTTAGTACTAGCCTCCCATTTGGGAAGAGACCCCTCCCTAGGATAGCATGGTTAAGGTATCCATTCATACCTCCTCACCACCTCGTCCAGACCAGCCTTCGCATTAATTCCTTCACCATCTCCTCAGGTTCTCCCACGTCCAAAAGCATGGCGAGAAACATGGATGTAATGTCCATGTTCACTCAGTAGCAACCATTGCTGCTCATTTATTCATCTCCCAACACCATTGTGATTGCATGAAGGACCACACCTGCCTGAGACTTAAAAATCTCCATCAGCCTCCTCTCTGGCACATCTCCATAAAATGTCATTTTCCTTCTCCTAGTGACCATGCAGATGTAAGTATCCATCTTGCAGTCGCTTGTTACAATGTGGTTGCCTCCAATTATGTGTTGGTATAGCCCCTTCGCCATTATTATCATGAGTTGTGGTTGTCCTTCCTCTCGTGTCTTTATGTGTAATGATGTCTTTCCTTTGTCTGATTTGATAGTTCCTGCAGGGTGCAATATCATTCCTCAAGGAAGAGTGAGAGCAAAGAACTTGTATTTTTTGCAGTAAGGGTGCTATTGGGATCTTCTTTCCTATCAATCTTATTGCTCTACCTTCATTGTCCCTCACCACACATCCAGCCCCAACCATCTTTGGATTTCCTCTTGCAACCCCATCAAAGGTGATTTTGATCCAACCCTCCTCTCATGTTTTCCACTTTATATCTTTTCGAGCATTCTTGGGTAGATTAACCTCCCCATCCCCATAAACAGGGGTAAATATAGATAATTTTTAGTTTGTATACATTTAGTTTTAATTTAAATTATATAATATATGTTTATCAATTTAAATATGTATAGATATATGCATGCACTTTTTTACATAATTTATTAATTATTACTTTATAAATTTTGTTTATTAAAGTTTATTATTTTAACATGTATAATTTATAAAATTTATATGTTTTAAAATTAAATTCAGTTCAATGTAAATTTATTTTAATACAAATTTATAAGGAGACATCTATTCAAATTTCTAAATTTTATGTTGCGACCAGTGAGAGAGTCAATAATTCTTTGACACATTTAAATCAAACAATTCATAATTCACCAAACTTGTCAAATAGAGACAAGTTAGTGGATGATAGACAATAGTTCACATGTATGACAAATATTGTTTGATCATACAACCCCTATTATGACATGAATATTGAGAGTTTTTATGCATTGAAATCTTTACAAGATTTAAAAGAGATGTAAAATGACCAACTATTAGTAGGGTTGTTTCTCTAGATATGGTTTACAACATGTTCCTATTTTGAGGACATATCCCATCACTAGGTGCACATATGCTATTGTGGCTTTGCTTATTTATTTGAAAGGGCTAACAACTAATTATAGGTGGCCACATAAAGATGAAATACCATTGTATTTCTATAAATAAATATATGTAGAATTATATTTACATGTGTGTGTTGATTATGCACCTATCCCTACAAATGATAGATAGGGGAAATAAAATTTTGTAGGAAAAACTCAATATCAACCACTAGATCACCCAACACTAGTAAATAAGAGGGAATTGGTTGGTCCAAACATTTTGATTCTTCCAAAATGTTTAGAATTTTAATTTTTTTTAGAGTAGACACTTACCTCATCAATGGATGATATTTTTCAGAGTATAGCCACCATTGCAGACGATGTTGATAACCTATCATATGCTCAAGTTAGTAGACACACATTGAGGCCACACACTAGAACTTTTTCTACCTATCCTACATCAAACTTATGATCCTTTCATCTATGTGTGGATATAGTGCCACCATGTGATACGACACAAATGAATAGAGATGATGAGTTATGTAGGCTGAACACATGCCTCACGTATGAATAGAGATGATGTGTTATATAGGGATCCCATTTTATCATCTCAAAGTATAAAATCCCCATTTATGCTACATCTACACATATCATATGCTATTTTGATAGAAATATGACCCATGGTAAGGAAAAATAATGCTTAAGAGGATATTAGGTTGTTCCAAATATTCTAGATTCTTATGTTGTAGTAGTTTATTTTACAACACCTACACACCAAATTCCCTAAGTTGATGTTACTACACAATTTGCACTAGGATCATTCATAAGACTTTTATTTGATGATATTGCATCCATTCTAGAGTTGGTACCAACTAATACCACCATGAACCTTGATTATTTTGAACTTAGTGGGATTGAGAGGGTCATGGGTGTTACAGGTTAGACTTATTAGTTTTCCAATGATTAGGTATTATACCAATTGATAGTTTATAGTTATTAATAATTATATGTACAAATTTTAGTTATACACATTACTACAACAAGAAATAGATCATATTTTGACTTAATCAATCCTACATCAAGTGACCACAATTATGGGTGAGACTTTGCAACACTCAAGCTTTGGAGATTTGGGGTATACTAGTGATATAATGCATTATCTTCAGGTATAAATTAGGTTAAATATAGCACTATATAAATTTGTATTTATACAACTTTATATAGACATAGTTAATCTTGAGCACTTTCTAATTAAAAAAAAAAATTAAACATGGATGTACATGTTTTGGTATTAGCTCATGATTCCACTTAGAGTTATATTCAATATCCTCTACATGATGCAAGCGAATGTCTATTGATTTACAAGGTGAAACTACTACAATAAAATATTTTGAAATTGCATACAAATTTAAAATTTATTTATTCAAAAAGGATTACCATATAATTAAAATTATGTGATTGGAAAATTAACAATAAGAGATAAATCAACAAGCCATAGATAATATAGGATCTATGCGGAGAAAACCCTTTTAGGAAAAATCTCTATGAGAAAGAGGACAAGTATGTATTAATATTGAAAAGGGAATATAAATCCACACACTAACACTCTAATCTCTAACAACACCCTAGAAACATCGATGCACCTATAAACAATCTCATAAAACTATTGTCTCATGCCTCCAATTTATATAAAAATGGAAGAGGAATGCCACAAGTGGATTCCCAAAATAATGTACCATGGGAAAGTGTAACAACTTCCACCTCCAAAATGAAGAGGCACTTTCAAGAATAGTAAATTTAACTCCCAATGAACCGTGGCCCATACCTAAACATAGGTATCTAAAATTATCACACAACTCATATGAGACCCACCTACAATATCCTCTACTACTCAATTCTCATGCTCAAGTTGATGTATTTACCAAAAATAGGTTTGTAACCACCATCACCAACTCCACCTCCTTCATGAATGCATATGACAACTAATATCAAGATTATGAGAGAATATAGATTATAAATTAAATTCTAATTACACCCTAGGTGCCTAATAAAACTTTCTAGGAGTGTTTAAGATACATGCATAATACATAGGATTGTAAGGTAAATGACACCTTAATCATAACATTATCCCATTCAACTTTATATATTACAAATACATGTCCATAGGTAAAATAAATACAATTAAGTACAAGTACGAAGGCTCATGGCCTTTTTACAGCAAGAGAACTTATCTATGGCCACTAACTCCATAAATGAATCTACAACATTGTCCAAAGTATCATCCTTCTCTGACAATACCTTACCATTCTAAACAATTTTTTGCACAAAGCAATACTATACATCATCATGCTTAGTACAAGCATGAAACAAAGAATTTTGGCTAAATAAATAACATTGTAACTGTCACATGCAATTCTAATAATCCTACAATCAAAACTAATGCTTTTCTCGAGTATCTATAACCAAACTACCTCCTTAGAGGAATGTGTAGTAATCATATACTCTAATTCTATGGTGGAAAAATCAACCATGGGATGCCTTTTACCTATCCAACTCATTACACCTCTAAACAAAGAGAAAACATAGCCACTAGTGGACCTTCAACTATCCAAGTCACTTGCCCAATTTTCATCAAGCTCTTATATGTCCAACAACTTGTCCACATCATTAGTAAAATAATAACAAATGAAGTTATATGTATATAGCTAAATACCCTCTCAAAAAAAGTCCAATGATCTCTACTAGGGTTAGAAATAAACTTGCTCAAACTCATTGCTTGAGCAATATCTAGTTTAGTGCAAACCATTGAATACATCAAACTACCAACAACATAAGCATAAGGTACATTATAAATTCCATACAAATCACCATTAGATTTAGGACATGTGTCTAAAGTAATATTCATATCAACCAAAAATGGAATACTCACTAGCTTACAATCATGCATACCGAATCATCAAAAATGGTATTAACATACTTTTTCTCCACCAAAGCTTTATGTGTACTTGATCCTTGTTGATCTCCATCCCAATAATATATTTTATAGCTCCCACCTCCTTCATATTGAATGATTTAGAACGTTGAGTTTTGAGATCCTTAATCATGCTTTGTTGTTACCAATAAACGAAATATCCTCCATATATAAGACAATAAATAGTATTTTTTCAAAGTAATAAATAGTATTTAATCCCCACTAATCTTAATATAAATACAATGATGTTCTTTTCTGCTAACACAACCTAATTCGATGTAAATGCATTTAAATTTTGGTACCACATCTTGAGTGACTATTTTAGACAATACAATGATCATTTCAACATACAATTTACCAATTGTTTCTTTCCTTTCAAAATAAAACCATTAGGTTGTTACATATAAATTTCTTCCTCGAGATCCCCATAGGAAAAAGTAGTTTTAGTATCTAGTTTCTCAATTTTAAAATCACAAGCTACAATAATAAATAAAAGAAATATAGTAGAGGATAACTTTGAAACATGAGAGAAAAGTTCACCCAAATCAATTCCCTCTTAGGAAGTAGCCCTTAGCCACTAGTATGGCCTTGTACCACTCTAGTTGACCATTTACACCAAGTTTCTTTTTATAGATCCACTTGCAACCAATGTGCTTTCTTCCCTAAAGAAATTTGACAATATCCCATGTATCACAACTATCCAAGGCCATCATCTCCTCTTGCATGGCCTACGTCCAAGACTCACTATCCTTTAAAGAGAGAGTCTCCCTAAAACATATAGATTCTTCAACAATACTTAACAAAGCAAATGCACAATGAAAATTTGGTGGGCTATACCTATCAACTAGACTTTTTGTCTTGTGGACCTCCCCAAGGTAGGAGTAATGGGCTCTACTAATTATTTTGTGTACTCATCCTACACATCATCATCTAAACTCTCTAAACCCTCTTCTTATTCTCCATCCTCTATTCCATCTAATTATTATTCAACATGTGCATCTTCTTACTTTTCTATTTTTGTTTCAAAGAGCACTATTTGAATTCTTTCCTTTTTCTTTGGTTTTTCTACACTTGAATTAGTTCTAAACTCCCTAAAAATAACATCTCAATTTTTTTGAGGGTTAGAGGATTCTAATGCTTATAACATTTAACATTTTAGGGTATGTCTATTTTATTCCTAGTGATAGTATTTCTGAACATATTGATTAGTATGATTTGAATTTAGATTAGATAATTGTTTAGTTTTAGATTATAATTTTCTCATTATATTACTTGATTATAATTTTCTCATTATAATTTATATTGTAGAATTGTATGACACATTCTATAATGTGAAATGTGTAAGTATAGATGCAAGCACTTAGTTTAAATTATTCAAATTATTTTTTTGGTTCTAATTGTTAAGATTATATGATTATGTTTTCATAGGATGGCATGATTGTGTTGGGCGTGGGTATTGGCACGTGGCCTATAGTAGGTTGTGTTTGCATGTTATGCCTTCCTCTGTGCTTTTTGTTGGTGTTGATTGATATGACTTGTAGAGGGTGTGTGTTGTGTAGGGGGTGGTTTTAGATTATGGGGGTGTCTCTTTCGCTACATAGCATGTAGGTTCTTCTTTGTTTAATTTTTTTGGTGCTTGGGTTTAGGGTTGTGCATGGAGCTAGATGCTGATCCTAAGGGTTCAGACATAATTTCATTCTCGGATGTGGTAATGGGGATTCATTTCTCCTCGTCTAATCATGCTAAGGCTACAAATTTTGTAAACAATGATTCAAATGGTGTAGGATCTTTGCAGGGTGGTATCTCTCGAGTTTCAAAGGTGAATGGTTGTTTGGTTAAGTGAGACTTGCCCGGTTTTGGTTATCCAACTAGACTCTATTGCGTAGGATGTTGAATATTGGAGGAATCATGCTTTAATTTGTAAGTTCATGGGAATCAGGGTCTCTCTCCCATTTCTTGAATCCTAGGCTCATCGGACTTGGAAATCAGAGGGAGACATGGAGGTGATCCAAGCAAGGAATGGCTATTTTATGGTGGTATTTTCATGCCTGGTAGATCGAAATAAAGTGTTTGAGGGAGGTCCCTACTTCTACAATCAAATGGGGTTTTTCATTAAACCCTAACACATTGGATTTAGTCTGGTTGAAGAACTTTCATTGAGGGTTCCGGTCTAAGTACGACTTCCCTGGCTCCTAATAGAGTTCTGGAGGAATGAAATTTTTGCACATGATTGCACTTTTATTGGGTAAGTTGATGGGGCCTTCACAACAGAAAATTGAGAAGAAGGTTATCTCTTTGGCCCATATTTGTGTGGAGATCAATTTACATAACCCAAGTTGGAAGATTTGTTGGAACTTCAAGTTGGGTCCACTTCATGGATTCAACAATTGGATTATGAGACTTTGACCTTCAGTACCAAATCTATGATGAATATAGTCACCTGTAGTGAAAATGTACTAAACTTAATGTCTTAGGTACTTCCACTAGTGGGGCTTCAGCTAGGATGCCTCCTCACTCCACACCATTGAGAGATAGAGGGAAACCCCTATGTATGAAGGGAAAAAAATGAGGGTTTTGTTCTAATGAAGTATTGCAATAAGGGAAGGGGGAAAAAACTTTAAGGATAGGCAAGATGATTCACATTTTAACCAGTTTGAGGCCTTAGAGGACTTGGATCAACAAATGGATTGCCTCGATAATGGTATAATTGTTGATACTTGTAGAACCTTAAATCTGCATTAGTTCAAAAACAAAAACCCTTAGTATTGTTAGTAAACCAAAGCAAACACAAGATTCCCCATAAGATTAATCTAATCACAAGAATAATGCAAAAGAAGCAAGCAAAACATAGAAAAACATCATTCTAATAATCAAACTAGCATCTTATAGTGGATTAGTGCTTCTATGGAAAGAAGCCCTTTCCCAATCCTTGATTAAGATCCATGATGAAAATGATTTGAATATGATATGGAATGCTAAGATATGGAGTGGACAAAATTAGTTCTCCATTGAAGAGAGTGACCTTGCATGATATTGTAGATGAGATACAAAGATTGTGGAGATTTGTGGAGTTGTGGAGGATTTGCTTGAGGATGAAGCCTCTATTTAAAGATTTTCTTGATGAGAGATTGGCCAAATGGATGAATGTGGGACAAAGATCAAGCCAATAGGAAGAGGCCACTTGTCAAGTGGTGATAGGCCAATGGATGTGCAAGATTTGGGAAGTGTGCCCATGAGAGGGAGTTTCAAATTCAAATTTGGGCAATAAATTTTGAGAGGGGGACAAGAAAATGAGAAATAAATGCAATGTTGGAGGGACAAATCAACTTGTCATATTTTTCAAACTTGAGGGAATATTCCCCATAAATGCCATGTTGAGTGAAAATGATGATTTTAATAAATCAATAAATTGATTTATTTGTGCAAGTGGCATAATCTAGAGAATGCAAGTGGGTAAGATTAGCATTTAATCATGGTTAGATTAAATTAATGATGATTAGGTTAGTTTGACTTTCCGACTTAAATATTTGATTTATTTAAATCAGAAAAGGATGAAATGTGCATTATGATTTAATTAAATAAAGTTTTGGTTTATTTAATTAAAGGGATGATGTTTGATTTATTTGATTAAAAGGTTGATGATGAAATTTATTTAATTTTGAATGAATGACCTTAGGAGATGAGATTACCTAATGAATGGATGAAGGTGATGAATGGACCTAATGTGAAATCTAGTTTAGTTAATGAATGAACCTGATTGAATGCACAATGTTAATTTTGCATGTCTACATTTTTCCCCTCTTTGAAGCAATGTACTTGTTGCGTTGGTTCAAAGAATAAACTTGCCGTGATCAAAATCAAAAAAATTATGATTTTTCAGATGCCCCAATGGAAAGAAGTACACTGGTACATTGCCCCCTCGAGAGATCGAGTGAAATGATTCAATTTGAGGGTCGATCTCGCGACAAAGAGGTTCAAAATGGATGGTTATGGATAATGATGCAAATGAGATGGTTTTAAGATGCTTAGAATAACAAATCTATATTATCCTAAACAACTTAAATGATGATATGATGTATGAGATGGATGAAATGGATGATGTGATATGTTGTGATTAGGTAATGGATTATTTATGTAGATGCTTAGACTAACAGATCTATATTATGAAGATGATGCAAATGTAATGCATGTGAAGTGATCGATGTTTCCTATTATGTATGATAGGAATGATATGTGGTATGCTAACGGTTTGTAGATGCAGAATGGATGCATGATGGATGCATTGGTGATGATGGTGTTAGTGCAGAAATGAGATGATGACAAGAGGATCCCATGAGTCCATGATCTGACGAGACTTTATTAGAGATGATGATGATGATAGATGATGATGATGTTGATTCGCTTATCAAGGATTGGGATTTTAAAAGGGCTACTTACCTTATGTTTGATTACACACGTAGGTATGATGCATCAAGGTATAAAGAACCAGGATGGCGTTGTACCTAGTGCGATGGAATTTGACTCAACAAATAGATAGGAGTATTCTTGTTCACACTTGACACAAAACTTTGCTAGGACGTACCTAACAAAGCAAGTATTCACCAAGTTATTTTACAAGAACATCCAACAAGCACAACAGACAAAAGATAATGATCGTTGCCCCATTCCTATCTCTCTAAATCCTTCGTTCGGATATCATCGAGAGGTCCTTGGAATGAGCGCAATAAGATAAATCAAAATAAAAGATCAAGTATGCAAACAAGCCAATGTTCTTCATACCTCTAGCTAAAGGGATGTGTTTTGATAGGATAAGAATCCAAAGTGATATCCAAAATGATGCCCATTGTCAAAACGATATATCCTAGGACATGCATTGTATAGGATGATGATGGTTTGATAAGTTGATTGATAGGCTATTGATATAAAGTTGATTGACATGTTTGCGTGATCAAGAGTTTGATTTTGTTTTAAAGGTTTGTTGTTTTTTTGATTTTTGATTGAAGATTGATTTTTCTTTGTGATTGTTTCGTTTGTGTTGCCAAAGGATGAATGTGATGATCAGTTTATTATGGATGATTGATTATTGCGGGTGAAAGTGAAATGGGACGGATGGATTTTTTCAAATATTTGGATGTTTTTTTTTGGAATGTTTTGAGGCTGTTTTGGTATTTTCAAGATTTTACAAATGTTTTGATGTTTTTGATTTTTCAAATGTTTTTGGATTTTGTTTTTTCAAATGTTTTTGGATTTTGATGTTTTGGATGTTTTTGGATTTTTCGATGTTTTGGATGTTTTGGATTTTTCGATGTTTTGGATTTTTTTGGATTTTCTGATGTTTTTGGATTTTGATGTTTTTTCGAATGTTTTTGGATTTTGATGTCTCGGGGGCTGATCAGCAATTAGCCTTGCCTACGTTTAAGCTCAGAGATGACGTAGTTTGGATTCCAATGTTTTTGATGTTTTCTGTTTTATGGATGTTTTTGGATTTTTCGATGTTATGGATGTTTTTGGATTTTTTGCATGATTTTGACGATTTGGATATGGATGTGTGATGATATCAGTGCTCTGTTTAGGATTTTTTGTTGAAAACCAAGCTAAGGTTGACTGATCGAATCGATGGATTGATGATGATGGTAACATTGTTGAGGATACACAACAATGTAAGGATTGGATTGATTAGGATTGATGATGATAACATTGTTGAGGATGCACAACAATGAAAGGATTGGTGATGATAACATTGTTGAGGATGCACAACAATGCAAGGATAGTGTTAAGCAATACAATGATGATATCCCAAGATGATTTTTTTGATTGGATTTGATTGATCAGGATTGTTGAAGCTTGGTTTGGAACAAAATTTGTTCGAATGATTTGATGTGGCATTTGATGTGCAACTTAGATGCAACTGATAGTGATTGTTTGGATTGATGTTTGATAAAAGATGAAGACTGATAAGGAACATCTTCTTGTCAAAATATGCCATGGGCTAGTGATTTGGATTTTTTCTCACAAGTTTGCCAATGTTTGCCAATGTTCGGATCGCCACATAAGTTGGAGGATATAGATCAAGATTTATTCTCGAAGCAAGATGCAAATATCTGCCCCTAGTGTCTAGCAATGTATGGAATGTCATGGATGGATATGGTAAGCACGCAAAGGATGCCAAGGATTATCTTGCAATAAAATAAGGTGTTCAGATAAAGAATGCTCATTTGGATAATGCTTCATGGCTCAGATAACACTGGATAGGATAGGATCAATGAAAATGACCCATGTCAAGATGTTTTACCATAAGCAAGTGTGAAGTGTGCCCCAAAATTTCATCAAGATCAAGATAACTTGGATGATGGATGCAGATGGATGAAAATGGATTGCATACATGGTTCATGGATGGATGGATTTATTATGGATAAGATGGAATGCTCAATTTATTACGGATGGGATGAGATTCTTTCACGTGAAATGGTACATGTAGATGCTCGATTCTACACATGACGTCTATTTTCCAGGTTTTCATCATGGTCTTGCCCAAAGTGCCACTGTAGTGGTTTTCACTAGAGGATGGTTTTTTTCTCTTTACTGTTTTCAATCATTTTTCTGATTTTTTTGGATTTTCATATTTTTTGATTTTTTTGATTTTTCTGAAAGATTTTAAGCTCATGCTGAATCATAAGGTGTTGCTGATGTAGATGCCCCTGTCATAATGTGCCATCGATATCCTACCTGAAGAAGTTGCTTTTCCAAGATACGTGCACTTGAATACAACTGTTGAGATTCTTGATCTGCTTAGTCAATACCGGAGTTAACTCTGTCTCTATACGTACATCGCGATAGATTGCCTTCAGAATCCTTATGATGAAGGGTTGTTGCCAATACACAGTCAATGTAAGAATTGGATATCATGCGTAGAGGTGCGGATGGAGTGTGTTTAGGGATAGGGGATGGATTGGTTGACAGTTTGGAACCTTTGACTCTCCAAACTTGGGAAGATGAGCAATGATGGGTGGATACGAAAGTGTGTGTGGAATTAGGACCAACTGCTTGATATACCTTGTACGTCACTTGAAAAGCTTGCTTTTTCTTTTGTGGACATCTTTGATGGATACTTTTCCCCTTTTTATTTTGCCCCATAGTTTCTTTGACTGATGAAGTTTGATAGGGATGATCTTTCTTTGTATTTTTTGGTATCCATTTGTATTTGACTTGTCCATTATGCTTCTCAGCTTTTTTTGCTTTGATAACATTCTTCGTTCTTTGATTCAAATATTTCTTTTGATGTTGGTCCCAATTCATGGATGGGATGATAGGTGGATGAAGATTCGTGGCATGGTTGGTTGTAGTATTGGCAATGGTTTCACCATAAGGATTCTTCTTGCTCCCTATGTTGACATTTGCTTGAGACGAAGTCACCCCTAGTATGGTGGTGATAGTACCTTTATGCTTTGATTCTTCCTGTACTGAGGTGTCTTGTTCAATAAACATGCTCTAACAAATGACCATCGTAGGTGACGTTTCAATTTGTTGCTCTGCTAACTCCAGAATATCTTGTTATGTTTGCCCTGATTCCTTGAGTGGATAATGTTGGAAATCTGCATACCTGATGTCTTTAGTCTGAATTTGAGATATATCTAATCCTGATGTTGATAACTCAGTTTGACTGTAGGAGTTAATAATCTGCTCTTTTTGTGTAACAGAACTTTGTTCTAGATGAAGATCATCTACGTGTCCATCCATAGAAAGAATCTCATGGGTAGATGGATGAGTATGTGCTACATGGATATGATCATCTTGCATGGATAGGAGAGTGTCCATTAGATTGTTGTAGTATCTTGAAGATACAAATTCTTGATCTTGAATGATTTTGGAGTTGCTTTTGACATGCTTTGGATCAAGTTCCTGACATGGATCAGTTTCAAAGGATGGATTGCTTATAAAAGGTTCTTGGATGTCGTCATTAGACATGGTAAGTGGTTCAATATCCTCAAGTGTTGAGTTCGGGGTTCCTTTAGTATATGTAACTGTGAGGTCAAAGGGTGTCAGCATGTCTTGGAACGGACCATTGCTAGACCTTGGTGAAAGATGTTGATCATGCTTTGGGATAAATTCTTGAGATATGTCCTCTAACTCATCAGGCAATGTAGAGACATTTTCAACATGATCATTGGTCAACAGATTGTGTGTTATGTCGATAGGATCAAATAATCCTAACACTCCTTGAAATAGATCACTAAAAAGTGGCTCTTGATGTATGGTTAGTTGATCATCAGATGGGATAGAAACATCTTCAATGCATTCCTTAATTGAGAGATTTTGAACATTGTTTTCAACAATTGTGGTGGGGAGATTGTGAATGTCTTCAACCATAGAGTCAAATGATGTTGACATTTCTTGAATTGGATCATTGTTGGGTATTGTTGGTGGATTTTGATCATGATTCATAAGTGACTCTTGACATATGTTGATTTGATCATTGGATGAAGTAGACATAGTTTCAAGGTGTTCAGTGGTGGATTGATCTTGATCCTTGTTCTCAACAGTTGTCATTTTTTTTTTTGTGCTTGTGCTCGTTGGGTAGCTTGGGAGGCTTGTTGCACTTGCTGAGCTTGTCTTGCTTGTTGCATGGCTAGATATTGTTGGATGGCCTTTTGGTAGGCATGGTGAGCTTTTAGCGCAATGTCATATTGTCTTGCTGCATTTGGTTTTGGTGGTAGTGGTGGTGGATTTGGAATCGTGTTGGATGTAGTGACAAGTGTTTGAGATATGCTTGGAGTGATCATGGTAGTGAGGGGTTGGGATACGATGGGCATGATAGTGGTGTTTGGAATGATCGAAGTGATGGGAATGGTTGGAATGGCCAAGATGATAGGTCCTTGGGAGACCGTGTTTTTATTTTTCAAGATCAACTTTGTTGTTTGATTGGATACCATCTGTTGGTGCGATGTCAATGGTATATTCAAAGGATTTGATGTGATGGATTGATTGGTGTTAGGTGGATTGATTTGGATCATGGAGTGATTGGTACTAGGTAAAGGGGGAAGCCCTAAACCAAGGAATGATGTTGATATGGGTAATGGTGGTGGAGATGTCTCTTGGCGTAATGACTCAACTATTTTGGTAAGTGTAGCAATTTGATCTAGCCAAATTTGTTCTTGATTTTGATCTTGACTCCCTTGATATAGTTGATTTGGCTTTTGTTCAAGCAGATTTGGGATGCATGCTTGTGATTTTTGAATGGGATCATGGACAATGTTTTGATTTGAGATGATGTTCAGCTTTGGCATGATGGGTTGAAATTGACCATTGTTGATGTTTGGAATATTTGTATGATTTGCAAATGTATCCATCCCAAATTTTGTTGGATTCATGTTCATGTTTGGGAAACTTCTACTTGATTCATTCTTATTTGGCTTGTAGGGATTTGGTGGGATGACGTTGTTTGTTTGAAGGCTCATGCTTTGATTGTTTGGTTGACAGACTTGTAGGTTTGGATTTAGATCTACCATCGAGAAATGTGTTCCAATCTTTGATTTAGGCATACTCACACTTGTTGTGTCATTGACATTTGTAGAAGGTAATGATCCCATGTATGGATTGTATAGATGTGAGTGTTGATAATCAATCGGCATTGTAAGGCTTTGAAAGTTCAATTGATTTGGGTTACTCATGCTGTATGGATCAAGTTTGTATTCCATGTTCTCCTTGTGTTTTGACCTTGCTGCAAAAGTGACCTCTAAGGTTCTTAGGACTAATGACGAGATGAGGGATGAAAGGTGTAAATGATATGAGTGATGAACGTTTAGGAACTTTGGATCAATGCTAGACTTAGGGTTTTATTTTGATTGGTTTGATTTGGATAATGAACTTGTAATCCCTAAGATGTTGGATGTGATCTTAGGATGAATTTTCTCAAAGGATTGCTAATTCAATTAAATGTATGAGAAAGGATGCATTCCCACACACCTAACTAAGCAAATGACTTTGATTTGATTTAAGGATGTACCCAAGTCTAGAATGATGTTTTCAAAGCTCTAAAGTTGTTTGGTGGGATGGATTTTGATAAGTGTTTGGGATGGGTGAAATGTTTGATTTACTCCTAAATGAACCTAGGAAGGACTTGTTTACAAGACCAAGATAGTGAAGAACATGCCTTTCTCTAAGAGTAATTCAAAAATCAAAAGATCAATGTTTGCATGAAAACCATATGACCAAAAAGATGCCAAGCACATGTGTGGGGTCCAATTGATTCAATCTTTGCTTAATGGATTCTTTTTACCACAAACACACTCTTGATTAGATTTTGAATCTAGATGTCTCATGTCTCAAATTTCTCCTTATCTTGCAAAGTGTATTATGCGGAAACCAAGGAATTTTGAGGCAAGAGTTACCTATTGTTGACCTTAGTAGGAGCAAATTGAGATGAAATCCAAATGCTTAGAAGCCTCTAAGGATACGAATCCCAATGGCAAGCAATAACATGTGAATTTTTTCAAGGATATTTGCTTCTCCAAAAGGGTTTGCAATTTTGATGATTCGTTGAATGTTGGTTTTCCAATGTTTTCGATTAAAGCACTATGTTTTCAAACCACAAGCAATATGACGTCCTAGCTCAATTGGTACGTTTTTCTTGGTGGGCTTGCCTCATGCCCTTCGTAGAAGAGATGATTTTACATGCAACCAAGGAAAAAATATAAAGGTATGTTAAGAATGAAGTCTTAACCTCTATATTTCAACCAAGATCGGACATGGCAAGTAACTTCTTGGAATCTAAGTTCCAATGCACCACTTTGATAAACTCGCTCAATGGATCAATTGGTCACTACAAAACAAGGGTTCTATTTCAGACTTTCCGTTCATGGAGATTGACCCATACGGCAAGAGTCCCCTTTCAGATCCATCTTGTCAGAATCAACCACGTGATACTAACGTTTACTCCAATACCCACATTTATATCCTGGTTGGAAATACTCTTGACTTTAGAGTGTTACTGGTTGAGTCGTTCCCTTGGGTGAGTACTTTTTCCCCAAGGTAGGCCCTCTAGGATAAACAAAAGCAAGCAAAGACAAAATCCGTAACTCGATCAATCTTTGACAACTCAAAGAAAGAGAATATACGCGATGATGCCCTACTCACACTCACACAAGATGTTCAATTTTAAACCCAAATCGAAGTGTGTATGGGCAATTATTTATGCAACTTAATGTCACCAAAAGCCTTTTGATTCTCAAGATTGTCGTGAGGTGCGAGAGAAGCGCATACGTCTTTTGATGATATTACTTTGTGTAAATAATTACAAACAATAAAGGAACACATTCATTTTATCCTTCAAAGCAATGATTTGATTTATTTTAAGCACCGAAGGAAAGATGAAGATTTGATTGTCCAATTTGTTAATCTGAAATTGTAAACTAGTGAATTTGATAAAGTTCTTTCTAAGCTCCTTTGTCACGAAATTCAAAATGTTCTTTTTAAGAGCCCAAAAAGAAGTAAGTTGATTTGAAACAAAAAACTAAAGTGTATAACAGAAGCTTTAAGCATTAAAAAATGCTTTGTTGATTTCGAGTGTTAATGTTCAATTTTGCTTTATCTCCAAGATTCTTCAAATATCACCCCTTACAAACTCCTTGTGCAAATGAAAAATCCCTCCTGCAGTAAGTAGTACACTCGATCTCCCTCGTGAAAGGAGGCATCCCTGCCCTGATTGTTTAATCGACTCAATATAGCTCTGGCCTCCTATGATTTCTTTGATTCCATGAAAGTTGGAGAGATATTTTAGTTTTTTAAAACAGAAGAACCTCTTGAAACAAGCCGGAGAAGCAGCAGTCGACCGAAACAATAAAAGATTGTGTCACCTTTTGGAAGCTTGTCCCACGCCTACTGTATTGGTTCAAAAACAAAAACCCTTAGTATTGTTAGTAAACCAAAGCAAACACAAGATTCCCCATAAGATTCGTCTAATCACAAGAATAATGCAAAAGAAGCAAGCAAAACATAGAAAAACATCATTCTAATAATCAAACTAGCATCTTATAGTGGATTGGTGCTTCTATGGAAAGAAGCCATTTCCCAATCCTTGATTAAGATCCATGATGAAAATGATTTGAATATGATATGGAATGCTAAGATATGGAGTGGACAAAATTAGTTCTCCATTGAAGAGAGTGACCTTGCATGATATTGTAGATGAGATACAAAGATTGTGGAGATTTGTGGAGTTGTGGAGGATTTGCTTGAGGATGAAGCCTCTATTTAAAGATTTTCTTGATGAGAGATTGGCCAAATGGATGAATGTGGGACAAAGATCAAGCCAATAGGAAGAGGCCACTTGTCAAGTGGTGATAGGCCAATGGATGTGCAAGATTTGGGAAGTGTGCCCATGAGAGGGAGTTTCAAATTCAAATTTGGGCAATAAATTTTGAGAGGGGGACAAGAAAATGAGAAATAAATGCAATGTTGGAGGGACAAATCAACTTGTCATATTTTTCAAACTTGAGGAAATATTCCCCATAAATGCCATGTTGAGTGAAAATGATGATTTTAATAAATCAATAAATTGATTTATTTGTGCAAGTGGCATAATCTAGAGAATGCAAGTGGGTAAGATTAGCATTTAATCATGGTTAGATTAAATTAATGATGATTAGGTTAGTTTGACTTTCCTGACTTAAATATTTGATTTATTTAAATCAGAAAAGGATGAAATGTGCATTATGATTTAATTAAATAAAGTTTTGGTTTATTTAATTAAAGGGATGATGTTTGATTTATTTGATTAAAAGGTTGATGACGAAATTTATTTAATTTTGAATGAATGACCTTAGGAGATGAGATTACCTAATGAATGGATGAAGGTGATGAATGGACCTAATGTGAAATCTAGTTTAGTTAATGAATGAACCTGATTGAATGCACAATGTTAATTTTGCATGTCTACAATAATTTCTTAGAGGTGGAGCATTTGGCTTCCAAAAAGGACATAAGTGGTAATATTTTAATGGAAACAGGTACTAAGTCATTGATGGTTTCTAGTTATACTCCAGATTTTTCTATTTTACCAATTATTCGAGTGGATATTGAGTTGGATGCTAGTCCAACCATGGATCATTTGGATTCATAACCAATGGTAGAGGCTCAGGTTCTTGGTAAGGGAAACTTGGTCTCTTCTACATTGGGGTTTCACCAGAAAAATTTCAAGAAGGGGAACCTAGAGAATCCTTCCAAGGTAGGGAGGAGGAAAGGTCAGGATAATATCAAGTTAATGGGTGAGAATTTGGTGGAGTCGGGTTTAGTTAAACCTCTTGACTACCATTTTTATAAACCCCAAAAATTATTGTTCTCTTTTGGAATGTGAGGAGGTTGAACAATATCCCTCGACAAAAGGTTGTTTGGGAAATGATCAAGGCTCATTCATTTGATGTTATGTTTATTTAGGAAACTAAGTTGTCTGTGGAAGGCATGGTTAAGCTATCCTCCAAGCTTTGGTGGCATGGTTAGTGTCAGTGCATTGGGGTACTGGGCAGGGTTGTTGGGATTACATGTCTTTGGGAAAAGCAAAAGGTATCCCCCCTATGGTGGATTGTGGGTAGGCATTCCTTGTCCATGGTTGCTTCAAGTTGTGAATATGGAGAAATCCTCCTATTCTCTAATGTCTATGCTCCAACTAATTTGGTTGGTAAGCTTCACCTGTGGGACCATATAAGGTATGTGAGATCTTTAGCTCATTTGTTTCCCTGGGTTATGATTGGGGATTTTAATTCTATTCTTAGTCTTGATGAAAAGAGGGGAGGTTTGGATCGTCTGGAGCCCTCTTTGTCAATGTTCAGAAATAATATAACCCTATTGAATTTGATTGATATAAAGCCTCTCAATGGTTTGTTCACCTAGAGTAATAGGAGGTGTGGTGAGGATTCTATCTCTGAGAGGCTGGATAGGTTCTTGGTTTCCAGTTTTTGGTTAGGCAAGCAGTGGATCTCCAGTTTAGAAATTCTTGAATGGAGAGGCTCAAACCATTGGCCTATAATTTTTTTTGCACATGGACATGTGACTATCAACCTGACGAAACACTTAACGCCAACCTGTGGAGAGGTTATTGGGACGTCGAGGAGACTATAAGCTCCTATTATAAGATCCTATTATAAGTCCCATCGACATATAACTAATAATAAAATCTCAACACAATTTTATTGGAAATGTTCACATTATGCACTGCCATGAGAAGAAACCAATTTACATCATTCACATAAGATCCTATTATAAGTCTTGTCGACATGTGATTGTCAACCTGATGAAACAATGTTGATATTATAAGATCCTATTATTAGTATTATCCATCGACTTGATTAAGGTTGATATACATAACAATGTTTGCATTAAGTCACAAACCTTTCAAAGGGGTTGATTTTTTTGGTCTATGGATCCTGATCATACTTCCGTGTTAATATTTTGGCCACTTTTCCAACCATAATTTACCCCAAAATATATTTTAATAAATAATTTTATGAGTAATTTTGGTTGGAAAATCAATTTTGCAATTGCCCAAAAACAACCAGTTTTCTTTGTTGCAGTAGGAAGGTGAAGAGTTGAGCATGGGAAGTTGAAGCACATAGCAAACATGTGTGATGAAAGTTGGAAGTTTGTGGATTTCAAATGAACACATAAAAGAGCATGGGTAAGTTGAGTGCAAGTAACGGGCATGCAACAAGTGTGTTATACAGAACAAATGGTAAGGATGTTTGAGTGTGCACGCAAAAAAATGTTGCTAGTTAATGTAATTATTTTTGTTGGATAATTAATACATTGGATAGTTGTTTGTGGACATAGCCCATATTGTGTGAACCATGTCAAAAAAATTGTGCCTGTGGAATTCGTTTTGGTTTTTAATTCTATGATATGCATTGGTTAATTGATTAATTCATCGCTCCATCTTGCCTAAAAATCTAAACACGATTTTATTGGAAATTTTCACATTATGCATTGCCATGAAAAGAAACCAATTTTCATCATTATGTCTAAGCCAAGAGGTAGGGGTCGTCCTCCTTCAAATGTTAATAGGGAAAAGGAGAGTCGAATGGATATTGCTGACGGGACTCGGAGGACTTTGCTGGAGATGTGCTCCAAGAGCGCCTCCCATAAACTCTCATGAAGATCATTTCCTGGAACATGAGAGGGTTAAATCACCCTCACAAGCATGATCTCCTTGCTAACCTGGTAAGGGATCATAAGCCTGATATTTTTTTGATTCAAGAAACTAAAATGGGGATGGATAGGTTATCTAGACTTAAACATAAGCTTTTCAAGGATTGTGGTATGCATTGCTTTGAGGCAGTTGGTGCGTCTGGTGGAATTGTTACTTTTTGGAATCTGAAGTTGATTCAGGGGATGGTGGTGTTTGAGGACTGTAATCATGTGGCTACTTCTTTTATCAATGTTTGTGATCAATTCTCTTGGACCCTTTCTAATATTTATGCTCCTAATAGTAAGAGTGCTAGGAATTTTTTTTGGGAAAACCTTTGTTCCTTTAAATCTCTGCATCCTATTGCCAATTGGGTTGTAATGGGGGATTTTAATATGCCCTTGCATGATGCTAATAAATTGGGAGGGTCTAAGATTGTGGATGAAAGTAGATTTTATCTCATGAATCTCATTAATGACAATGCTCTTCTTAATTTGGATCTCAAAGGGGCCTCTTTCACTTGGTCTAACCAACGTGTGGTGAAGCTCTTATCCAGGTTAAGCTTGATCGGGCCCTTATCTCTCTTGACTAGATTATTTCTTATTCTTTCTCTTTGTCGACCTTGACTAGGTTGGGGTTTGATCACTTACCTCTTTCCCTTTCGGTGGACGTGCTGGGGAGGAGAAAAAAAATTCCTTTCAAGTTTGAAAAGATGTGGACCTATCATCCTAACTTGAAAGTTTTGATTCAAGCTTGGTGGAACATTCAAGTGAATGGTTCGGCTATGTACAAGTTTGCTAAGAAATTGGCTAACATGAAAAATAATGTTAGGAGGTGGAATAGGTCCTCCTTTGGGCACATTTTTGCTAAGAAGGAAGATGTTAATCAGGAGCTTTTCACAGTTCAACAATCTATTCAAGCGAATGGTTATGATCAAGCTCTCGCTTAGAAGGAGAATGTCCTATTATCTAGGTTGCACAATATTGTGGCTAAGGAGGAGGAATTTTGGAAGCAACAGTCTAGAATTTTGTGGTTAAAAAGTGGGGACATGAATACGAGGTTCTTTCGCCTCTCTACACTAAAACATCGGGCTTCCAACTGTATTAATTCTATAAATTTCAATAATCAAGTGTTGGATAAGGAGGCAAATCTGGCTACTTCTTCCTTTTTCTCGAACCTGTTATTTGTGGAAGGTGTGTTGGATTCTAAGTGTTAGGATGATCTTCTTCAGGATACTCCTCATATCATCTCTGATGAGCTAAATCGATAACCGGTTCGGATCCCTCTTGAGGATGAGATTAAAAGTGAAATATTCTCTTTTGAAAGTAACAAGGCACCTGGTTCTGATGGTTTTTCGATGTTCTTTTTTTAGTCTTTTTGGGATATTCTTGCGAAGGATGTTGTGGATGCTACTAAGGAATTTTTTGATAGTGGTAATATTTTGAAGGAATTAAACTCCTCCTTTATTGTTCTTGTTCCTAAGAAAACAAGGGCCTCCTCTTTTGATGAATTCCACCCTATTAGTTTGTGTAACTCCATCTATAAGATCTTCTCCAAGGTGTTGGCGGTAAGATTGTAGAAGGTTCTTCCTTAAATTATCTCTATCTAGCAAAATGGATTTGTTGCGGGTAGGAAAATCCTTGATTCCATCCTTACTGTTCATGAGAATATCCAGTCTTTATCTATTAATAAGAATATTGGTTGTCTCTTGAAGTTGGATTTGCTTAAAGCTTATGATAGAGTTGACTGGGGTTTTCTTTCTAAGATTTTGAAAGCTTTCCGTTTTGGGCAGAAATTGGTGGTTTTGGTGCTTCAGCTAATCTCTACTATGAAGTTATTTGTTCTTGTTAATGGTTCCCCCTCTCCTCTTTTTGGCTGCTCGAGGGGTTTGATACAAGGAGATCCCATCTCTCCTTTTCTCTTTATTATCATGGTTGAATATTTGGGTTGCCTCATCGAAAGATTTATCAATACTAGTCAGTTGTCAAGATTGTCTCCTTCATCTCATAATCATATTTGTTCCCATCAACAGTTCATGGATGATACTCTTATACTTGGGAAATCATCCATTAAGGAATCCAAAGCTATTAAACTTATTTTATAGAAATATGAGGTGGCTTCGGGGTAGAAGATTAGTTTACCTAAAAGTGTTATTTACTTTCTCAACACTCTTGAACATTGGTAGCACAGAATTGCAAGGATTTTACAATGTCAAATTAGGGAGCTTCCTACGTCTTACTTGGGTCTCCCCTTGTGTCCCAATGTGATTCCTGACTCTTTCTGGCGGGGTTTGATTGATAATTTTAACTCTAGATTGATGGGTGGGAAAGGGGCATTGCTGAGTCAAGCTAGAAAAATGCAATTAATTAAATCTACATTTCAAAATCTTCTGGTCTATGCTCTCAGCCTGTTTCATATGCCGCAGAGGTTTGTGGAGAAGATGGAAAGCATTCAGAAGAATTTCCTTTGGTCTGGGGTTGAAGAAAAGAAAAGAATACACCTAGTCTCCTGGGATGATGCTTGCAGGCCTAAAAAGTTGGGTGGTCTTGGCATTCGTAAAATTATAGAATTTAACATGGTGTTACTTGCTAAGCAATTGTGGAACCTAATCTCTGCTAATAGTGAGTGGGAACGTATTGCTATTGGCAAGTACCTTAGAGGAGTGGACCGTATAAGGGATATTCTTTCTAGTGGCTTCTCTCCCCCGTCTATCTCTTCCCTTTGGAATTGTATGGTAAAGGCCAGGAAAATTGTGTCTAAAGGATTGTAGTGGCAATTGGGGAATGGCAGAAGAATTCTCTTTTGGGATGATTGTTGGTTTTGCAATGGGTTGCTCAAAGATGAGCCTTGGGCCCTTCCTTTTATGGATTTATGTATTTGAAGGTTTGGAAAATTTGTTGTTGATTATATGGATGGTTTGTAGTGAGAAAAGATTGCATGAGGTGGAACCTAGTTTGAAAGGACTCTTTAAAGCTTTATCTTTTGCTAATATTCCTTCTTATGCACCGATTGATAAGCTTGTTTGGAATTTCTCTTCTAATGGTAAACTCTCTGTGTCTTCGGCCTTTGCTTTTCAAGTTTCGTTTATTGGCCTTGTCCCCTTTTGGGCTTCTCTTTGTTTTCCCAAGCTGATTCCTAAGGTGAATCTTTTTTTTCTGGCTTATTTTCCAGAATAAGGTCTTGACCATTGATAATCTTGTCAAAAGAGGTTTTATGCTTCCTAACAGATGCTTTCTCTGTGAAGAAGATTCAAAGGATTCATATCATCTTTTGATTGGTTGCAGGTATGTGAGGGAGGTGTGGGCTCATGTTCTATCTCTCTAGAATCTCTATCGGGTGTTTTGTTCGTCAATTGGGGACTTGTGGTCTCAATGGGTGGTACCTTCCTCTAATCCTTCTATGCTCTCTCTCTGATCCCTCTCTATTCCTCACCTTGCTTGGGGTATTTGGCTAGAATGGAAAAATAGTATTTTCAGGGACTCTGCTCTTTCCTCTATCAGCGTGGCCTTTACAATTTGTGCAACTATCAAGGAGAATTTTTTATCTGAGGTTTCTTTTCAGAATGGACCTAAGGTAGTGGTTATGTCGGGTTACATTTCTATTGCACATAATTGGAAGTTGCCTTGTGATATCTCTCTTCCTTTGAATAAAGTTAAAGCTTCAAGAGATGATGTTGTTCGGAAGGCCCCCCTACTGGCTGGGTGAAAGTCAATTTTCATGGAGTTGCTAAAGGTAATTCGTGTCTTTCTAGTTTTGGGGGAGTTTTGAGAAATTCTAGTGGTAGGTTTGTTTTTGCAGTGGTGCTCCCTTTGGGAACCTAGACAAACCACTTCGTGGAAGCATCAGTTGCCTATCATGGGTTGAAGCTTGCTCAGTCTAAAGGTTTCAAGAAGGTTTGGTTAGAGGGAGATTCACTAAATTTTATTAATAACTTAAAGAATTCTACTCTCCCCTCATGGACTGTTGAATCCCTAATTTTGGATGCGGATGATATATTGAATTCCATTGATGAATTCTATATATCACATATTTTCAGAGAGGGTAATGGTTTAGCGGATGTCTTTGCTAACATTGGAGTTAGCGTACATATGAGTTGGGATGAGGATGATCACCTTCCTATAGAGGCCCTTGTTTGTCTTAATAATGATCTCCAAAAATGCTAAAGACGACGTCGACTTCATTATGACCTTTTTTCACATGAGCTTGTTCACGTGGTAGGTTACCCTTTGGTGTGATTCTGAATTGGATCATGCTTGGTTTTCTGATGATTTGAAAATCATCCATATGGGGCAACCTTTAAGAATAATAATTACCTTCTGCTACCTTGTCGTTTTCACACAAATTGTGGGTTATTCTTTACCTTTTTTCTCAAGGCTTCTTCACAATTTTTACAAATTTCTCAAGCTACTGGGTTTCATTGCATTTGTGATCATGGGCGGAGAAAGGAATAGGGTTGAGCCATTTTCTTGTGATACCCTAGAATCCAAGTCTAAAGTGTGGGAATGGTTGCATCTGGGTGGGATTACATCGTATATTGAGAGACTCCATAGGAATGATCCGAAGGCGACAGAGTTGTTTGTTAAGGGATGGAATAACAAGGTTCGTAAGCTGGGTGGAATTGAATTTGACATAAATGAAGACCTTATTGCTAGTATCACAGGCCTATCTACTAAGGGCAGGAAAGTGTACAGAGACAAGGAGTCCAATGTTGCACTAGAGATCTTCTTTAAAGATGATGAAAGGAAGAAGTTGGAGTGAGCTAAATGTGGTGGCTACTATAATAGTTCTATCAAGGCTCTTTGGGGAGATGTCATAGAAGAACTCATGAGGTATATAACTCTAGAAGGTCGTTTCTTTGTCCTTTCTAGTTATCATTTTGTCCTTTTGAACCACTTTAGGCACAAGAAGAAAGTTCTTTTCCTTTCTAATTGTTGGTGTCCTTGGAATGTGGGATTAAGGATCACAAGTGTAATCCTAAAAATCTTGTGCTTCATGTTGGCTTAATTCTCCTCATTTTGGATTATGCCCTCCTTTGTGGTTCTTAAGAACCCTGAGAAGGCTCCTAAAGGTAAGAAAAAAAATTGGATTTGGAGAATGAGACTAGGTCAGAAGTAGATAATGATTATGAACCTCACTCAAAGGCTTTTATGGAAGTCTACTCGGAGCCTCCTACTCTTGTTAAGGGTGGTAAAAAAGGTAAATTTTCCCCTATTTCTGTGGAGTATGATACTTGCAGTGATGAGATGATTGGTGACAAACCCTGCAAAATTGGGAAGGGTGAATCCTCTACCTTGACGAAAGGGAAGAAATTTGTTGTTGGGGGAAGGATTGGGATGCCCCCTGTGTTTGGGTCTAAGAGAAAAAAGGGCTTGAAGGGTGGGAGTAGCAAGAAGATGGCTAAGTGGATTGGAAGTCCTATCCATGAGGATTCAATTGGTAGTGAGTCACCTCTAAATGTTGATGGTGGGTAGGATAACATGGATATGCTTGAACAGGGGATGAAGATGCAGAGTAAAGGGAGGACTGTTGCTGATGAAATTGTGAGCTCTCTTCATAAAATATAGACATCGGTTGATGGGGATAAAGGGAAAGAGGTGATTGATATTCAAAACCTAAGCAGTGACTCCCAAGAGGTTGAAGCAGAGGCAATGGATGTGTTCAATTTTAACCGGTAGTATTTACCTAATGTTCTAGGCTTGGCGAAGGAGGGTTCTATCTCCCTGTTTAGGTTGTTTAAATGGGCTTTCCATGAACTAAATATGACCAATGTGATGGTTCGTGGGGCTGTGAGTAAAGCTAGGGAATCTTCAGAGTCCTCTCTACAGGCTCAAATTAACCAGCTTTTTGATGCTTTAAAGATAGTTGTTGATGAAATGTTAAAGTTGAAGCAATTTTTTTGAAAAGAGGATTGTGGCCTTGGAAGAGAAAATGGAATGGGTAAATCTAAAATTGGAAAAGGTTGTGGATGTGACCAAATTTTCTATGAGCAATCAAGCGAAGGGTTTAACTATCCTCAATGAGAAGGCAGGGCAATGGATGGAGGAAGCTTTGGGTGGTACAGACACTGTTGGGAATAGGCAGTGGATGGAAGAAGCTTCGGTTGGTAAGGTTGATGCTGGGATTGTTGTCGATTCACCTGGTGTTTTCATTAAAGAGGTAAGTGAAATGGGGCCCTGTACTCAGACCTGCAATAAAACTAAGTTGAAAGTTGGGGTACCTACCAAAGAGATTTTTGAAGTAATGGATGTGCATCAGAAAATAATTGAAAGCAATATGGAGGCTACTAATATTCTAAAGAATCGGTAGTTGTTGTTTCTGCTCCTTTTTTGACAGTTGTTTTGCTTATGGTTTTTTGTTTGTTGGTTGTTTGTTGATCTGTGTTCTTATCTTTTGAAGCAACTCTCTTTTTTGTAAAGGGTTTCGGGGTCCCTTCAAAACTTGTTTTACCTCTAATCAAAAACATCCAATTGAATTCAAATGTAATATATCTTAGACTTTGGAGAAATAGGCAATAAATTAGTCTAAAAAGTCTTAGCAAGATTATATTCTAAAGTAATCTCAATAACCTTAATTCTCTAGGCTTCACAAACTATTTAAAGTAGAATGATAAACAATATGTTTTAGGATATTTTTCTTTGAAAATACTTCTTATAAACAATTTCAACCTTTAAAGTAGGAGGCTTACAAAACAACACCTATAATAGCCTCTTCAATAATGTATATGTCAAGAGTTTCCTTACCTGTAATTTCATCTTCTATCTAGGTTGAATAAGAGGGATCTAATTGTAACCTTCTTGACACCATCCTAGTTAGCTCATGCATGGTGGAATGCTTTCATTTCAGACTAGAGGTTTGGAATGAGATTCAAAATGATTCCTTAAGGGGATAAATTCATAGATTACAATTGAATATAAATTAATAATTGATAATAGAAATAATTGAACCAAATATGTATTCACCTTACTTTGATAGACCTTTGGCTCTGATACCATAAATTATCTAGAGGTCATGCAACTTAAGAAATAGTAGTGGAGGTTGATAGCCAAATGGTCATGAATTCTTGATATTATTAAAAAAATTATAGGATTTAAGATACAATATAATCTATCTTCTGATTTTCAAGATTGTTCAAAGTGCAAGAGAAGAAGATAAAATAGATTATATAATATAAGATTGAAGACTCTTCAATAATCAAATGGGTCTAGATAAGCCTTAATTATAAGACCAAAATAACCTAAGGATTTACTAAAAATGAATCTAACTTATGATATCAAGTAGGCCATTATACATGAAAAGATGATTATCATGCCAAGAATAAAGTGGCCAACATTGTTTATCTTTTCATATTATTACAAGGAATCTACTTAGAGATATTGTCGCCACCTATTTTATTCCTAGTTAAAATATTGTTAAACATATTGATTAGTATTATTTGGATTTTGATTAGATAATTATTTAGTATTTTGATATAATCTATTCATTATATTATTTACTTGATTATCATGGTGGGATGCTATTTTATATTACATAATTGTATGAAATATTATATTGTGAAATATGTTAGTATAGATGTGTGTACTTGGTTTAAATTATTCAAATTAGTATTATGGTTTTCATTGTTAACATTATATGGGGGCGAGGGGCCTAGATCAATTGGCTAAATCATCCTATTGTAGACAAGATTGTGTTTGCATAAATGCATCTACATGCTCTACGTCTTTTCTTACCAACTATGGTTATTCAGTATGGAGAAAAATATACTAGTAGTTTCACACAATTTTAATGATCTAGATTACGCACGTGAGACAATTTCTCAAGTATTGAGACTCCAAATATGCATTTTATTTGTGACATTAAGGAAATAAAACTCCTACTGACATTCTTGTTGAGTTCTTCAAAAAGAATTTATGTCTGCCAACGATAAATAAAAATATTTTCAAAAGAAAAATGTGACTAACAAATTGGAAATAAATGAAAGATGAGATATGATTAAACAAAGACATTAACAAAAAAAAATTAATGACATAATTGTTAGAAAAGGGCTCCAATTCTTTCAACATCTCTTCTAATTTCCTCCCTGAATAACACTCCATCTCACATTATTGCTGAGACTTTTCAAAACTCTGAATTTATTGAGAGCAAAACCAATTTTCACGCAGTCAGTCAACCCAGAATCTTTGACGGTGGAAGAATGCCATTTGCTCGTGATTAATGGAAGAACTAAAAATTTGATAAAATAAACAACTTTCATATGCGAAAAGTTGTGGATAATAATACTTCATGCAAAAGTTGTGGATAATAGTAATTCATGCAAAAGTTGTGGAGTAAATATGACGTTCATCCCTTCCATCATGGTAGGTACTCTGTATTTTCATCTCTAATAATATGAATTGATTTTTTGTGGGTTGGCCGAGAGCCAAGGAATTGATGGGACTGCACTAGAAATCAAAAATGGTTGTACAGATTGTCTGTTTGTGGTTTAGTCTTCTCTTCGTCTCTGTGGTATTGAAGGGCGTGTCATGTCAGTTTCACCGGACACGTGGAAAAATTTTACTAGACACGCTGCAGTTTATAGGGAGGGCTATGTGATTCCTGCAGTCTACAAAAAAATGTTAACATTATATGATTATGTTTTGATAATGTTTCTAGTATAGTCTCATCTCCGTCTCTGTGTGTACCAAAGGGCGTGTCATGTCAGCGTCACCGGTCATGTGAAATTTTTTTACCAGGCACACTTGAGTTTATAAGGAGGACTACCTCTTAGTCTAAATAGTGTTATATGATTATGTTTTGATAATATTTCTAGTATGCAGGTTTAATTTAAGCCAATAGAAATATTGGAGGCCTCCCTAGATAATTTCCATTGTATTTTTTGTGATACCTAGACCAAGACTTGTGGGAAGACTATGGTCTTTATGTTTAATTTTTGTAAAAATGTGATTGGGGATTAGAATGGTATTAAGATCCCCCTTTGTTAATATTTTGTGAAAACTTAGTACTTCATGTTTATTATGGGTATAGGTACTTATTACGTCGAGAGGGTATTACAATGGCATCAACAAGTATGTGTACATTTTTATTCTTCCCATTTAAATTGATGTCTACTAACCCGTCGCAAAGTAAAGTATTTATCAATAGATTTATGCTTTTGAATCACATTTTAAAACAGTTTACATAATGAGGAAATTTCCTTGTTTTAGCTTTGGTTTCTTAGCACAAAAAAATCAAATCAATGAGATTTGATGAAACAAAAAGAACAAATAAATAAATAAATAATATTTTTGATTGCAAAGAGAAATCAAAGATTTGATCACAATGATAAATCAATCAAAAAAGAAAATTAGAATGATAACTCTTGGCATATTATATATATATTAATATTTAATATATGTATATGCTAGTTTTAGTACATTTTTATCCCTATTAAGTCTCTTGTAAATAAAGTGACGAAAATGGGGTCTTGAAAAGAAGTTGAAGTGTCAATTGATTTTGAGAAGAGAAAAGGTTGTTCAAGTATTCTATTTATTTGGAAAGAAAAGGGAATAAAGAAATTTAAGTGTTATTTTTTAGTAAGAATTTTGAGGAGGAATGTTTCTTTTGGAAAGGGCTTTATTTACTTTTGACAATTTTTGTTTTAGAAAATAATTCTAGTGGTTGGAAAGTGAATTCAAGTAAATCTTAAAAAAACACAATTGTGGCATTTTATATAAATCATAAATGTTTGTTTTTATGATGATCTTGTATGTTTTTATACACTTTTTATGGGATGCAAGTTATGTTGATGTAGCTCTCCAAATATGATTGAGAACAGCCCATGTGTGGGGTTTGAGGAAGGAGTGGGACCTCCTTTGAGAAAATTCATTATAATTTAATCGTGAAGGTAATTTTTTGACAAGAGTTCCACAATTATGATATCTATATGGAGAAACCATACAATTCCTTGTGAAGGAATGTTTTTGACAAGAGTGTCATAATTATAAAATTTATATGATGTAAAAATGGTGTTCTAAATGTGATTTTAGTGAGGAGAAATGAATATGTGGGAATGTTATATTGTGTTGGTAATGATGGAAGAATAAAGTTTTTGGAGAGATTATAATTTTTTGAGGAGATATAAATTTATAATATATACTAGAAAGGAGTGTATCCCCTCTTCTCCCCATTTATATGAATTTCATCGAGGTTCATAAGTGTTGTGAATACCTATAGGTTTGCATCAAATGTGTATTCATTTTGTGTAAGTGTTTGTAATTGTTTCGTGAAACTAGATTATCTTAAAACCTTCATGCTCAGAGGTGGGTTTTTTTCAAAATATATGGTTGGGAGTAGAGCATTCCTCCATTGGCTAGATACAAATAATAATTGTAGGATGCATAAAAATAAGAAAAAAATATTAAGATATTTTATCAAACAAGTCATTAGCATTGTATATGCTTTATATTTTGAGTTTCTTTTTCTATGTATGTTTTGAGGAATTCAAACCAAACACTATTACTTTATATATTTATAATATTGTCTACTTTGATTTTGATTTTATCATTAGACTAATGAATTTTCTATAGTTTACTTTTATTTGGATACACAAATATGTGTTTTGAATGTTTGTAGGAAACTCAATAAAATATTTCCTATTAAATCTATTGGTTGATTATAGTTTTTTTTTTTAAACATAGTACTTTCATACGATTGTAGAATTACTTATATTAGTATGCTTCTAGAATATACATTGAAAAGCTAAGAAAATATTATTTTTCCTACAAGAACCTAGCTATATTTAATAAATTTAATAATAAGATAATATTAATTGGTTATTCTATTTTGGTAGTTTATTGTAACAAATTGAAACAAATATTTTATTTGTTTTCCTACTTTACAATTTACAAATTGGTATACACACACATAAATATATGAGAATATATAAAATATTGTTCTAATTTTAATAATTATAAATTTGAATTGAATTTTAGATTTATTTTCACATAAAGTTGTAGAGAATTTTACATATATATTCTTTTGTAAAAAAAGAAAATTGTTTTGATTAGGGGTAAAACAGGTTTTGATGGGTCTCGAAACCCATTACAGACCAGTTTTGAAGGGCTTCGTAACCCTGTCAAAGAAAAGCATGTTCCATACGAGAATATCCACAAACCATCAGCAGCCAAACAACAGCAGGCTCAAACAGATAAACATGACTAGATAAGATGCAACAGAAAAGAAAACAAGGGACCAAGGTCCCTTTACATCCAGGTTTTAGCTAGGACCTAGAACCCTTTAGGTGAACAAAGAACCCGCCTACATTAGCCAAGCATCAACAAACAAGCTGCTTAGGAAAGAAATCATTGATCCAAGAAGAATAGACAACTTAATGGTGTAGAACACCATTAAACCCCTAAACAACAACACTAACAAATCCAAACACCCCATCTCAATAGGGGAGTTAGAGAGCACAATAGAACCTTGAAGCACAACAACCTTCTTGCAGCAACACCCCACCAACACCAACCCCATCTCCACCTCAATAGGAGGGAGCTCACCTCTTTAGGAGAGGAGGATATGAGAGCCCCAAACTCCAAAGCCATCACTCATCAACCCACACAAGCTCCACCTCGATAGGATCAAGCATAGGAGAAAAGAACTTCCTACCAAATCTACAACAACCACTTCCACCTCAATGGGAGCAGTCTCCACCTCCATAGAAGACACCAACTGTAGATCCAGAGAGAAAGCAAAAACTTCAGAAGGAGGGATAGTCACAACCTCATTAGGCTTAGCAAGATACAAGTGCAAGAAAGAAGTAGAACCCACCTTAGCCAGTAGGAAAAAACACAAAATCTTCTGAGCTTTTAGAATAAAAATTTGTAACAGCTCAGCCCACGAGTGACCCGCGGTCACCAACACAAAATAACAAGAACCACCAGTCCTATAATAGTAGAACATCTCCCCCTAGGTTAAGAAAAATAACCCACCCAGCCAAAGGGCACAAAACCACCACTAGGGAATCAACACTCAACTCAAGCTTGAACATAAGGAGGCACCAATGAAGCAGAGGCCACCCACCATAGACAAACCCAGCAGCCAAAAAGGGCAGAAATCCTCATGACCATCAACACCGATATAACCTTGGAGACTACACCAAACAAAAACACCAAGAGCGGTAGGAGCTTCGCCCAACATCACACCCATCCAACAGAGAAAGCAAAGCACACTAGTCATTAGCAAAACCATAACCAACTCGGGATAAAAGCCCAAGACAACAAACGAAAACCTCGGTAGAAAGCCAGGAAAAACCATGGCAGACCAAGGAAACAAACCCACATAGCAAAGAGAGGAAGCCACAAAGACTTCCACCACACCCAGCGCCTCTACAAAATTAGTCTTCCCATCGAGAATAGAGGCCAATCAAGACACCCCTGAAGGACCAAACCCTTCAGCAAAGAGCACACACGCCATCGTAGATCTCCCAATAACTCTCACATAGGCCAAAAATAGAGGAAGCAAGACCAACATTGGTCTTCCCACCTTAAGCAATAACACACACATATCTAGCCATGAGCAAGAAAAGAGGAGATCCCAAGCAAGAGAAACAACAATTCCAGTAAAGAGAGGCCACACCAACCCTCCACCAACACCCAGCAAAAGGACACTAGGTCGAACAACAACACCATCCCCATTTGCATCTGCATCCACATCTCCTTTAGCCTCAATAAATTTTGAACAGTCGCTCCCTCTCGTTTTCCCACCCACCATTGTAGCTCCCATCGACGCCATACTCCTTAACAATAGATATTTTATATTCTTAAAAAAAAAATGTTTTGTATGTGTATTATTAAAATTTAACTATTTAAATTTTTATTGTAGTATAGCATTGAGGATATTTTTTTAATAGAAGGTAAGAAATGGGGAACCCCATTTCTAAAGGTCATGACTATTACAGATTGTGATCCCCACCCTTGGGCCATGACACCCCAAGTTTTGGCCCATTATGAAAAATTTGAAAAAATATTCAATGAAAACTATTGTGTAACAACTCACAATATTTTTGCTAAACACTTAGGGGAAAACAAACTAAAGTTGTTTATAAGGTCATTACTTGAACAAAAAATTTGGAAAATCAGATTGGTCACAAAAGTCTCACACCCATTATTCCCATACTACTTATTTGAAATCAAAATCCAACAAAACATTAGGATCATTCCTCCACTCAAAAAATTCTATGATATCAACAACTACTTGGAACTCACAGATAGTTCAAGTATCTTTCCCACAACATATCCTCTAGACCAGGAAGTGGAATATCGACCCTAGTTCTTCAACATTTTGATTCCTGAAAAGTAGCCACATTCCAAAACAACACTCAAGCCTTAGGTTTTTTGAGTTTCATAAGCAACCCACCTCACAAACACCATTACACCTTATGACCATCTAGCATCCAACTATTCCCATTCAACAACATAGAAAGAAAAGTGACAACATCCCACTAGCAAACACCACAAACAACGGAAGAGACTGACGATGATATAAACTAAGTGACCTTATGGTAGGGTATTGAGTATCAAAACATCCCCGAAACATGTCAATCTATTACCCAAATTACTCTTATCAAGGGTCACAACATCGAGGATTTCAAAATTACCATCAAGGAATAAATCCAAAACATCAAATTGCCCTAGATAAAATTGAGAGAGATCTTGAGGAAATTAAATGAAAACGAAATACAACATATCATCAACACCTTATTCAAGGTTGGAACATTACGTATCCACAGCAAACATACATCATTCCATAAACACCTCAATATCCACATCAACAACACTTCCAATATCCTCAATATCAAGAAATTTTGCAACACCAAGGTGTACCTCAAGTGCAATATCAAAATGTACCTCAAGCATAGTATCAAGGAGTTCAAAAAAATCAAGAGCAAAACAATTGAGAAAAGCCACAAAGGAAAGATTACCAACCAAGAAGGAAATTCGCCCCTTTGGGAAAAAATTTAGAGCTAATTATGCATGAACTAGTACAACAGGAACTTATCAAGATCAACGACAGTCCAATTTATGGTGAACCAAACTTTAAACTCCCTTGGTATAACAAGTATGAACAATGTGAGTTCCACAAAATCAAGGGTCACACAACGAACATATGTGCTACACTCAAAAATCTCATCCAAGACCTTATTGATCACGGAGAAATAGTTATTAACATTCAAGGCTCAAACACTAACGACAACAATGAAAATGTCTCAACCTCAAAAGTTAAAAACAACGATCAAGAGCTATCTATCACCGATCACATTGATAATGTCTCTACATCATCTAGTGAGCAAGAGGACATACATCAAGAATTTATTCCCAAGCATGGTCAAACTCAATCACCCAAGTCTAGAGATGATCTAGTCCAAGATATATTGACATCATCCAACCTCATGAAAGTACATATTGATGATCAAGAGACTCCTAAGCCAACACTTATACCCAATGCAAAAAATCTAAGCCAAGAGCTATCACCCATATGCCCACAATTTGAGGAAATCCAAGGATCTTTTATAGGCAATCCTTTCTTTGAAATTGATCCATGTCAAGAATGTGAACCAAAGCATGTCAAAGATGATACCACACAGAGTCAAGATCAAGAATCCCTATCATCAAAATACTACAATGACTTGATAGATATCTTCAAAGACATCCAAGGCTTTCCAAAAGAACACATCCATATGCCAAGCACACATACATCTACCCATGAGATGCTTACTCCTAATGAACATGTAGATGATCTTCATCCAAAACAAGAGTCTTATACTCTTGATATCATTACCATGGAACAAGAGTCACCTACTCTTCACATCTGTACACATGATCAAGCTATAGCAGAATCTATAGACCTATCCGAAAGTGATCAAGAAGAAGAATTGAAATCAGAAACATGCTCCAAGAAGGTTGAAGACATCAAGCATGAAAATATGGAGCACAATATCCTAAAATCAACAAAGATAATGGAAAATCTTGAGCAGCAAAGCAATGGGTATACACCAGTCAAAGAAACACCAATATATTTTGAAGGGCCATCAAAATTTGATATTTCACAGGATCAAGTTGAAAATATCAATCAAGAAGTTATCCCGCATATGGAGGATTCTACCAATGAAAAAGCTATCACATTTGAAGATCCACAACAAAGCAAAGAAGGATTAGCATCTTGTTTCCAAGGTAAGATATATCCTATTACAAATGAAATTTATCAACAAATTCATTATCAAGATAGAGGATTAGGCCTACATGAACATGGTATCCTAGCACCAGTGCAGATTATTGGAAATCCTAAGCATCAAGATCTTGGTTATTCAACAAGTAAGGGATCTAAACATATTAGTGATACCTCTATAATACTGGGGGCAACTTTATCTAATGCAAGCATCAACATAGAGAGCATGAAGAGTCCTTATGATGAAACTGTTACCAACGCTACAACTAGCCATGTCATGAATCATTATCCACATATTTTTCCACCAGGGGCTCTCATTGGGCCCAACAACAAGAGAAAAAGCTATACCCAAGAACGAAACAATTCATTGAAGCAAAAGAATCAACAAAACAAAATAGACAAGAAAAATTGAAATGGATGCAAAAGAAAAAGCAAGAAAATCATCCCTATCAAACTCCATTAGTCAAAGAAACTATGGGGAAAAATTAAAAGGGGAAATTCATCCATGAAAAAGGTCCAACAATGCAAAAGCAAGCTTCAAGAGCGACTTACAAGGTATATCAAGACATTGGTCCCAATCGAGTCTCCATATCCACCCATCATTGCTCATCATCCCAAGTTTGGAGAGTCAAAGGTTCCAAACTATCAACAAATGCATCTAAATATCATATCCCTCAACGCATTTCGCCATCCAAGATATCCAAAACTCACATTGACCATGTGTTGACAGTAACCCTTTATCATAAGGATTCTAAGGGCACTCTATCACGATATGCACATCAAGGTAAGGTTAACTCTAGTATCGACAAAGAAGATAAGGATTATCAGGGATTACATCCAAGCGCCCATATCCTAGCAAAACAACTCCTCCAAGCAGGATATCGTTGGCACGTCATGACAACAACAACAACCATATCAGCACTAGCAGCATCTACATCAACACCACCAGGTGGGTCAAACATGAGCAAAAAATTGTCACCATGATGAAAACTTGGTAAATAGGCGTCTTGTGTGACATCAAAAAATCAATAAAAATTTAAAAAAATCAAGAAAATAGTTAAGAGAAAAATTGTCCTCTAGTGAAAACCACTATGGTGGTGCTTTGAACAAGTACCATGATGAAAACCTGGAAAACAGGTGTCATGTGTAGAATCAAGCATCTACGTGCACCATTTCAAGTGGAAGCATCTCAGTTGATCCATAATAAATCCCATCCATTTTTATCCCAATCCAACGTATCTTGATCTTGACAAATGTTTGGTGTACACTTTACACTTTGCTTATGGAAAACATCTTGACATGGGTCACTATCATTGATCCTATCCTATCCAGCATTATCTAAGCCATGAGGTATTGTCCACAGGGGCATACTCTATCCTGACAAGCTATCTTATCACAAGATAACCTATCATTGCTAAACATTGGGGGAAAATACTTACATCTTGCTTCAGATTAAATCTTGATCTATGTCTTCTAGCTCACATTGTGATCCAGGCATTATTCAAACAACAAGGTGTGCCACATGGTACCCTTTGTAATTTGTACCATCAACAAGGTATACCACCAACACACTATCAGGGTAACCTTTGAAAAAATTCATCCTAACAACAAGGTGTACCACTAATGCACTACCAAGGTAACCTTCAAAGATAGCAACGTGGATTATTCCTTCACTTGAAAATTCTAAGATATCAACAGTTGCTTGAACCCTACAGGTAGTTCAAGCAAGCTTTTCTGCAACATATCCTCTAGAAAAACATAGTGAAATATCAATCCAAGTTGTCAACATCTTAAACCCCATGCAAGAGGGTAAAAATCCAAAAAAAATAAAAAAGGATAAAAAAGCAAAAAAATAGTTCATCTCGACAACAAGGTGTACCACTAACACACTACCAAGGTAACCTTCAAAAATAAAAACATGGATTATTCATTCACTTGAAAATTCTAAGATACCAACAGTTGTTTGAACCCTATAGCTAGTTCAAGTAAGCTTTACCACAACATATCCTCTAGAAAACACATAAAATATTAAAATCCTAGTTTTCAATATCTTACACCCCAAGCAAAAGGGTAAAAATCCAAAAAAATAGAAAAAAGAATGAAAAAATACAAAAAAATCAAAAACAAAGAAAAATAGTATAGAGAAATAAAACGTTCTCTAAGTGAAAACCACTTTGTGGCGCTCTTAGAATAGGTACCGTAGTGAAAACCTGGCAAACAGGCGCTATGTTTGAATAAACTTGCATCATTATCTATTGATATTATCCACAACATCCACCCATTCATTTCAAAACAAGATATCCAACCATGGCTTGTCACTGATTAAGGAAAGTCATCTTGTCCACAACTGGGGGCAGTGTCAAAAAGATGGTCATGGATTAGATCTTTGAGTGTCCTATCATGGTCATGGAAAACATTCAAAACGTAAAAAAAGCCAAAAACATTCAAAACGTCAAAAAAGTCAAAAACATTCAAAATAGCAAAAAAACAAAAACATTTGAAAAACATCAAAAACAAAACAACATCGTGGGATTATTCCTTCACTCAAACAGTCTAAGATATCAACATTTCCTTGAGCCTCATAGCTAGTTCAAGTAGATTTCCCGCAACATATCCTCTAGACACATAAGTGGAATATCAATCTAGATTATCAATGTTGTTTACCCAAAAACAGTTTATGCTTGGAGTCAAACGGTTGAACTACGTGGTCTCTGCATGTACAACGTAGGCAAGACTTATTAGCCCTTGAGACCCTAGGTCAGTCCCCTTAGGTTTCCAACATGCTTCATTTCAACTTAGTCACAAAACACAAAATCCAAAAAAACAGTCAAAAGATACAAAAGCCAAAAACATTCACAAAACAGAAAAGGTCAAAAACATTCAAAACAAACTAGGAAAACTACGAGCCTCTGTGTGTACAACGTAGGCAAGGCTTATCTTTGATGAGCCCTCAAGGCCCTAGGTTAGTCCCTAGAAAATGTCAAAAGCAACATCATAAAAATTTAGAAAAATAAAAAAGATCCATGTCTGCCATCACAATTCGCAATAAGACGTCATCCATAATAAATAGATCATCACATCCACCCTTTGACAAAAAAAACAAACAAACAAAGCAAACATCAACAACTAGAACTTTCAAGGAAAACAATTGCAAAACTTTGATTATAAACAACCGAAAACAAGGCCAAAGTATCAACTACCTATCTTTTTTACAAGTCCCAACAACATCCTTAGATATGTCTTAACGGATCCGTTCCTACGATAGACATTATCAACAACGGATAATAGCCCCACCCCAAACAGATATGGCAAGTGATATTGTAACTTTGTTTTATCTTTTTATAGTCTTATCTTTTCAATTTATTTTATTGACTCATTCCCAGGATCTCTTGAGAATTCCCATATGGATTTAGAGAAGAAGGAATGGGGGAAATTGAGCGTTATTTTGGTTTGTTGTTTGTAAGATATTTTTGTAAAACTATCATGGCGAATACTTGCTTAATTGAGTGTATGGAAGTTGTGTTGAAACAATTCGTGTAGCAGTTGCATGTTAGGTATTTCATACCTCTTTCTGTAAATGGTCTGAAATTCGTGTAGCAGTTGCATGTTAGGTATTTCTTACCTCTCTATGTAAATGGTCTAAAATTCGTGTAGCATTTTCATGATTGGGTGTCCTATACCTCTCTGTATGACTGGTCTGAAAAGTTCTAACACAACCCAACTATATACTTTAAACAAAGTTTATGTATGTCTGGTATGAGCAAGAATACTCCTTGTTTGTAGAGTCAAAGTCCATGCAATAAATACAAAGTCACCTTGGTCATTAATACCCTGGTGCATCGTATTTATTTGCTACATCAAACATGATTTTTCAAAACTACGAAGCCTCCAAGTAAAGAAAAAGCAACTCATCACTACTAATTAACATCACATTTCTATCTATCATCAATATTTCCTCTAATTAAAACATCACATTTCTATCCATAATCATAATATTTCTTCTAACTAACATCCATCCTGCATCCACACTATCGTCAGTACATATCATGATAATAAACCCATAAAAACATCATGTATCATGTATGGGGCATACATCCATCATATATCAACACGACATAAACATCATATATCAAAACGATATATTGATCATCCATAATAAAACATCATATGAAATAATATATGATTCATCCATCCATATCATATGCATACATCATCATACATCGTCATTCAGGAAGCATAAAACAAGAATGAATCGAAGAAGGTATATCAACATCATACATCTCACATATATCATCATCATTAGTGAAACAAGTGTGATAGGATAATACAACATCATAACATCTATACGAGGCCTCGACTGGGCCGATGAATATATATACAAAAAATCATGTATGCAATATGTATCTAAACAACATAATAAAGATCAAGTATGTACTTCCCAGCAAAAAGGGAAACACTCTATGGACTAGGCTGCGGACCACCATCTAGATCTCGTTGTCTAACAGGATGACCACCTACAATCATTTTAACTCATGATATTAGGGTTTCACTCTAAACATGTAAAGCAACACAAAACGACACAAAAACGATGAAAAATGAGACTTAGGGTTGCAAACAGGCAAAAACAAGCATGTGCAAGGAAAGCACCAGGCAAAAGCGAGCTTTTTAGGCAAAGGCGAGGAAACAAGGGAGTGAAAATAAGTCAAAGGCATAGATCTATGTCAAAGGCGAGCTTTTAGGATGTGAAACAGTGAAAAGGCGAGCTTTCTTATCAAAGGAGAGTTTTTCAAGCAAATGCTCAGAAACAAAAGCGAATATTCTAGTCAAAGGCGTGGAAATAAGTCAAAGGCGTGGATTCTCAACATGCAAAGGCAAGAAAAATGATGCAAATGCTCAGAAATCATCAAAAATTCGCTATTGATTGGTAATCAAGACCTTATTTATCCTATCTTCAAACGACCATATCTTGGTCATACAAAAGTATTTTTTAGTGCTTTTTTTAAAAATGGGGTAGAATTTCATGATATTTGCAATGGTGTAGGTAGCTTTCAGTTTTTCTACAGTTAAATTTTCCATTGGGATCGTGAGCCTGACCTCAAACTTGAAATTTTTGGTCAACCTCTCAAGGGGGCAACATAGAGTCCTACCATCATTCCACGAAACACTGGGGCATAAAAAAATTTCAAAAAAAAAAATCTTGATCTTAAAAACATAATCTTTGAAACAAAGCAACCAGTACTTTGTATCAAAGAGAGGCAAAATGTAGACATATAAAATTGACTTAACACTTATCACAAATTCGGAATGTCTCGAAACAACTCAGAATCAACCTAAAACGACTCAGAATGACTCTAAATCAACTCGAAACATTTCTGAATCAACCCAGAACAACTCAAAATGACTCTGAAATGACTTGGAACGACTCTGAATCAACTCAGAACGTCTCTGAATCAACCTGGAACAACTCGGAATGACTCTGAATCAACTCAAAACGACTTTGAATCAACTTGGAACGACTCTGAATCAACTCGGAACAACTCAGAACGACTTGAAACAACTCAAAATCAACCTAAAACAACTCGGAACGACTCTGAATCAACTCGGAACGTTTCTGAATCAACCCAGAACAACTTGGAATGACTCTGAATAAACTCGGAACGACTCCAAATCAACTCGAAACGACTCCAAATCAACCCGGAACAACTCAAAACGACTCAATCAACTCAGAACATCTCTGAATCAACTCGGAACATCTCAGAACATCTCTGAAACATCTCGAATCATCCCACGACATCTCACAACACATTGAACGACATCGAACGACATTTGAAACCATTTTTCCTCTATTAAATTAAATAATACAACATTATTTAATTAATTCACTTTTTCATCATTCTCGACAAATTAAATAAATACTGTTTATTTAATAAAGTCTTGAAAACCCTAATTCTACTATTAATCGAATAATACAACGTTATTTGATTAATTCACATTTCATCATTTTCGACCAATTAAATAAATTAGATTTATTTAATAAAGTCCTAACCTAATCTTACTTCATCCTAATTAGTCAAACAACGCCAATTATTTGATTACATCACTAATTCACCTTATTCCTCAAAATTAATTGAATTATTAAATCATAATAATTTAATTATCACACTTCCCTCCAAAATTTGAATAATTAAATAAAACTATTCAAATTAGCAAAAATCAAAATCAAAATCAAAATCAAAATGGAATTAATTAAATATTCCTCACCCACTTTTTGATTGAGAAAATCATGGATTGCTAACTAAGCAATCTATTTTGCTAACAAAGCAATCTATTTTGCTAACAAAACAATTTAATTTTGGTAACTCAACAATCTAATTTTGGTAACTCAACAATCTAATTTTGCTAACTCAACCATCTAATTCCTAACTCAACCCTAACTGATCAATCAATTGCTAACTAAGCAATCAAAATCCTAATTAGCCAATCTATTCTTCAATCACCCTAATTGTGCAATCAACTTTGTACAATTTCCTCATGTCTAAATCCTCTCAACTCATTTTAACTGTTGATCTGGATATTCTCCAACGCGATCTTGACCGTCGATTCAAAATTGTTTTTTTTATATAACAAACATTTTTCTTCACAAATATGGATCAAAATTTCAACTTACCTTATGCAACAAAGTGTTGTCGCAATCACCATTGATAGAGCTTCAACCTTTTCAGTCAACCAAGCATCGATCATCAAGCTTTTGCACGTAAACAATGGAGGCTTTGCAGTGATACAAACAATCCAACATCATGCAAATACACTCCAACATGGAATGGTAATCTCTTCTTTTGTTGTTTGAATTAGTTTTGAATATCTTAGGATCTCATTTCATTTAAATAGCTTAGATTTACACATTTCATGAGTGATGGAATATGATAAATTAAGTGTTTTGAATTAGATTAGTTTCTAATTTCAATCTTGCATTTGATCTTGCTTTTGCATCGTTTTCTCAATGGATTCCTTCCCCCTCACATAATACCAACAAAACTGTTTCAGGGTTGTCCAAGAGCTAGTAACATAGCCGTTTTTACAAAATAAATACTAGGTTGTAAAATTAAACCAAACTTAAATTAGCAAATCCAGATTTTGATTTGAGCTGATAGATCCTAATGAAATATTGTGGCACCACAGATGTTAATAGCTTTGTTTGAAAAATTGACAATTCTTCATTGTTGTACGATTTTAATAATTATATTTTATGATATTAAAATCATAAACTCGGTGATCTTAATCAAAGCATATTTGTAATATTCAAGAGTATTTACAGCTACAAACTAAATAAGCTTCTTATGTGGGTGTTGCAGACTCCAGACCTGAACATTATCACATAATATATCATGGGTTATTTAAAAAATGAACATTCATCTTATGCACTCCAAAATTATACCATATAGAATGTGCAGTAATATCATTATTATAGTAGCCAGCCTGTACAAACTTTGCATTCAAACAAAATCTGATCCCCGTCCTAGAAGATGAACTTGTGTTTTGCTCAGGTCACTTCTTACCTATGTACCTATGTGGATGCAAACAAAGAGGCTTTGTTGCAATCTAAAGTATAGTTTTTTGTACTAAATTTCTTATTAACTATACATGTCAAGAGAAATAAGAGCTCTCATAAAATTTTATCACTTATACCAAAAAGGAAACAAGAAGCGAAATCGGCAGAGTCCACATGTCAAATATTGATCTACTAAGCGGAGGGTATTCTGGGAAACTGCATGGCACAACTCATCTGTGAAAAGGTAAATATCTGGATACTGGGCATGGCAAACTGGATGGCTTCCGGTGGCAGAGTCAAGAACACAGCCCTTGGAAGAGGGAAGCAGAAATCTGTCTCATTTCTGCTAATGAAAGGCGTAATGGAGGACACTGGTCATGTCTAGGAGCCTTTGAAGTTAATAAAACCAACTCCACTGCATACAGTAAACGAATATATCAAAATTTTAAAAAATTGCTGCCAAAAAACTTTTGCAGTTAAAAGACTAAGCAAAAGAATTCAATATTCTCACTCTAAGTAATGCCAATGTTCATCAGGACGGGGAGTTGTCAACCTAAGCATTTCTTCTTGTGATATATCTGGTGTTGTGTAATTGACATAGCACTGCACTGTCTATCTTCTAGAGCCTACCGAAAGTTGAAAAACCCCTGATTTTACTAAAGTTGCATACAATATCGGAGCAAAACAAGCAAGCATAGAACCCTGATTTTACTTTTAAGTCAGGTGTAAGACTGAAACAGAAAGGAAGCAATCATAAATACACAGATCTTGCTAGCACTCAATAAACAAAAATATAGACATATGGAACCTTTATTTTACTTGAAGCCAAAAACAACGCTCAAACAAAAAGTAGAGCAGTCATAAAACTCTGATATTGTTAGTTATGACATACAGTTCTTAAACAAGATAAGTACTCAAAATTCACAATTGAATTGCATTTTGTGGAAGAACAGACCTGAAATGATTATAAAGTGAAATATTATATTTTAATTGGCTCGGCTTGAAAAACAGAGCAAGACAAGTTAGCCTTTATTTTACTTGAAGCCAAAAACAACGCTCAAACAAAAAGTAGAGCAGTCATAAAACTCTGATATTGTTAGTTGTGACATACAGTTCTTAAACAAGAGAAGTACCCAAAATTCACAATTGAATTGCATTTTGTGGAAGAACAGACCTGAAATGATTATAAAGTAAAATATTATATTTTAATTGGCTCGGCTTAAAAACAGAGCAAGACAAGCTAGCTGTCACTATCAATGCATACTGAAGTTATACACATAATTGAAACAAACAGAAAAACAGGGATATACAAAAATTTTACTAGTAGTCACAGATCATATTGAAACCAAGAGATTCAAACAAAAACTAAACCAGCCATTGAATGCTGATTTCATTGCTAGTCATATAAAGGATATATACAAAACCAGAACTTGGCTTTTGTTAGAAGTCACCAGCAGGATCCAAACATAAAAGATGACAATAATAAAACCATGATTTATATTAGAGTACACAAATAGAAGATAAAGCATCCATTAAATTTACAATCAAATGGTATTTTTTGGCAGAAGAGTACAGACAACAAATAAGGATAAAAATATTAAAAAATAAGGATAAATTTACAAGCTTTAGAAAATACGATGCAGTCAATGAAACAAAAATGAGAAGTAGAATAATGAAAACCATAAACTTTCATAAAACCTTATTCTACTAGTAACGCAATATTCAAACTAAAAACATGGCAAACCTAAGTTGATAAAGACGAATGTTATTTGATTTCTCTAATACTACAAATGCAAGTCCAGGTATTTATTGCTTTTTGTTGTTCGAAGATGCTGAGAGATGTGAAAAATCATGAAGCAAAAGGAAAATAATTCTAAGCTGCAAGTTGCAATGGACAAGATCCTCAATGCATGCTTCAAAACAAATACCCTATTACATTTTCAGAGTAAATGAAAACATATATAAAAAAATATCTAAAGCAGAATTGTGGAAACTCTGCATAGGTACTAAAGAAAAAAACACTTAATCCAGATGACTGCCCAGGACAAGTTTCCATCAAATTGGAGATTTAAAGAAAAACATGGCAAACCGAAGTTGATAAAGACGAATGTTATTTGATTTCTCTAATACTACAAATGCAAGTCCAGGTATTTATTGCTTTTTGTTGTTCGAAGATGCTGAGAGATGTGAAAAATCATGAAGCAAAAGGAAAATAATTCTAAGCTGCAAGTTGCAATGGACAAGATCCTCAATGCATGCTTCAAAACAAATACCCTATTACATTTTCAGAGTAAATGAAAACATATATAAAAAAATATCTAAAGCAGAATTGTGGAAACTCTGCATAGGTACTAAAGAAAAAAACACTTAATCCAGATGACTGCCCAGGACAAGTTTCCATCAAATTGGAGATTTAAAGAAAACCTAAAGCATTTCCGAAACATCATTTTGCATCTGGAAGCAACCAAAGTTGCCAAAAATTTCACCATTGGGACAAGAAAATGGTCCAGCTTGTTTCTATCCTCAACAGAATTTGTACGAGGATCATGTTCGTTCCTCATCTCCCTGAAGTTTCTCAAGGGAAAATTTGTTTGTTTCTCTTCAGCAAAAATGCATTGCCCATTTAGTGTTACAGGGGAAATTGTATAAGGTAATGTGGCGGGGGAAAATTGCAAATAAAGAAAAGAAAGAATGAATCACATCAAAGGCTGAGATTCTGCATAGATGTTGGCAGAGAGGACGTGTCTTGAGACTTGAAGTGGAGAATCGTTCATTGTTTTACACCTGAAGCAAAGAATTGTCATTTTTTGACATTTGAAGCAGAGAAGTTTGAAAATTCCACCAATCTTAGATAACATGACAGACTGGATTCTTGGGAACCATAAGGGAACCAAAATACGGTTTTTGGATATGAAATTCAATGCAGAAGTAACTGGACAAAAGGAAAATTCGTTATTGATCAGTCTGCAATAAATTACAAGGACATCAGATGCTAGTTCAGTTTCATCAATTGATCAGGGGTCTTGGTCAAACTAGTTGGCAGGCAACCCTCCTTAGAAGGATTCTGGCTACCAAAAAACTGGAAAATAGGAACAAGGATACTTGAAACAATCTTACTTCTCTGTTGGAACTGAGCAAAAGCAGATGAGCAGCAGTTGAATATATGCAATTTCAAATATATCATCAATAAACATGAAAAAGATTTGAGAGTATAATTTACAGGGATGTTACATTTTCCCTCCATTTTGTAAAAACAAACAAAATCCTAATGTCTCATTATTTATAGTAGCAGTTGAATTTAGAATTTCAATTTGCATCTGGCTCTCAAATACTCTGTTCAAAAGTCCCTTGCAAAATTATCAGTGCCCGTCATGGATTTTGGAGGTAACATCCATGTTAAGGATGTTTTGAGAAAAAACTTAAAAAGTTATTCAAGGCTATAATGATACAGATTCCATGGCACTGTCTATGCACAGATACATATTTCATCTGTGTCCTGGAACAACTGCATCTTCATATTAATCTATTTTTCTAACTGGCTTATTTAGAGGTTCTCAATAGTTATGTTACCTAAGCGCAGAGTCTTGGCATCTCAACTTAAGATCTCCCCTAAGAAGAATTTACCAATTAAAAAAAGATATATTTCCCAAAGTCAATAAGTTCGCAATTCAGTAGTAATACTTCATGTTTATATGTCAAATAAGAAGAATGCTTCCTTGTTATGCAGGCCAGTTCCATATGATGTAAAGCTTCTAGAGGAAAGATTACCTAGAGTTAACAAGGTAACTGATTGGCAAGTAATAGCTAATCAGAAACAAAATGTACCGCACTGAAGCTACACAGCAGTTAAGCGACCCTTTAGAATCAATATCGCAAAATACGCAAAGGTCGCCAATAATAAAAACCAGCCATACTCAATGAAATTTGTTTCCCTTCAGAGGGCCCTTTGGTATTCTCCCAAGAACTTGGGAACCAAATCTCCCATAATTCTGCTTCGTTTGATCCATAGCTTTATAAATAAATGAATCTATTTGGTCCTCATATTTATCGTAGATCACGGGCAATGTATGCGCAGCAACCACCCCTGGGCAGAGCAAGTCTTAGTTGGGTCAGTTATCAATTGTAACCAACAAATGAAACAAAATATTCGTGCTAATGTACAAAGAAACTCGGAAGAAATAACTGTTACTTACCTATGTACAATATTGTTAAAAAGTTGCAATAACTGCCAATTATAGCGACAATAAACAAACTTCCTGCAACCTGCAAAGCTCAACAATTAAAGTAGGAATCCACAAAACTTAAATTTTAATGGATGCGTCATGATATAAGATTGTAAAGAAAGGACACTAAATTAAGGAAAGAAAAATACCATAAGAAATAACTTGAGGTCTCCCTTTAATGCAACATCTTGTAGAAAGCTTAAAAACCTATTGACTTCATTTCTGATAGCAACAGCTGCATCAATAAATATTTCCTGAGGAAGAGAAATTCGGGGAATGCTAGGAGCAGACCTGAAATGAAATAAATATGAAGCTTAAATTCCTGTTTTAATGCACAAAACCCATTAAAGATAGACTACAATGTGAACTACTACAAAGAAAAATAAGTCTAACCTATACTACAATATGCAGTAGTACGCATTAAAAAACCTCTAACCTGTTGAGGAAAAAAGAAGCATTCGACAAGAAAAATATGATTGTCATAGAAAGAACCAGGCCGATGCAAATGAGCGTCAGCAAGTGGTACTCCAGCCATTCTAAAAGCAACCATATGAATGTGGCACTAGCAAGAACACTCACAGAAAGTCGCTTGTTTCTCCACAAAAAGGCATCGGCAGCTGTATACAAAACCAAATATTAAAGAAAATAGGTTAATGAAAACTGCAATTTTATTGTCTAGGACCATTAATGTCCCTGCTCCTATTGCACTTAACGATTCTTCACAAGTGTAAGGGAAACCTTATTTTACATGATTCTTTTACTGCCAAAAGGCCCGAATACTCATGCTCTTACCTAAACTTTTACAATCTACAGGAAAACAATGAAATTCCAAAAATTTAGATTTAGAAAGACACTTTGTTTCTTTACTACAATACAACAAAAAATTCCCCCGTAAACGCACACCCTTGCTCAAAAAATTAACAAGAGAGCTTCAGAAAAGATTCCTTCTTACATTTGCCTCCACCGAGCAGACTATGGACGGGCTTCTGGCGTCCAAAGAGCCGATTAAATGACTCTGAAACTGTTGATTTTTCACTCCTTTCGAACAATGTTGACGAGCTCTGTCTGGGAACGCTGTCCGCAAACGTTTCCACGAGATCGTTCAGGAGATTTTCAGCTGCCATTATTCCTGAAGGTTGCGACGTTGTTGCTGAAAACGACACGAAACTCTCAGACTGATCTGTTCCTGCTGACTGAGAAACCCCCTCGAAAACAATGGGTATTTTGTGGATAGGACTTTTTTATTTATTACATTTTAATTATTATGACCGACATCTATAGTGGTCCAGGAAGGATGGAGTATAATGGGTCACATATTTAAAATATGTCAGTGATATTTTTAAGGGGTTTATTTCATTTTTATTATATATATGATAAATCGATTAAAAATAGAATTTTTATGTGTATTTTAGATTAAAAATTAAAAAATAAATATATAGTAGTATTAATGAGTGCAACATATAAATATATTAGGTTAAGGGTCTGTGCACTAGAACAAAGGGAATCTTAGAAAGTCGTTCGAACAAGAAAAGCAAGAGTCACTGCAACGAGGAGATCGAGGTGGCTAACACCTTGAAAAATATGAAATAGTTTTTGTGTTTATGTTGTCTTTTTTGTTTCTGCTTTCTTGTTGTTGGGTCGTTGCTTTTTTACTATTGGTTTACTGTTGGTTGTTGGTTTACTATTGGCTGATGCTTATGCCTTAACATGTTTATCAGTTATAGCAACATTTTGGTCGAAAGTGATGTAAAGGGTTTTGAGTCTCTTCAAAACCTTTTTTTCTAATATAATCAAAACGATTGCAACATATAAGATGTTAATTAAGTATCTAACATAATTTTAAAATAAGTAAAAATTACTATTCTAAAATAATTAAAATTTTGTTTATATCTTTTAAATATAAATCTATATTTTAAATATATATGAAAATAACATTGCTTATATATGTAAATAATAATAATGTAGTATAATGTTATGTTATATTATATATGTAAGTAATTTGTATATTTAAAGAAGATTATATATAAGATTAATATTACTTATATATTAATAATATATATAAGAATAATCTTATTTATATAAGAATAATGTTATTTATATAATAGCAATATATATAAGAATAATAAATAATATATTTATAATAATATAACTTTTAATATTAGTAGGAGATCTCGTTATGTCATCATTGTCAAAAAACTATAGAGGTTAGGGTTTGTGATTTTTTCATTGTTTGGTTGATGCATGGTAATCTTAGGAATTTGTGTCTACAACATCAAGTGGATAGTGAGTTTGGGCTCATGACTAAGGTCCAAACCCGCAAAGAACGTAATATATCTTTCAGGGAGGTCATGAATTCGACTTTGGCAAGCAAAAATGGCTCTGTTGAATCACCATATGGTTTCTCCCAAACTACTCAACCTCTTCAATGCACTAATACATCCTCAATCATTGATTTTGGAGATGAAGTTAATGGGGAAGTGACTGAAAATGAATCTATTTTTTCCAAGGAGGGTTTGATCAATTGGTTTAAAGGGTTTTGGCCAAAACTTTTGATATGATTACCTATGGAGTTGCAACCAACATTTGCTCGTGCTTAAACCATGGCATCCAAATTTCAACCCTACCTCTAAATTATTCATTGTTACACTTGTTTGGGTATAACTCCCAAATATTTCTCTTCAATTTTGGTTTGTCTTATTTTGAAGTAATCAGTAATAGGCTAGGGAAATTCTTGGGTGTTGACGAGGGCTCCTCCAATTACTTTCATACCACATATTCTCGCATTTTAGTTGATCTTGATATTTCCAAAAGTCTTCTAACATATATTACTCTCAAAAATATAGATCATAGCTAGAATAAGATTCTGGACTATGAGGGCTTACCCTTCTGCTGTTGTAGGTGTTTTAGAATTGGCCACATTGTTGCTCATTATTGCAAATGCAAAATAGATTACCAAGCCACTTGTGAAGAGATATCTCCCTCCACCACTACTTTGTGGAAAATATGAATATGCTCCTACCCTAGATGGTAAATCTCAATTGGTAGATCAAAAGGAATCCTCACAAAGTGTAATGTCCCTTCCTTAGACAACTTAGTCTATAGCGGAGGTTGGCCTACTATTAGGGTTCTCATAGGTCAGCAGCATGGTTAGGGGACCCAACTGAGGGCTATGGAGTCTAGCTAGGAGCCTTATGATCCTTTCAGTTTGGATTTTGGTTGATGAATCTAGAGATAAAGTGAAAATATTAAGGTTGCTTTAATGGAATAGTGAAAAGTGAATAGTAACTAAAAATCATAAGGTGAATAGTGAAAAGTGCCCCCATCCTAGCAACTCAAGTTATTTTTAAAAAGTGGCATTTTTCTTTGGATGAGAAAAGACCCTCAAGGGGAATATTTTATTGATTTTTATCAAAAAGTCCATGAGAGGTTATAAAACAAAGTGTTGAGCTCTTTTTTGGGCATTCTACTCTCATTTTTACAAAACACTTTGTAGGTTTGAGCTCTAGAGAAGGGTTTCAACATTGTTTCAGCCTTTTGGGAATGAAAACTCTCAAAGGCTATCGTGGATTGGACAAGAACCCAATTCACCTTTGGGGAGGGCCTACCTTGGGTCTTCATTTGGGCTTATTTGGATGAGTTTCAGATATATATTTTGCAGATCTGAGTTTGCAGTAGTATTATATCAGCATATTGCAATAGATCAGGGGCAGCCATAAGCAGTATAGGTCTTCTCAAGGCCTTGGAAACTCATTTTATACCTTATCTCAGCTACTGCATCATTTCAAGAGTCACAGGCTTCAAATCCTAGGTGCTACAAAGGGTTTCATACCAATTATCGGATCTGATTCACATATTTAATTAGCTGGAAATTCATATTAGACCCTGGGGCATATTTGTGAAGCCGGGAAGAAGCTAAAAAGGGGTTGTCCTTGTTGTTCAAGTTTATATCAGATTGTTATATGTAGATTTGTGGTATGTACAATGACATTTGAGCCAATAAATCCATCATTATTGCTCTTTATTTAAATTGTATGACTCATTTAAGTTTTAGCAACAATTTCATTCCTTCTAGTTTGCAATATTGTTGCATAAATCAACCTTCAGCAAAAACACACAAAAGAATTAGAAAAATGCAAAAACAAAACAAAAACAAAACCCTTCCTATTCGCTGGTCAAAGACTATGAAAAGACAAAACTCAGAAAATCATATCAGATTTGGGTTGGGGATCTTTCACAAAGGATGGTATCTTTTAAGACTAGAATTCAAAATTCTTCTACTTTTGGGTCGCATTCTCCACCTGTGATTGTTGAAGATTCACCCCCTCTAGGAGGGGAAGCATTAAAGCTTTACACATGAAGGATTCTAAACCTAAAAGGGAGCTAACATCATAGAAAGCAACTTCATAAGTAATGTCCTTTGTGGATGAAAATACCAATATATCATAAAGTAATGATGTGGTTATGAACAATGGGGCTACCAATTAGAATTAAATAATTGTGCAAAGGAAAAAAAAGAAAGAAGTGGAACTACCCTCAACATGGTTCTTCACTCCAATACTAAGAGTAGTGCTAAAATGTAGAATTCTTGTGACATATTTTAAGGACATCCTTATGGATCCTTAAGTCCAATAAAATGTTCACATGTTTAGGGGTGTGAAGGATATCATGTTTAGTAGGATTGTTAGACACTCCCCCAAAGTTACTTTTTTTAATCTTTGTAATCTTTATTTTTACCAATTAAATTATAGGGTATGGTTCCCTAATGTTGATTTCATTGATAAAAAAGGAAGAAGTAATATTACTTATAATAAATAAATATATAAATATATAATTACAATTTTTTTAAAATATATAAAATTATATATATAATTCATAATATTATATAATATTATATTATATTATAATTTTTTGCGTATATAATTCTTTATTAGAACTATATGTAATTTTAGAGTTAGGATTAAAGTTAGGGTTAAAATTAGAATTAAAGTCAAGGTTATAGTCAAAATTAGAATTAAGGTCGGAATTATAATTAGAATTAAGATTAGGATTAGATTTAGAGTTATAAATGAGATTAGAACTGGGGTTAGGGTTAGGGTTAGAGTTAGGGTTAGAATTAGGGTTAGTATACCTATCTTTAAAAAAATATATGTTAAATGTAATATTTAGAAAAATATATGCACTACAAATTGTAGTTTGAAACTCATGTCATAACTTAGTTTGAAACTCATCATAACTTGTAACAAAAATTAAGATAATATTTTTAGTCTAATTAAGAGGGAGCATCATGTACATTTTTTTTAATGGATAAAACAATAATAATGCATAAACAGTGAACCCCCTATAATTGGGAACTAAGTCTCTTCCAATTTTTATTTGTAAAAATTCAAATTTTGGTTTCATAAAAACAGTAAATCATTCAAAATCATTATGAATTTTTTTATGTTAGAGTTTTAATGTTTATTGCAAATTATTTTTTTGGTTAGGGTTTTTACTAGGCTTTTTGTTTTACTTTGTTGTAAGAATTGTGAACTATATTTATTTATTAAATTATAAAATTGATGTATGCAATTCTAGGTTAAGAGTTATTTTATTTTACTTTAGAACTATTTAGTTTAATGAAGTAAAGTTACATGATTGGATTTATTTGTCTCTTATGAAATAATTAGTATATATAAATGAAGATTTGTTATTAAAGTTGGTGACATAATTGATTTTGGTATTGTTTTTATTTGCATTTATTTTTAGAGCTTAGATAAGATTGTTAGTTTATCTATTCTTTATTTTATTTTAGATTTGTACTTGTTGAAGTAATTTATATCCCCTTCGTACTTATGAAAAAGACTCTTTTCTTTACCTAAAATCAAATTTAAATTTTAGTTTTAATTATTTTCTCTCCAAGTGATTCATTTAGGCCAAGGTGGGATTCTATGGATGACATCAAGGTTTCGAGCCCTACCCTTACATGTGAGGAAAGGAGTTGCTCGGCTCTTGCATGCCTATTCATGTGAGAGCATGGATATCACTTTTTGGATTAAGGAGGAAGGCTTGACCGAGGATCTCTTATAGCAGGAGTTTGTTTGATCCAAGATTCTTAGAGAATGGGAAATCCAAGAAGATTTTTTTTGGAAACATGTGTCTAGGATTGAGTGGCTCTAGGAAGGTGACAAAAATAATTCTTTCTTTCACAACTCTATGAAATAAAGGAGAAGGAACAACTTTCTTTCCTCTCATTTTGGCAAATGGTGATCAATTGTCCTCTTTTCAAGACATTTCCAAGGAAGTTGTTAGGCATTTTTATTCTTTATTTGTAGAGAAGGCTACCAAAGAAGTGGAAGCAAAGAGACTAGTTCTCAACCGCATCCCCTCTTTGGTTACTAAAGACGTGAACAATGATCTTATGGTTCCCATCTCTATGGTTGAGCTGGAAGTTATATTCTAGATGAAGAAGGCTAAGGCTCCAAGACTTGATGGTTTCCCTATGGAGTTCTTTCAAGTCTTTTGGGAAATTTTAAAGAATGACTTGTCAAAGGCAGTTAGAGAATCTCAAGAAAACAAGCAAATGCTTAAATCCATTAACTCTTCTTTTATTGCTCTTATTCCCAAGAAAGAAGGGGCTTCTTCATTGTATTTTTCTGTCCTATTTATTTGTGTAATTTTACTTAAAAAATAATCACCAAAATTATTATAGAAAGGTTAATAAATGCCTAGATTCCCTCATTTCATCGAAGCAAGGGGGCTTTGTGAATGGCCATTAGAATTTAGATGGTATTATTGTGGGTGCCCAAGCTATTCATTTTATGTCCTCTTCTAAAGATAAGACTATGTTTATAAATCTCAATATGTCCAAGGCTTATGATAGGATCAACTGGTATTTCTTGCACAAAATTTTGTCTTATTTTTTATCTAGTTATGGCTGGATAGAATGGGTTATGAGTTTTGACACTGCAACTTCCTTCTTTGTTCTCATTAATGGCATACCATCCTCTCTTTTTTGCCTCTAGAGGCTTGATTCAAGGATATTATTTATCTCCTTGTTCATCTTAATGGAAAAGGTTTAGGTACATTGTTGAGGCTTCATAATAGGAGTGGGTCTATCCAAGTTTGGTCATGGAATCGTCATTTTGACTCGCATACCCATTTGTAATTTGTCGATGACATTGCCTTATTGGGGAAAGCTAAAATTGATAAAGTAGTTAGTTTTAAGAGGGCCTTGGACATCTATTTGTCTACATTATGTGAAAAATTTAATGAAGGAAATTCTATTATTTCCTTTTTCAATACTCCCGAGGCTATCCAACATAGGATTGTGAATATTCTCCACTAGTGGTGCATTTGAATTCCAAACTAGTCAAACAAAAACTTCTTAAAATGCATCCACAAGTAGCTCTACTAACAAAAAAAGAACTTAAGAAACTATTGGAGGTTGACTTTATAACACCTATCGATTATCCAAATTAGATCTCTAACATGATCCCTATTAGTAGAAGCCAAAAAAAATCATAGTTTATACAGACTTCAAAGATATAGGCAAGGAATTTTCTAAGGATGGATTTCTATTGCCAAATATAGACATTATTATTGACCTCACAACAAGCTATGAAATGTTATCCCTGGTGGATTATTTTTTAGGATATAATTATATTTAGATTTCCCCCAAAGACCGACATAAAATAGCGTTTACCACTTATTGAGACACCTTTTATTATCAAATAATTCCATTTGGGATTAAAATGTAAGACTACCTATCAATAAGCAATCATAGTCATATTTCATGATATGTTGCATGATATCATGGAAGAGTATGTAGATGATATTCTAGCTAAGTCAAAGACAAGAGAGGGTCACCCATTGATTCTTGGGTGATTATTTGAGCACTTGAGCTATTACAAAATATAACTCAATCCTAAGAAATGTGTCTTTGGTGTTACATCTAGGAAATTTCTAGGCTTCATTATCTCTAGGTGAGGCATAGAAGTTGATATTGCCAATGTCACCACCATCTTAAAAATGCCACCTCCACAAACTCTCAAATACTTATGCAGTCTCTAGGGGAAAAAAATTAGGTTATTAGAAGGTATGTTGCACAACTAGCAAACAATTGTCAACTTTTCTCTTACATCTTGAAAATCAATAGGATTTTGATAAAATAAAAGAATATGCTACATCACCTCTAGTCCTGATGATGCTCATCCAAGGAAAACCATTATTTTTGTACATATCTACCATATCAAACACCTCGTGGGCACTTCCTGCACAACATGATTCAAAGGGTCATGAAAGGGTGATTTAGTGCATCAATAGGACATTAGCAGGTTATGATATTGACTATACACCAATGGAATATGCATTCTTAACTAATATTTTTGGCTCCCAAAAGCTACGACACTACATGTTAACTCATAAAATCAATCTTATTTTAAAAATTAACCCACTAAATTATTTATTATCCAAAGCATCTCTCATAGGTTGTCTAACAAAGCAAGTCATGTTGCTTAGTGAATTTGACGTATAATATGTAGATAGAAGAGTAATAATTTAAGGATAAGTCATGGTTGATCAACTAGAAAAATTCATTAATTTAGATAAACATCCTTTAAAATTTATAGACTTTCCTAATGAGTATATCTTCTCTCTCCAGATGATACAATATCTTGGAAATTATGTTTTGATGGTTCTTACACAAAAAAAGGTCAGGCACAAGAATTCTATTTGTCACTCCTAAAGGTTATTTCATTCCTAAAGTATTCATATTAGGTTTCCTAAGCACACACATCATCACATAATATAGCCTTAAATCAAAGGTTTTGTAATAGCAATACAATTAAACATCCAACATCTCTTAGTGTATGGAGATTCACAAATCATTACCAATCAAGTCAATAATTAATATTAAACCAAAAATGATAAGCTAATTCCCTACAAATAGATGGAAGGAAGTTTCAAGGAATAATTCACCTTTATTCAATTTGAATAGGTACCCAAAGTCAATAAAAAAGAAGCAATACCATGGCTACAATGAGATTCCTTTTGATATGTCACGAAATAGTTAATGCTATGAATTTTCTTGGTGAAAAATATTTTGGTCCCCACATATGATATCCCTAAATTAGAGCTCATTTATGAACTTGTTGGTCCCAAAAAACCTCAGTATGCTGACATATATATAATTACCTCCATAATTAAATATTTCCACTTAATATATCCCATACACAACACAAATTTTATCCTTCATCTCATTTCACCATCATTAGTGAAATTTTATATAAAAGGAATTTTAATGGTACCTTACTTAGATGCCTTAATTTGGAAGAGGCTTCTCTCACATTGAATGAGGGGTACAGTTGTATATGTAGTGCACACACTAGCAATACTATATTATCTAATCTTCGGTATGGTAAGTCGAGGGAGAAGAAGAGGCAAAGGAGGAATCAAAGGAGGCATTTCTCATTCCCACCTACTACTAAGAGCAAAATAAAATGACCAATGAGCACTCGCAAGTTTGATGAAATTGATCTTTAACATTTTCATGTATGTCTATTAAGCTTCATTTAATTCGTGGAGACGTTCATAGATACCTCTATCTACATCATGATCATAGGTCAACAATCTACTTTTTGGGCTTCAAAGGTGTTTATTAATAATTTTCATAAAAATATAAAACAAATCAAATCTAATGGCGTCAAAGGTTGTAGTCTAATGGTATGAGGGTGTTAAAAAAATTAAAAATTAAAATACATAAAATATAATGACGTGACTGTGTTATAAGTATATATAATGATATTCAAAGGTGTTATAAATATATATATATATATATATATAAAAGTTTGATAATTCTATAAAATTATTAAGTTTTAGACTGGTGTGTATTTATTGTAAATTATCCTAAAAAAATAATTATATACTTTAGTAAATAAAATCTTATACATAATATGGGGTTGGCCCCACAGTGTAACAGTTAAGTTACAAGGGTAGTAGTTGGACTACCTAAGGTTCAAATCTTACGGTGGATGGTGGGAAATTCACGTTGGTGTAGGGAAAAGTGGCAAAAAAAAGTGTAAAAGGAGAAATGGTGGAGCGATGGATGAGCTTGGTTGGCATTGTTGTGGGGTTAACAAAGGAAGAGTAGAGATGGGGAGAGAGATTGCAGGGAGGCTATGGAAGGAAGTAGAAAGGTGACGACGAGAAGGTTGGTGAAGCATGACAGATGCAGGAAGGAGGTTGAGATGTAGAAGGTGAAGGAGGTGTAGAGGGAGGAAGAGAGATAGGAGGAGAGGTAGGAGAAGTAGAGGAGTAAGGAGGAGAGAAAGGAAAGGAGAAGGTGGAGGAGGAGAAGAAGGAAAGAGAGGAGGAGGAGAGGAGTAAGAAGGGGGAGATGAGGAAGAGAGATAGGAGGAGAGGCAGGAGGAATGGGGGAGTAAGGAGGAGAGATAGGAGAAGAGAGGAGGAGGTGAAGGAGGCGAAGAGGAGGTGATGAGAGAAGGAGGAGAGGAAGGAGGAGAGGAGTAAGAAGGGGGAGAGTAGGAAGAGAGGAGTAAGGAGGCAGAGGGAGGAGGATTGAAGGTGGTAGGAAGAAAGAAAGAGGAGGAGATATGGAGAGAACATCGGGAATGAGGTCCCCCAACTGTTACTTCACTGGTTCATAAGTCCAATCAAAAGTGTTCACCTATCAATATATATATATATATATGACATAAATATACAAATTTACTGTAAATAATTTATTTTAAATTAAAAAATAAAGTAATAATAAATAATTATCAATGCATAAAATTTTTGACATAAATATAAAAATTTACTATAAATACTTTATTTTAAATTTATTTTTTTATTAATTTTTTATTTTTTTTTAAATCCAAAAACTATTAAAAAAAAAATCTCATATTACCAATATGTTTAGTATCATAGAAATTTGATGAGCTATTACCAAAATATATATAAATCATAATATCTATATTTATAAACCATACTATAAACCCACAAAATTGTTGAAGCCACAAATAGCAAGTGCCCCACTACCAAAAGTTTGTAAACTAAACTAGAAATGTTTATTTCAAAGAATATGATGAGACAAATTACACCATAATATAAAGCTAAAAAAATGAGAACCAACACATGAATGAACCTTCCTTAGATGTTCACCCTTTCAATTAATACATATGTTATGTCAATCTCTCATAATTGTTTCCCAAGGCCACCCACATTATTACTTCAGTACTTTCCATCATTCATCCAACCCATTATCGAGTGGTAAATATTATTCATTTAATATTATTACTTCAGTATTTTAATGGGAGAATGAAAATATGGGGTTTTGTTATTTTGTAAGAGGGAGTAAAGTGTATATTTAAGGAAGTAGCTTTATATATTTTGTTGTTAAGAATAAGTGTTGTATATCTTGTATAAAAACAATATATTCGAATTATGTAAAATAAATATTTATTTGTGGTGTATTTTTAGGAGGTGTGTTTAGCCACATTAAATATTTATTGAGGTTCATTTGTACTTGTATTTGATATTAGTTAGATATTTTATGTGTGGGTTGCACATGGGAAAAAATATTTAATATTAAAAAATAGTACCAAAAAGTAAATGTAGTGTCAATAGTTTTGTGTACTCGTGGTTTTGAGGCACATGGTTTTATCTTACAACTTAGTTGTTTTATGTCAGCTTAATTCTATAAAGAAAGAATATTTTTAGTAGTTGAGGTTGGTTGTTTAGTTAGTTGATTGTTTAAATTGGCTTTCATTTTATGTATTCACGAAGATTTTGTAAGTGTATGCAATGTTTTTATTGTTGAATAATACATTAGGTTTTGCAAGGAATATTTTGACATGTCTTTGATATTTGCATTATGGTTATTTGTAAGCTTGTATGCATATTTTTCTCTCATAGAATTATATAAGAAATGATTTGATCAAATTGTACTATTTTCCAAAAGTTATAAATAAAAGAGTAAATTATATAAATATATAACATTTATTATAAATGAAAATAAATAAAAAATAGGATAATAAGAATAGTAAGTAAATTTTATTATTAAAATTATTACATAAAATAATATATACTTTACTAACTAGCATGTCTATCTTTAGAAAAAATTATGTAAAACGTATTATTTTATTAAGTTAATATTTATTATATCTAATTTAATAGTTCCATTTGTATCTAATAAAAATAATTTTCAACTATAATTTACTAATTTAATGGAAATTTAATTATAAATCTAAATAATTTATACTACAAAGGTATTTTATGCTATGAATAATCTCACCTCTCAAACAATAAATAATTTTTTTTAAAAAGCGGCTTCCTAATTTCCATAATATGTTTCAAGATGATAAAAAAATATTAAATATACCCACCAAAAATAGTGTGCAAATATCTCTTAGAACACCAAAAAATCTCTCAAAAACAAAACTTGAAGAATATAAAAATTGTGAATACAAAATAAACAAGTGACACAACGCGTCGTGTTCCTATCTCCTAGTGAATTGCTTTTTGGAGTTTTGTATTAAAAGTAGAAAAGAAAATTGAATAGCTAAATATTAATATGAATTTTCTTTTGAAAATAAATTAGATGAACTGTAATAGTAATTAGTACAATGAATAAATGAACATTGTGATTGTTTTTTATTAAGGAACAAACAGGTTTTAGAGGGATCCCGAAACCCTTAATAGTAACAAAGCGTGAGATAAGACATTAATAGAGCACAGACAAAAAATAGGATGCTTCCCACAAAGAAGAGCACACAGAATCACCAGGGCAGAACAGACAAAAAACTGACAAAAAGCCACAAGACAACCATCCTCTAGGCCAGGTTCCGAAGGATCTCTGCCGCTTCCTGCTCTAGACTGTTCATGTTGAGAGTAGACTTCTTGATCTCCTGGATGTTGACAAGCGCTTGGTTTTCCTTCCTTTTCAAGTTTGCTCTGGTCCTGTTACTCGGCCCCCCACTATTCGGCTGCCCATCCTCATTGTCCAAGTCCAGAAACACAACATTTTTTACCTGATGGGCTTTTTCCAGGTTTTCCACCATGGTATTCATGGTCTGTGCAGTGGATTTTAAAAATTTGTGGTTCATAATCAACACTTTGTGGAGAGAGCTTTTAATATTCCTCAACTGCTCCTCCATGTCTGGCTGCTTTCCATCATGATTTCCTTTGAAATCCTGTAATTCCTCCACCATTTTCTTGAGGCATTCAACCATATACTTCTTCTCCTCTTCCATCCATAAATTAGTAGCCCAACCACTACCACTGCCTCTGTTATTGTCATCCGTGGCTTTCTCCAATTTACTATTCATGGCTCTTTGATTTAACTTAATTTCCTTAATTTCAAAGAACACCCATCTCATAAGTCTAAAGTTATCCACCGCCCCATTACGGGCAATAGTAAGCACATCAGTGGGAAATTCCCTCTCCTCCTTAAAATAATGATCCCCTGCCTTGAGGTCCATAGGGAAGTGAGGTCTCTCTTCTTTGTCAGTCGCAGGGTGGCTGGAATACTCAGACAACGATTCTGACTGCGACTCCTCTTCATTCACATCATAGGAGGGGTCCTCCGACAATTTTCTCTTGCCCTTTTTCAGAGTAGAATCCCTAGGTTTACCCTTGTCCTTGTCATCAACCCTAACCTTAGGCGACGGGGGCTGGTGAGGCAAAGTCGGCATGGCTTTGAAATGATCGTAAATAAGGACAAGAAGTCCTTCATGAAGGATAGAATACCTAATGGGGTTTTTTCTATGGTTTTTCATACTGGTATTCAAAGAAGAAGCCAGATAAAAAGGAAAGGAAATCCTGACCTGGTGCCTGAAATGATTCAGCAGAACAAAGTGATACCCAAAAACTCTGGTGTAACGAGCATCCAAAGTGACATACTCCATCAGCACGTTCAAAACCCTCCTCCAATGTGAAACAATTGTGTTTGTGTTGTAGTAGCTTCTGGAGGTCCTATGTAACTCCTCCTTCTCAGCTTCTGACTTGGGGAACTTGTTGACCACTTCGTCAAATTGCTTCCTGTCCCTATAGAATTTTATGCCCTCCATCAAGAGGCCAATAACCTCAACAATCAACTGTTTATTGATAACATGTCTGCCAAACAGGTTTATCTCACCATTTTTCCAGTCCTTCTCAAAAACCCTAGTTACCTCTGGATCCCAGCCATGGAGCTTTTCGATAAAAATAGTAATGCCACCATTCTCCAGCTTCTTCCATAGCTTTGGATTATTCTTCAGCTGATCATAGCTTATCGGCTCCACTTTGCAACTTTCGCCACCCATCGTTTCACCAGTAGGAATAGAATAGTCTAGAACCCTGTAGAAACAAATTCCTAAACAGCCTAGAAAGCATGCATTAATAATCACATGCAACCAGGAGATGAGGTAATTACCCCTCGGCCAACTCAAAATCATCATTAAAATGCAGTCCTGAGACTGCAGATGAGGACACTCAGCCATCATTCTAAGGAATGGGAAATTGCACCTTCCCGTGAGCACGATCATACGTCAGCAGGGCTTTGACGTCAGCCTCCAACTCATCCTGCCCCTGCCACATCACCTTTTTCAGAGCTTTAACACCTTTGTTAGAGAAAAAGGTTTCCACCGTGTTTATTTCCCAATAGGCATGCGTAATATAACTTTTCTCAAAGCTATTAATAATTTCCTTAGAGAGATCTATCCAATTTTGTATTGACCAAGATGGTTTCTAGCGGCCCTTTAGACATTGGATAATGTTGTTTGAATCCCCTTCAATCCACACATATTTATACTTTAATTGGCTAGCCAGCTTCAAGGTCTGGAAAACACCAGAGGCTTCAGCCACATGGTTGGTCTGAATTCCTAAAGGAACTGCAACAGCCGCAATGAAAGCACCATTCTCATCCCTTATCACCCCTCCACTCCCGGCAGGCCCAGGATTTCCCTTGGCTGCGCCATCAAAGTTGATTTTGACCCAACCAAGGGGAGGAAGACTCCAGAATATGCCATCTCTAGGATCCTTGATGCTTTTAGACACATTGAACATGTCTGCATTAATCTTCTAGGCTCCCACAATTCTACAATCATATTCATGCATACTAACCTTACTACCTTTCAACTTATTGTTAAGAAGATTAAAATTTTCAACCACAACTCTAGTGATCTTACCAAAAACCACTTCCTTCGAGAGAGAAACATCCTTGAGGATTCTGTTATTGCGTTCTTTCCAAATACCCCAGGCAAAGTGAGGAAAGATATAGTTCTAGAGCAGATTAAGGGCCCAATTCTTTGAGGGAGCCTTCCATTGGTTATAAAAATCCACACTAGTTCTAGGGAAAACCCAACTAAGATCCCACATGCTAAGAATCCTACCCCATATGGCATAAGCAAACGGACAAAGGAGAAACAGGTGTGAGGAGGTCTCATCCTCAGCATAGCACAAATAGCACCTGTTAGGGAAAGAGAACCCCCTCTTATAAAGATTATCATTAGTCAATTGCTTATTTTGAAGAAGGATCCACACAAACAAATTAACTTTCGGAATAAGGTTGTTCACCCATACCTTATCCCAAGCATAGACATCAGTACCAGGGTAACAAGAGGCCACAATAGAAGAAACAGAGTAGGTTCCAGAGGATGATAGCTTCCAAATCAAAGTGTCCTCCCTCCCTTGAGAGCTGATCTTAATTGAATTAAGAAGAACCTACATAGGTTGAAGATCCAGACTGATAGAAGAGATCTCAACCCACTAATCATTCCTCCAATAATCCCTAACCAACCAACCAAACCTAGACTTGTAGTCCTCCATATGAATACTATAGATCGGATTATTGCACAAACACTCCTTGCCAATCCACTTGTCTTCCCAGAACTGAATTTTTTTCCCATTGCCCACCTTCCAAAAATATTCTTTGCCAGCCAAGTCTCTAGCTTTAATAGTATTATTCCAAAGGAAAGAACTAGAAGGAAGGTTTTGAGAGTTGAGAAAATCTTGAAGGGAATCAACCTCCCTCAAGTATTTACTACGCCATATAGAATTCCATTCCCAAATATCCGCAAAATTTCTCCACACCTGCTTAGCCAGGAGTGCTTTATTAAACACTCTGATATTTCTCAGACCAAGGCCTCCAGACTTCCTGGGTCTACACACTCTCTCCCAAGCCACCAACGAAATCCTCTTCTTCTCCTCAACCACCGACTAGAGGAACCGTTTCTAGATCTTTTCAATAATATCAGCAAACTTAGTCGGGATCTTGAACAAACTGAGAGCATAAATGGGAAAATTCTGAAGAGAGGCCTTAAGTAATAGAACTTTACCAGCTTGACTCAAAAGGGCACCTTTCCAACTAGCTAATTTCTTGTTGAACCTATCAACCAGAGAAATCCAAAAGGAGTCTGGAGGTTTGGACCCTAAAGGAAGGCCCAAATAAGTTGAAGGAAGGGAATGAACATTGTGATTGTTAAATTGTTGACTAGTACTAAATATTTTAATAAAAAAGTGGTTGGTATGTGCAAAGAGGTTTTAAAAAATACTTAGTTATTTAGAAAAGCAAGTTAGAAGGTGATAATTTTTTTAGAAATGTCCAAAATTTCGTTTGCATGAATGAACGTTATTAATTATTTTTATCAATAAGCGTTGAATTAGTTTAGCGAAATAATTTGGCAATGAAATGAATAATTTAGTAGTAACTCCAAACTATCTTATGATTTGATTAATATTAATAAGTTTAAGTATTTGGAATTGCTTAAAACTTAATTCGCTATAGAAATTGTTAGAGTCTTGTTTAGAATGGATAAATGGAGAAAGAATGGAATTGGAAAGAATATGATTTAAGAAGCAGAATGTAGATGGTGGAGGTTTGTAGTAAGTTTTGGTGTGCTTGTTAAAGAAAATGAATAAATTTTTCTACAAAGGTATATAGTAAACATATTTATTTGTAAAGATAATAATGGTTTGAGTGAAAATGGAAGATATAAAAAATGAAAATGTCAGTGATAAGTCCAAAGTATGAAAACATTATGGAGAGTGGACATATTAAAAATATAAAAGTATTTTAAATTATAATTATTTTTTTAGACTTTGTAAGAGTATTTTGATTTATTTGCTATTGAATATATGTTAAATAGATGTATAAGTAATAGAGCAGTAATTGAGAAGCATTTGAGGAGATGAAGATATTTTAAATATAAAAATATTTATTTTGTTTAAAATAGTAAATGTATAAATTGTAAATAATAGTAACAAGTTTAAATTTGAGTAGTATAGTGTCTTTTTAACGAGTATAATTATTATGTTCAATTGAGTTTAATATTTTTGAATTTTTTAGCCATGCATATTTTTTTATGTATTTGTAAACTAAATTCATGTAGACTATTTAATTTGTCAACATAGTAAGTGTTTAGAATCGGTATGTAAAACATGTGTGGAATTGCAATTATGTGATATGTAATTCATATTGAATTTTTTTGCGCAGCACATTAATGAAATTGGGGAATAGGCATTGCTTGGAGTAGCTATAACTATGAAACTATTAGAGACTTTGCTACTAGGCTAATGCTAATGGAAGCAATCGAGCAAAAGCTAAGGCATTTTAAGCTTTTATAGTAAACAAGATTGAAAACAGTATTGGATTATGTGACAATAATATACTAGTACTGTAATCCATCAATCGAGTGACACATGCAACACATTTTTCATTTCCATGATCAATGGAATCAGTTCCAATAGACAATGTGTGGAGTAGAGCAAAGCATACAAAAGCAGTTGTCCAATATTCACACTCTAGAATATGTTCATAAATGCCAAGTATATAATGCTTTGATATTTTTGTAATTTACTGAAAGTAAAATCAATAATAGACTTGTTAGAAACAAATCAAATTGTATGAGCTTGTCACCATGGACTTCATGTCCATGGAATTTTGATAAAAGGCAAGTGGTAGTTATCATGAAAGCAGTCTACTATTGCCATTGTATAATGTAGATTGAAAATCATAAGCTTGTTAACTAATGTACAACCAATGCATTAAATGTATTTTTGCAAGTATTTAGTAGCTAACAAACTTTGTTGAGAGATAACAATTGTGCAACGTAATTGGAGACTTAGAAAACATAATAATTGTGCTATTGTTGACATAGTGTTGAATGCATTAACTGTTGTTTGATGCATCATAGGCATCTGCAATAGATGAACATGATAAATTTTTGGAAGCATTCTCCATCAATGCTTGTACCAGCAACTAAGCATGATAAACATAGTAAGTAGTCATTTTCCAATAGTGCACTATCACAGATTAACAGAGATTGAAGAATGAAACCTAAAGGTAAAAACATATAAGCTTTTTAAGAACCAAGAAACATACAAGAATAAGCACAAATAAAACCCAGTACTCGCTTCACTTTTCATGTACCCACTTTGCACGTTAGCATTTTTAACAACAAGAAATATTTGTAGTTATCAAGTATCATAAGAAGACAGTCGATCTAGTCATTGGCATTGCACTTTTACAGAAGAACGAACATGCAAAAGCAGTTACAGGACATAATAACCCGGCCAAAATAACCCTGGACAGAATAACCCGGTCACAATAACCCAAGGAAAAAATAACCCAAGCCAAAATAACCTATGGTCAGAATAACCCATGGATAGAATATCCCCATAAGAATGTAGAGAAAAGAAAAAAAATTATAAATTACATGGGTTATTTTGTCCATGGGTTATTTTGACGACGGGTTATTCTATCCATGGGTTATTATTACCCTGGGTTATTTTGTCCTTGGGTTATTATGACAGGGTTATTGTGTCCAGGGTTATTATGGTCGGGTTATGATGTCCTAATACCGCAAAAGTGCAACCAAGAGTTTAGAAACAGACAAGCTTTCCAAAAAATAATAAACATATGATAATAAGCACAAAGAAAACCCAACACTTGCCTAAGTTTTCATGAACTAAATATGCATTCACTACTTGCATACCCAATAGCTCTCTAACACATCTCGCACAATTTTCATTTAATGGATTTGACATTTGTTAACTGTTTGAGCACCCATAATGAATAAACACAAACAAAATCCAGCAGCCGCCTAAGATTTCATAAATTAACTATGCATTCACTACACATATAGCCACATGGAAAAATGCAACGAAGAGTAAGAAAACCCACAATATTTCCAACAAACGATAATAAAATGGGAATAAGCACAAACAAAATCTAAAACTCGCTAAAGAATTCATGAACTAGTTATACGTTCACTGCATGTGAACCCACAAAATTTCCAAAAATATATAATGTCATATTCTCCCAATTTACTTAAACAAAATTGAATAGTAGACATAGTAGCATTTAATGCAATAGCTATGCATTACATGTACGGATTAAGTATTTTGCAAAACATGCAATGAATGATTTAGTTTTTGTTGTAACAGAAAGCAATTGAAGTCGATTCAGTAATAAAGTATCTGAATTTGAGATGCTAATTGCAAAATAGTAAATTAAGCAATATTATGTTTATATTTGGAAACTATATTACTGGATTTTAAGGTTTGTGAAGCAACAAAGGAGAAAATTAAACATTGTGTAACATATAAGAGAAAACATGTTTCCTATAAAGTGACAAATGCTAAAAGTTTTAATCCATATAATATGAAATATTGTCATATAGGCTAAACAACCAGGAACTTAAGCATAACATAAAAGGGATGTGCGACTTGGTGCAATATCAGGTAGGTTTGCAGGTGCGTGTGTTTGTTCCTCATCTGCAATACAATTGATAGAATCAGTACAATAGCCATTGTTGTAGGTAATTTTAAACATTTTCTATAACTAGAGGACAGAAACAAGTATTTGTATGAGTATTGTTTTGTACCTTGTTGTAGCATATGATGTTCATTCAGTCAGGAAAATAACTTTTGTAAAGGCATTGTTTTGGTTGAGCTTGAAATGGCCTTTGACAACAAAGTCTCATAGTGCAAACACAACTATTGACTTGTCGTTGACGTAGTCCTCGTATTTCATGTTTTGGAAGGCGGGCAAGAGTTGTTGCATGACATGGTTTTCAACTGAACAATGGATTTTTTCTTTTCATTTGTTATGATGATAGTTTGAGGATGGAGAAAGTATATGTAACTGACTTGTATTTCACATTGGTTGCAGTGAGCACCGTTCTCTTGCAGTATTCCATAACTGTAGAACCTGTAATTGAATATGGGGCAGAAAGCTTCGAATGGATTTGAAAGTGCATTTGTTGCCCTTAATGTCCCTGAAACCTAAAACATGTAAACATATATTGTTAGAAGCATGAGTATGATAAAAATTGTTTGAGAAAGCAACAAGATATTTCAAAAATTACCGTAAATGTTGATTGCATCAATGCAGTTAGCTTTTCCATTGTTCTTTTGTTGTTCAATTTGCAAATAAATGTTGACTAGCTTGTATGGAACATGTTCTTTTCATTTGTGGTTTTTACGATATTTTTGAAAATAATTGTTGGTGTTTTGTTCCTGAAAAGTTGTTGTGTTATTTGCAAGTACTGTTGTTCATGAGATGAATGCATTCACAACTTCATAGCAAAAAAGAAATTGAGTTATTGTCACAAAAAAAAAATAGTACAGGTGAAAATGGTATATAAATGGATTAAAATGGATTAGTGGCATATGGTATCTAGATATTAGTACCTGTGCTATGTTGGATTCTGCTCTGCCATCTTTGATATCAATAGCATATTGGCTACCAACTCTATTAGCACCAACAACTAAAGCACCTATTGTTCTAGTTGGATTTTGATCCGTGGTTTCTACTAACTGGCTTATAGTTGTATCTGGAATGAAGTAATAGTCTTTAGAAAATTGAGGCATGTTTTCAACCGTGCTAGTGTCTGTCAATATTAATATGCAACCACAGTCCCCTTTTTCATCAAGTGTTTTACATGCAATTTGGAAACCCGATATTGAGACCCCTATTCCTGGAATTATCTTGTGCTCATGTTGTTGGACAAGGTTTCCATTGATATTTAGTGTAATTGTCATCTCTGCTTTGAGGTTTGTGAGGTCTACACGCAGTACTTCATTTTTTTCATTGTCTTTGTCAAATGTTGTCTTGTAGACAACAAGAATGTCACCTTCAAATGTGTCGCCAACTTTTTTAGTGTTTAAGTCTTCAATTGATATTGACTTGTTTACTTTTGTGCTGAAACAATAAATAAAAATGTAAATCTTATATGTAGATGATGGAGGCATGCATATGACAGGTTAATAAGACATGTTGTTTACCATTTTCTTGTGTCTTTTTCCATGTGTTGCATTTGTTGTGTTGGCATTTTTGTTTGCTCCATTATTTGTCTACAAAGTAATTATATAGCATTAGAGCGTACATTGGACTGTGTTTGTCATATATGCTTATGTTTGTCTATAGTGATGCATTTTCCTAGAGTTTGCATGATGAAACAATATAAAGTATAATAGGAATTTAGTTGGTTTACCAAAGTGCAACTACTTTCTTTCTGATACTGTTGTCCAAGTAGATGTGCGTATGTACAGAAGGCTCAATAGGCATTGAGTAGAAAATATGTTTTTCAAAAATCCAAATACACCAGTTTGAATGAGTGGAAACCAAACAAAAATCTTGAATACAATGAAGGGTTTTAATCGAAGTATAGAACCTAATATGAATTCTTGTTTTTTGTTTGGTTCAGCTCATTCAGGCTCAGTGCATTACTTTTCTTCAATAGCGTTCTCAGTGCCTTGCCACAGTAGTCCTTGTTTTCTTAACACCTATGCCGAATAGTTGCATGCAATACTTCCCTAAAAGAAGGACATTATTATATAGACGTAATGGACATTTATACTTTTATACATATATATGCATATACATATTCCATTATATATATATACTAATAGAAAATTATGTGTATAAGAACCTATAATTGATTGCAGAGCAGTGGTTCTCAAGAGTGAAATAAATAGATTACAACATTTAATTTGAATGTGCCAATTCCATATTCATAGTTATAAATGTCTATTATTTCTATATTCTTGTGTCTTGTTTTCATTTTGAGTATGAAAAAAAATATTGAGTACTTTGCACATATGCACAGTAGAGCAGACTTGATACTTTGCATTGTTGTCAAAATGTTTAATTGGAGAAAGAGAAGGACAACAATGAAAGGATCTAACCTGCAATTTTCTTGTTCAACAGTTGGCAATATTTGCACAAATGCAGATATTTTCCTCCCAGTGAAATTGTAAACAGTGGTCCTATTATGGAGACATTTTAGACAGATAAGCATAGTGGTCAACATGGTATATGCAATTCATAGACATAAAGCAATTAATGCTCATAAGAAGATTGTAACAAATATGGACTTGAAACAAATTTGTTCATTTACTAATGCATAAGAGTACTTGATTTTTCATTTCTCTTTAAATTAGGGAAATAGGGGGACATAATATACAGTGACAAATACTTAATCGAGGGTTGCATGAAGCATGAGCTTTTTGGCAGGGGGTTGGTCAACCATGAAGCAGCGAAATATTACCAGATCCAAATTAGAGAGGGAGATGATCAATATGTACTAAGTGCTTGTGCACCCACTATCCTCCAACACTTCCCGCACATTTTTCTTTGTGGACTTTGCACATAGTGTACTAACCAATCAAGCAATAAACATAAAATTAATGCATTCACTACCTCCATAGTTGACAAGACCTTGCTCAAAGCACATGTAATTTAATGTGTCCACTTCGCCCCCTACCCCTTCTAACAACAAGCAATACTTCTAGTTATCAATTATCATAAACACATAGCAAAACCATTGATGACGTTTATCATTCTATGCAGTCCTTGGTCGAGAGACGAGCTGTAGGAATGGTGTGTAGCTGGTGAGTCGCTCATCTACAAATGCAGTGAATGTATAGTTAATTCATGAAATGTTAGGTGAATCCTGTGTTTTCTTTGTGCTTAGTGTCGTTTGTTTATTGTTTGTTGAAAAGCTTGAGGGTTTTTTACCTATTCGTTGGGTTTTTGCATATGGGCACAAATGAAGTGAATGCATAGTTAGTTCATGAAATCTTAGGCGAGTGTTGGGTTTTGTATGTGCTTATTCTTGTTTGTTTATCATTCATTGAAAAGCTTGTGGGTTTTGTAGCTCTTGGTTGCACTTTTGTGTGTTTGTTATTCTTTAAAACTTGAATGCATTAACTATGTGTTTATTGTTGTGGTAGCCTATGAGCAAAGCTCATAAAGAAAATTGTGTGAGATGTGTTGGAGGGCTGGTTTTTCCTTGTTGTTTTTTAATTGTTTCTTGAGAAGCTTGTGTGTTTTTCGTTGTTGGTTGGCTTCTTGGAACTTTGTCATTTTGTGCAATGCTTGCTAATAAATGTTGCATAAAAATAGACCAACATCATAAATTTACCAAGCATTCCCCGTTAACCCTTGCAACACCAACCAAGTATCATAAACACAAAAAGAAGCCAGTCACTAATAGTACGTTTCCATAGAATAACATATATCGAAGAATGAAACTAAAAGGTAAAAACACACAAGCTTTTTGATAGACAACAAAAGGCACAAATAAAACTCAGCTCTCACCTCATATTTCATGAATTAACTATGCATTTATTGCTTTTGTACCTACCAACCCTCCAAGACATCTCCCAAGCTTTCTTGATAGTGTACTAGCCACTCAAGCAAAAAACACATAATTAACGCATTCTCTGCCCCCATAGTCCAGTAGACCTTGTTCAAAGCACATGTAATTTTTTGCATCCAGTTACCCTATTACCCTTTCCAACAAGAACTATTTCTTCTACCTATCAAGTATCATAAACACACAACAAATCCATTCATGACCACTACACCACCATAGAATTACGAATATGGAAAACCACAACCAACAGAACTTTACAAAACCTACAAGGTTTCAAACGAGTGATAAGCAAATGATAATAAACACAAAAAAAACTCAACACTAGCCTAATATTTCAAAGTATGGAAAAAAAGTAGACAACCCACTCACCAATTGCACACCGTTCCTTAAGCTCCTCCCTCATTGAAGCAATGTAGATAATCACAAGCATCGGTAACGGCAACAATGCAATGATTGCAATAGTAAACCTGGCAATGCATTAAATGCAAACCTTGTGGTATGGGGTGGGCAGCTAGTGTGAATGCAAGTAGAAAATACACAGTTGATTCATGAAATATAAAGTGAGTACTAATTTTTTCTTTTTGTTTGTTTATTCTTTGTTCAAAAGCTTTGTTGTTTTTGGCCATGTGTTGTTTTTGGTAGCTAACATAGTCTGGAATGCTTAAATGAGATAGGATCGATTGGTACAATGTGCAACCGATGAGTGGCTTGTTTTTCTTTTTTTGATACTTGGTAAGTGGAAGTGTTACAGGAAAAAGTGATTCATGACCACTGCACTATTATAGAATAACGAACATGCAAAACCACAACCAATAGCTAAATAACCCAAAGCTTTTCAGCGAACAACAAGCAAACGATAATAAAGACAGACAAAACCCAACACTCGCCTAAGATTTGAACTATGGAAAACAAACAGACAACCCACTCACCAGTTGCACACCATTGCTTCAGCTCCTCCCTCATTCAAGCACTGCATAGAATGACTAGCGTCGAAAATGACAACACAAGCTTTTCACAGGCTTTGCTACTAGGCTAGTGCACACCGAAGCACTGTAGGCATAGTTGATGCACTATGAGTTTCTACAGTGAACAAGATCTAAAATAATATTGTTGTATATAGCAACAACATACTGCTATTGTAATGCATTCGTCAACACACAAATTTGTTCCAATTCTATATTCTCACATGTTCATATGTAACACTGTTATCATTGTCACCATTAGTGCATTCATTTGACATTCACAACATGTTCAGCGCAACAAAGGATACAAAAGCATTATCATTTACAGTTATTCACAATTGACATACTACAAGGTATTGGGATTGCTCCATACCACCAGGAAAACTAAAATATTTTTGACTTTTTCCTATATTCGAGATTTAAGCGCATTATACACTGCAACTATTTTTCTTGCCAGGTTTAGCGGCAAGTTGGTACTAAAGCAATAAATGCATGTTTAATGCATTAAATGCAAACTTTGTGATATGTGTTGGATAGTTGCCATGGAGAGAAGCAAAAAATGCATAGTTAATTGATGTAAAACGAGGCACGTGTTGGATTTTGCTTATTGTTTGTTTATTGTTAAGTAGAAACAAAATGCAACACTCACCCAAGATTTCATGAACTAGTTATTCGTTTAGTGCATTTGCACCCATGGACCTATCAAGTATCACAAATACACAACCAAGACATTCAACAGCAGTGCACTTTTAAAGAATATGAACATAGCTAAAAAAACTCACAAGCTTTTGAAGAAATGACACACAAATGACAATAAGCACAAACAAAACCTAGCACTCGCCTGAGAGTTCATTTATTAACTTTTCATTCGCTGCACGTGTACAGACATGCAAAAATGCAACAAAGAGCTAAAATACCCACAAGCTTTCCAACAAACGATAGTCAAACAAGAATAAGCATAAGCAAAACCCAGAACCCGAGTAACATTTCATGAATTAGGTAAGCGTTGATTGCATGTGCACCCACATTACACAAGACATTGCCAAAAGTGTTTAGTTTTCCCTGTAACGCTTCTAGTTATTAAGTATGAAAAACAAACAGAAACACCACTCACTAGTTGTAGAACGTTATCACTGCAAAGAATGAAAAACGTTGAACACCGCAACCCACATCCAAAAATATGCAATCTTCTCAACAAACAGTAAACAAACAACATGCAAATTAGCCAAGCATTCTCTGCTTTATCTTCACACCAATTTTCCAACACATATGGTGAGGTTTGCATTTAATGCATTAAACATGTATTTACTGCTTCAGTACCAACCAACCCGCTGCCAAAACTCGTACTACATGCATCCTCGATTAAATATTTTCCACAATATATAATGTTCCCCACCATATATGAAGTTCGCCTATTTTCCTATTTTACTTAAAGAAAATTGAAAAATTGACCTACTCAAATGAATAGAAAAAGAGATAAACCGTAATTTTCCAACACAAAAAATATCCACTTAAATCGCGAGTATAGGAAAAAGGAAAAAATGCCAAAAATATAATGGGTTCCTAATTTGTTGATTTACTTTTACAAAAATGAATAATATAGTACCCTTGGCAATGTATCAAATTGTATAATGTAAACATTTGTGCTTTTATTGGTTCGTGTTGAATAGCAGGTTTACTATTGCAATCCATGCATTTGCTTTTGAATTAGACACTTGGCCAATGAGACTGTTTCATTTAAAATATATTTTCCTTTTTGCTATAGTTGGGGTTTGACGAGAACAAGCAACATAACAAGGAATACTTCTAGTTATCAACTATCATAGAGAAAAAGTGAAGCCATTTACCTGCAGTCGACTTTTACATAATGAGAAAGATGCAAAAGGCTAAAGTATGCACAAGCTTTCCAATAAACAATAAATATACAAGAACAAGCACAAATAAAAACCAGCCCTAAGATTTCATGGGTTAGATGACAATAAGCAGAAACCAAACCCAGCAGTCACCTAACATGTCATGAATTAACTATATTTTCACTGCATGTTGCAGTAGGTCAACTTTACAATTGTATCATATGCATTGGATATGACATGCATGTCTATCAATGTATAGCTATTGCATTAAATGCCACTGTGTCTACTATTCAATTTTGTTTAAGTAAATTGGGAGAATATGACATTATATACTTTTGGAAATTTTGTGGATTCACATGCAGTGAACACATAACTAGTTCATGAATTCTTTGGGGAGTACTAGATTTTTTTTGTGCTTATTCCTATTTTATTATCGTTTGTTTGAAAGATTGTTGGTTTTGTAGCTCTTCGTTGTGTTTTTTCATGTGGGTATATGTGCAGTAAATGCATAGTTAATTTATGAAATCTTAGGCGGTTGTTGGCTTTTGTTTGTGTTTATTCTTGTTTGTTTATTGTTTGTTCAAAACCTTGTGGGTTTTTTAGCTATTGGTTGTGGTTTTGCATGTTCGTTATACTGCAAAGGTGCACTGGTGGTGAATGGATTGGCTGTGTGTTTTTGACACTTGATAACCAAAAGTATCCATTCTTTGATGTTTGTTATTCTGTCACAGTGTACTATTGGTGAGTGGCTTGTTTCTGTGTTTATGATGCTTGATTGCTATTACAAGGGCTAAAGGGAAATGCATGGGAAAATTTACCATGTTCGTCTTTTTTTTTTGCATAGAAATTAACCAATCATTCTCTGCTTATGTTCGCACTCACTGTGCAACACATATCACGAGGTTTGCATCTAATACATTAAACATGCACTAAGTGGTTGAGCATCGACCAGCCCGCTGCGAAAACTCACAATACATGCATCCCCCGAATAAATATTTTCCACAATATATAATATTCCCCTATTTTCCTATTTTACTTAAAGCAAGATGAAAAATTGATGTACTCAAACCATTGGAAAAAGAGATAAACTATAATTTTCCAGCCCCAAAAATATTTGCTTAAATCCTAACTATTGCATGTGGTTAATGCATTGAGTTCCTATGAAGTTGTTTTCCTCAAAGCAAATAAGCCAAATAGAGCACTGCAATAAATTTTTGGAATCATTTAGAGATAGAATTCAAATTTCATAGTCTTTTCTTGTATACTAGTGCCTACTGAAACAATAAATCCAGAATGAATGAATTCTAGTTCTCTACAATAGATAAGTGTGTGGTCAACAATGTAAAAGAGTTTTGATTTTAGTAGCAACTGAACCCTAGTAGATATTGGGACTGGCTCCTATCACTAATACCAATATATTATGTTACCTAAAAGTAACTTGGTAGAAAGAAAAAATTAGTTTCATGTTTATGAATCACACGGCATGTCATACATTATGCTCATCTATCTGTATGGAAAGTTAGTTTCTTGAACAAGTATTCTCCTTCACTATTTACAATTCTTCCAATACATAATTCTAAAATACATTGGAAGAATTAAATTTCATTGTAAACAAGGTGGTAGGATAGTACAAGAATCTGACCTTAAAGCCTCTTGTTAAAGGCCCATGTTGATTTCCAGTGGAAAAGATCTTTGTCCTACACTTTGATTGTAAGAGATAGCTCCTATGACATGTAGAATGCCAAAAAATCTGCACAGAACATGATGTTGCTTTGCAATGAGTCACAAATATTTTTGAAAAATTTATTATGTGTTTCAATTGTGCTAATTTTCTTATAAGGAAATAAATATTAAAGCCTTTGCAATGAATGACAAAATGGGTAGCAGAAAATATATTTCAAATTGGATATGGATATAGATTGCATATGACGTTGCTTTGCAATAAATACATTGGATATGGATTGCATATGACATGTTTGCAATTATGCATTATTCTGATTACAAAAGTAACTTGTGTTTGCAAAAAAAATAGTTTTGTGTTATACACACATTGCGAGCTTTAAAATTCATTGGAAACAAAAGGAAAGAATGATACAAGAATCTGACCTTCTACTTTGTTGTTCAAAAGTGAGAAATATTCATAGTGCAATAGATCTTTGTATTTGGATCCAGTTAAAAGCAATGGTGCCTATGAATGTGACAAATTAAACAAATGTGCATACTATGCGATACATAATATGCTATTCATAAACATAAAACATATAAGCAGGTGAAAAATTTTGTAAACGAGAAAAAGAGTAATGCAAAAAACTTTGTACATTGATCGCTATCCAACCAAGGAGTACTTAGTTAATGCATTATAGGCATGCATAGTTGACAAAACTAACATATTGTACATTATTCATTAAAAGATAAGACATAAACATATGATAAAAGTTGCAAAAAAATAGACAAAATTGATAATTTTTTGAAAACATTGAAGACATTGAATACAAATTTTGTAACTAGTACAAATGATGCACCGAATACAAATGAAGAAACCAGTTCAAGTGCACAAATTGTCATTACACATTTACATGCAACATTGTTGCCATTCTTACTATGTATGCAGACAACCAACATGTGAAACGTATACACTGCGTGGAAGAATAGAAAAGCATCCCCATTTATAACATATTTACTATGAACATATGACAAGGTATTACAATTTCTACATACCATCAGCTTAAGCCTATTGTTCTAGGCGTGACTTTTCAATGGTATAAGTCAAACATGCAACACTGCAACAAAAAAACTCCCAAGCTTCTGAACATACAATAAACAAATGGTAACAAGCATAAACAAAACCTAGCACTCTCCTAACAATTTATGAGTTAGCTATGCATTTGTTGCACATGTACCATTTGTGAAAGCACAAAAAATAGCTAGAAAACCTTCAAGGTTTTTAACAAGCAACATTAGAATGAGAATAAGCATAAACAAAATCGAGCACTCGCCTAAGGTTTTATGAATTAGTTTTGTGTTCAATGCATATGTACCCACAAAATTATGAAGTATCATAAACACACAACCCAACTATTTACTGGCAGTGCACTTTTACACAACAACGATATTGCAAAAGCACATCAAGAAGCTTAAAAGCTTACAAGCTTTCTAACAAACGATAGACAAACAAGAATAAGCATAAACAAAATGCAGCATTTGCCTAAGATTTCATGAATTAGCTATGCATTCATTGGACGTGCACCCACATGCATTAAATCCAAACTTCACAATATGTGTTGGATAGTTGGTGCGTACAGAAGCAGAGAGTGCATATTTAATCCATGAAATATGAGGCAAGTGCTTGTTTTTTGCTTTTTTTTGTTTATTGTTTGTTCAGAAGCTTGTGTTGTTGTTTTCAATGCTAGTGATTTTGTGCAGTGCTTGAACAAGGGAGGAGCCAAAGGAACGGTGTGCAACTGGTGGGTGAGCCATCTCTTTGTTTTTCATACTTGAAATATTAGGCAAGTGTTGGGTTTTTTTTGTGTTTATTATCATTTTCTTATTGTTCGTTGGAAAGCTTATGGGATTTCTAGTTGTTGGTTGCAGTTTTGCATGTTCGTTATTTGGTAATAGTGCAGTGCTCATGAATGGATTTTTTGTGTGTTTATGATACTTGATAGCTAGAAGAATTGCTTGTTGTTGAAAGGACTAATGGGACAAGTGGGTACATTAAATTACATGTGCTTTGAGCAAGGTCTGGTGGACTGTGGAGGCAGAGTATGCGTTAATTATGTGTTTTTTGCTTGAATTAGTAGAAGGCATTCAGGAAAGCTCGCAAAGCGGAATCTATGAGATGTGTTTCACAACTGAAGGGTAGAGAAGCAGTAAATGCATAGTTAATTCATGAAATGTGAGGCAAGGGTTGGGTTTTAGTTATGCCTAGTTCTGTTCTTCGATGTTTGTTATTTTGTGGTAGTGTACTATTCATGAGTGGCCTTTTTTGTGTTTATGATGCCTAGTTGGTGTTGCAAGGGTTAACGGAGAATGCTTGGTAAAATTTATGATGCTCGTGTATTTTTTTGCAACATTTATTGTCGTTTGTTTATCATTCATTGAAAAGATTGTGGCTTTTCTAGCTATTGGTTGCGGTTTTTCATGTTCATTATTTTGTTAAAGTGCAGTGGTCGTTAATGACTTTGTTGTGTGTTTATGATACTTGATAAGTAGAAGTATTGCTTGTTGTTTGAAGGGCTAGCGAGAGAAGTGGATACATTAAATTACAGATGCTTTGAGCAAGGTCTTGTGGACTCTAGTGGCGGTGAATACATTAATTATTTCTTTATTGCTCAAATGGGAAAACAAGATGTGTGAGGTGTGTTGGAGGGCTGGTTGGTGCAGAAGCAGCGAGTACATAGTTAATTCATGAAATGTGAAGCATGAGCTGGGTTTTATTTGTGATTGTTCTTGTTTATTTTTTGTTTGTTAAAAAGCTTGTGTGTTTTTAGCTCAGTCTATTTTTTTGCAAAATTTATTGTCGTTTGTTTATCATTCGTTGAAAAGCTTGTGGGTTTTTTAGTTGTTGGTTGCGGTTCTACTTGTTCATTATTTTGTAGAGTTGTAGTGTTCATCAATGACTTTGTTGTGTGTTTAAGATACTTGTTAACTAGAAGTATTGGTTCTTGTTACAAGGCATAATGGGCCAAGTGGGTACATTAAATTACATGTGCTTTGAATAGGATCTTTTGGACTGTCGGGATAGTAAATGCGTTGATTATATGTTTATGATGCTTGGTTGTTGTTACAAGGGCTAATGTGAGATGCTTGGAAATATTTATCATGTTGGTCTATTTTTCTACAATAAAATTGTTGTTTGTGTGGTTGAGGTTTATGAATATCGTATTATTTCTCATGGTCAGTGGTCATCTGTTTAATTTGTCTCTGTATCAAGAACAATTTCTTGCAATTGGATTTCAAGGTAGAGATGTATATGAATGCAAATATACTTAGCTATTGAACGGGGGACTGGAAGGTCACATTCTTGTATCATTCTTCCCTTTTGTTTCTAATGAATTTTAAGTCTTCCAATGTGCATAAAATTTATGGTTTGGAAGAGTTGTGAACGATAAAGGACAAGCTTGGTTTAGAAACCTAGCTTACTGAGTAGACAGATCAGCATAGTGGATGTCATGTCATGCAATTCATAAACATGAAACTTTTGTCGTTGAAAAGCAGGTCACTATTGCAATTGGTAGTTTGTCTCCATAGGAAATTTTACAATTGCATTTGTTGAATTTGCTTTTCAAATAGTTGCTTGTTGTTCTTAAATTTCTATTTTGTTTATTTATTGTATGTTGAAGAGCTTGTTTGTTATTAGATTTCTATGTTCTTATTGTTAGGGGGGCTGCAATTGTTGAATTTTATTTTGAATTAGTTGTTATTTCATAAAAAATTGCATTGTTTAAAGTAATGTTGTCTTTTCCCTATAGTTGGCATTTAAGGACATATTTTGGTTAATGGGTTCTAAACCAATGAATCCATGTTTAGTGCATTGAATGCAAATTGTGCGAGGTGTGTTGGAGAGCTGGTGGGTATGGAAGCAGTGAATGCATATTTAATTCATGGAAACTTAGGCGACCACTGGGCATTGTTTGTGCTCATTATCACTTGTTTATCGTTTGTTGAAAAGCTTGTGGGTTTTTTAACTTTTGGTTACGCTTTTCCATGTTTGCTATTTTGTAAAAGTGTAGTGATCATGAATGGCTTGGATGTTTGTTTACGATACTTGATAACGAGAAGTATTGCTTGTTGTTAAAAGGGCTAATAGGACGAGTGGGAAAATTAAATTACATATGCTTTGAATAAGGTCTTGTAGACTAGGGGGCAGACATGCAAAAAGCTAAAAAAACCACAAGCTTTTCATGAGTCAAACAACACTAATCAAAAACAAAATCACCACTTTTCTAACATTTCATGAATTAACTATATGTTCACTGCATGTGTACACAGTCTAGAAAACCTTGCTCAAACTGTTCACTTTTCTTTGTAACACTTCTACTTATCAAGTATCAAAAATAAACAAACAAGTCACTCACCAGTTGCACACTGTTCATGCAGCTTGTTCATCGGGAAAGCAGTACATAGAATGAAAAATGTCAAAGATGGAAAGCAACAAAAAAAACTTCTCAAGAAACAATTAAAAAACAATAAGTGAAAACCAACCCTCCAATACATGTTGCACAATTTGCTTTCTGACATTTGCTCATCGGCTACCAACACAATAAACACATAGTCAATGCATTCATCTTCTGCAAAATAACGAACATGCAAAAGCACAACTAAGAGCCATAAAACCCACAAGAAGATGATGGTTGGTTGCTGTTAGAAGGGCTAATGAGAAATTCTTGCAAAAATTTATAATGTTTCTATATTGTTTTGCAAATTTTATTGTTGTTTCTCTGGTTTAGGTTTATGAATAGTGTATTATTTTTCATGCATTGTGAAAAGTGTAGTAGTCGTTAATGGCTTGGTTGTTTCTTCATGATACTTGATAACTAGAAGTATTGGTTGTTGTTAAATGGGCTAACGGGGCAAGTGGGCACATTGAATTACATATGCTTTGAGCAATGTCTTGTAGGTTGTGGGAGCAGTGAATGCATTAAGTGTGTGTTTATTGGTTGAGTGCCTATTACCCTATTAGTAAGCATGATGGTTGGTTGTTGTTAGAAGGGCTAACAGGAAATGCTTGGAAAATTTTATAATATTTATATATTGTTGTGCAAATTTTATTGTTGTTTCTATTGTTGAGGTTTATGAATAGTGTATTATTTGTCATGGATTTTGCTCATTAAAGCTTTTGGACAAAAGATAACGAAATGAGAACAAGCAGAAACAAAACCCAGTAGTTGACTGAGATTCTATGAACTGGCTAACCATTTGTTGCATGTATGCCCATGGTCCACAAGACATTGCTCAAAACATTTAGTTTTCCCTGTAACGCTTCTAGTCATCAAGTATATAGAACAAACAAATGAGCTATTCAACAATTGAACATTGTTCCTATGACTCCACCCTGAAGCAAGTACTACAGAAAATGGAAAACATCGAAGAGAGCAACTCACAGCTAAAAACACATAGGCTTTTGGACAAACAATTAGAAAACAATAAGAGAATGTGCGTCTACTGCATATGCACCCATAGTCCACAAGACATTGGTCCAACTACTCAATTTTCCTTGTAATGCATTTAGTTATTAAGTATGAAAAACAAACAGACAAGCTAGTTACAAGTTCCACATTGAAAGCATTGTACAAAATGTCAATAGCTCGAGGATTAAATATTTTGCAGTATTTACAATGCCTCCCCATTTCATTAATGTAAAAAAAATGAATACCAGTCTTGTTCAAAGCAATATAAAAATAAAGAAAACAATTATTGAAAAGAGCATAAAACAATTATAAACAATACAATTTCACTCACCAATCAAGAATCGAAAAAAAAAATAGCATAATTGCAATTGTAACTTGTGACTGTGCAAAAAATAGTTTCATGTTGATGAATTAAATAGCATGCCATTCACTATGCTCATTTGTCTATTTTCCAAGTCAGATTCTTGAACCAAGTTTGTCCCTTATTGTTTACAATTCTTCCAAGGCATAATAGTCAAGCACATTGGAGAACTTAAAGTTCATTGCAAACAAGAGGGAAGAATGATACAAGAATTTGACCTCTGAGTTCCTTGTTCAAGAACCAAAAATATTTGTAGCATGACAAATCTTTGCGTCTTTCTCCAATCGCAAATAGTTGTCCCTGTTAGAAAGTTAGAATTGAAAGATGAGCATAGCTCATGACATGGAACATTCTATTCATAGACACGAAACACAAAAGGATATGATAAAAGTTCCCAAAAAAAGGCACACATGATAATTTTTTGCAACAATTTGAACATTAGATTAAAATCTTGCAAGGTGTGCCAATAAGAAAATGACCACCTAAGCAATCACATACATTTGAAGCAAAGGAATAGGTCACTATTGGTATTGTTTCATTTGCAACTCGCAAACAATAAACAAACTGTCCTTTTTTCTATTGGTTGGAGCAGGCGTATTGTTCAACTTCACGAACGTAAATTAAGAAAATAAGATACATTATATATTTTGCAAATATGCAATTACTAGATACAAATTGTCCCAGCTTTGACAGGGAAATGTTACATACTGAATCAATGAACAGATGGCTAATTAATTAACCAATAATAGGAAATGTATAGAAGCATTTTCGTTTACACCTGGTCACCATTGACACATTACAACGTATTGGAATTGTTGCATACTACTAGCCCAAGCGTATTGTTTTTTCCTAGTTCCAGGTTTTCCTATTCCATGTTTCCTACATCTTTAAAGCCCTTCAATGCTCAAAAAGCTATAGAGTTTTGTTTGAACAACTATCTCAGTACCTTAGTTTTTTGTGATCAGATCACAAAGCATTAGCATTTACTTTGTAACAAAACATAGGAAATGCAGTAAACATTTTCAGTAGAGAAGAACATTAGAAGTGTGTGGAGGAACATAAGTTTCTAATGTGACAAAGAACTATGCATTGGAAGAGTTATGAACAATAAAGGAAAATGTTAGTTGAAGAGTCTGATTTTGTCGATACATAAGCTATCAATGCATAGGTGAAGCATGAAATTCCAGAGGACCAATTAGTTTTATTTGTTGTTTGCAAAAATTCATTGTGTTGTTTTTCTCTGCTACAACATCTATCATTTTGTTGGAAAACCTGGCACAATTTGCATTTAGGCATTAAATATTTTCATCAATCTGCTTTTGTTGCGAGCTCTTTTGTCTACACAATTGTATGTTATGTTCTTTGACTTAAAACTTTTTGTTGTTTTTATTTTGCAGCTGACATCTTTTCCCTTTATATGCTAAGCAATACTTTATTTTCTTATGTTTTTTGTTTAAATGAATCAGATTTCAACGTTGCAGCTCTTTCGTATGCAATATATTAGCAACACAAAACATATATGTTTTTAAAGGACAACTTGCTACTTCATATATTGCATTTCAATTTGGCATACTTAGCTGGCGAATGAAATTTATTTGACAAATTTTATTATGTATTTCTATTTCGCTTGCTTGCTTATACAAAAAAAACAAATGTCAGGCCTACTATATGCAATAGAGAGAGAGAGATAGTATATTTTGAGACATGTAAGGTTAAGTTGATACTTGATTGAGTTTTGTTTCAGCTACTTTACCACTGAGTTAGTTTCTCTAGACAAATCACTAATGATTAGCATTTACTTTGTAACAAAAGATAGCAAACGCAAGGAACATTTTCAGCAGAAAGACAACATGAGAAATTGCATTAAGAAACATGATTTTCCCATGTATCAAAGAACTATGCATTGCAAGACTTCTGAACAACAAAGCAGGATGCTAGTTGAAGAATATGACTTTCCACAAAGTGAAACGGCCATAGTGAATGACATTCCATGTATTTCATAAACATTAAACTACTATGTCCACAAAGCAATGAGTACATGTGCAATGTACTAGATCCAAGCATTGTGAAGTGTGGTGGACAACTACTGGATAGACAAGCAATGAATGCATAGTTAATTGGATTTTATTTATGCTTATTCTTGTTTATTTATTGGCTATTCAAAAGATTCTCTATTTTCAAGTATTTGTTCCTATTTTATAGTGCCTTCAGAATTCAAAACCTAGAGTTTCACTAAGATTTCATAAACTAGCTATGCATCCACTGCATATGCACCCACATTACAGAATGCATTGCCCAAAGCATTCAGTTTCCCTTGTAACGCTTCTAGCTGTCAACTAAAAAAAAAAATAGACAAGCCGCTCGCTAGTTGCACATCATTTCTTCCGCTACACCATGAATCAAGCAATTTACATAAAGGAAAATGTCTATTACAACAGCCCACATTCAAAAACACACAAGCTTCTAAAAAATAATAAACAAAAAATAATCAAATATGTGTCCATTGCATATGAATCAACGGTCCATAACACATTGCTCATATCGCTCAGTTTTCCGTGCAGCGCTTCTAACTATTAAGTATCGAAAACAAGCAAAAGCGCCACTCATCAGTTGCATACTTGATTTAGTTCTATTTGAACTGTTGTATCACATGTTGCTACATGCATACTTAATTCATGAAATCTTAGACAACTGTTGGGTTTTTTTTGTACTTAATCTCATTTGGTAAAAACATTATGGATTTTTTAGCTCTTGGTTGCACTATTGCATATTTATTATTCTAAAAAAACTGCACTGGTGGTCAATGGCTTAGTTGTCTATTTATAAAACTTGATATCTTTTTGACTACATATTCAATGAAGACATAGCTAATTCATGACACCTTACGCAACTACTGGGTTTTGTTTGCGTTTGTCCTTGTTTCATTATAGTTTGTTGAAAAGCTTGTGATTTTTTGCCTACTTGCATTTTTGCATTTGTGTCCATGTGAGTTTGACCACAATATTTTTGCAACGGGTCAAAGTTAGAAAAAATGAAACAATTTGCACAACTCTAACACACATTTCAACAATCAAACTTCCTTGCAAACAAATCTAAAAAAACATCTCATACTTTGATCTTTCACTCTCTGCTTCAAGAACCAAATGTATTTGTATCTCTACAGATCTTTGTCTCTACTCCAATCACAAAGAATGGTTCTTGTTACAAGCACAATGTTAACAAAATGCATTCAATGCATGTACAGTTAAGAAGATCTTGTCCACGCCAATTAGCTTTACACATGTTGTTTGTTTTTGCAAGCTTCTGAATTAGCTTTCACTAAATACTCTAAGTTCTTCTCCATTCAATTTTTAATACTTCACAATCCAATAACAACTTACCTCTATCGCATTTTCTAAAACTCAATTCTTATTAAGCAAATGTCTTTGTGCCTGAACTTTTGTCATGAAACTTGGAGACCATAATCCTAGGAATTCACCAAAGGCAAAAATTCTCCCCCATCTAAATTCCTACATGTATACATGTAACACCTTTTCCATTTTCACTATACATGCAGACATGGGATGCGTGGAAGCTATTGATTACATCGAGGCATAAAAAATCATTGCCATTGATAGTTTTTGATCATTTGCACATTACAAGGTATTGGAAATGCTTCAAACCAGTAGCCTCGGTGTATTGTTTTTGCAAAAAAAAATTGGGACGTTTGTTTGTTTCCCATACTTGATAAGAACAAGTGTTACAGGACAAACACAACAGTTTCAGCAAGGATCATTGAATTGTGCATGCGAGATGTGTTGTACAACTATTCTCAATAAACAATAAACAAACAACATGCAAATTAACCAAGCATTCTCTTCTTATCTTTGCACCAACAGTTCAACACATATCACATGGTTTCCATTTAATGTATTAAACATGCACTCACTGCTTCAGTACCGGTCATCCCACCACCAAAACTCGCACTACATGCATCCCCAATTAAGTATTTGCAACAACATATAATATTCCCCACCATATTTAAAGTTCCCCTATTTTCCTATTTTACTTATAGCTAAATGAAAAAATTGACCTACTGCAACCAATGGCAAAAGAGATAAACAGTAATTCTCCAGCACCAAAAATAAGCACTTAAATCTTGGGAGTAGGAAAAAGACAAAAATATTTTATACAAAACAATCTCATTGGAGAAGTGGCTAATTCAAAAGCAAATGCATCGATTGCAATACTGAACTTTCCTATCAGCAAAAACTAATGATAATACTATGCATTGACGAGACTTTTTTCATAAAAGCATTTTTAGTGTTAAACCATGTTGCATATACTAGTAATTTGTCAAGTATAATGATACATAGTTTAATACTTAAATGCTCTTCTAAAAAAGAAGTCTCCTCAATGCTATGAGCTCCAATGTGTACAATTTTTTTCCCTATAATATCTAAGTATTATTGCCAGCCATATGCACAAGAAGCAAATTTTCTAGTTATCAAGTGCCATAAACACACAACAAATCCATTGAAAACCACTACACTTGTAGAGACTAACAAACACGCAAGACCGCAACCAATAGCCAAAAAACCCACAAGTTCTTCAACAAAAATTAGAGAAACAATAATAAGCACAAACAAATTTCAGCTAAGATTTCATGAGTCATCTCCTTGCTCAAACTATCCAGTTTCCCCTCTAACACTTCTAATGATCAAGTATCAAAAACAAACAGATGACCCACTCACCAGTAGCACACCATTCATGCAGCTGCTCCCTCGTTCAAGCACCACATAGAATCACAAGCGTCAAAAATGGAAACTCACAGCCAAAAAACATACAAGCATTTAAATAAACAGTTAACAAACAAAAAACAAAAAATAAGCAATTGCTTCATATTTCATGGATTAACTATGCATTGTCTGCTTGTGTGCACACCAACTATGCAACACATATCGCGAAGTTTTCATTTCATGCATTAAACATGCATCCACAACAATAGCTAATTAGACATCTCTACCTTTTGAAGGTAAACATGATGACGTGTTCATGCCTTATCCATGTGTAGTGTGTACATGTTGTACAGATTACCCTCACTGTGCCTCAAAGACAACTTGCATTGTTATTAATAGCTGCCTAGCCTAATTGGAATTTCTTATACATAGCTACGTAGGTTTTTTTTACTATTAAGATTACAAAACACCTTAAAGATTCTTTGAGAAACAGAATATGGTGAGAGTATTGGTATGAAGCAATCCCAATACACGTGTTGCTTGATGCATCAGAAGAATAGTATGTTGTTTCTACATAAAGTGAGATTGTTTTAGATCTTTGAGCAAGGCCTTGTTCACTGTGCAAGCATAGAATACATTAACCATGCATCGATTTCTTTAATGGGCATTCGCCTACCAACAAAACTTGTAAAAATTTGGATCTAATGAGCAGATATTTGTGATAGAAAATTTGCGTCAATCAATTTGGCCAATTTTCTCAAAGGAAAATGAACAATATGCCTACTTGGAAAAAGAGGAAAAGATATAAATAATAATTTTCAAACAAAATAAATATGTTCTCAAGCACTATAGTTATCAACTATCATAAGCACGTAGCCAATCCACTCATGAGCAGTGCACTTTTAGAAAATAACAAACATGGAAGAGCACAATGAAGATCTTGAAACAAAGAAACCTTTGAAAAAACAATTGTCAAACAAGAATAAGCATAAATAAAATCTAGCACTCGCTTCACATTTCACGAATCAATTATGCATTCATTGCTTGTGCACCTATCAGGTCTCCAACATATGTCGTACAATTTTCTTTTTGAACTTTTATGTTAGACTAATGGTTATTCATGCAATAAACATATGGTTTATGCTTTTTATGCACTGACAGTCGACAAGACCTTGCTCAAATCATTCAACCTTCTTTGTAAGAGTGAGCAACACTTCTAGTTATCAGGTATTAGAAATAGAAAGACAAGCCAGTTACCAATAGCACATCATTCATACAGCCCTCCCCTCATTCAGGCATTGCATCGAGTATGAAACACCAAAGACAAAAGACCAGAGCTGAAAACATAGAAGGTTGTGAACAAATAATAAATAAATGGTAGGAAGCACAAATGACCATTTACTGCTTCCATACGGAGGAGTTATCCAACACATCTAGAACATTTTACATTTAATACATTAAACATGTATTTAGTATTTTACGATTGAATATTTTGCAACATATATAATGCCTCCCTATTTTCCTTATTTACTTAAACTAAAATTAACATTAGACGTACCCCAACCAATAGAAGAAGAGATAAAACATAATTTTCAAACATCAAAGATTTGTCCTTAAATTCCAACTGTCGAAAAAACACACAAAAATTTTGAACAGTACAATTTAAATTTCCAACCAATTATTTCAAAAGAAAATACAACAATTGCAATAGTAATATCCTTGTGAACAAAAAAAGGTTCCATGTTTATGAATTGCATGCAAAGTCATTCACTATGTTCATCTGTCTATTCGACAAGTCAAATTCTTGAACCAAGCTTCTCCCTTATTGTTCACAATTCTTCCAAAGCACAATATTTAGGCACATTGGAAGACTTTAAATTCATTGTAAACAAAAGGGGAAAATGATACAAGAATCTGACCTTTCAATTGTTTGTTCAATAACCAAATATACATGCAGCCATATAGATCTTTGCCCCCGTCTCCATTCGCAACCAACGGTACCTGTTAGAAAGATATATTAGACAAATGAACATAGTTCATGATACATAATATGCTATTCATAAACATGAAACACACAAGTACATGATAAAATTTACAAAAAAAATAGTCAAACGCAATAAATTTTTCCAAGTATTCAGAAATTAAATCAATATTTTTCCAACTTTTCTAACAATGTAGGAAGCATTCAAGCAATCAACATATGGTTAACACATTCAATGCTTCCACAATGAACATGATCTATGTACCATCAAGAGAAACATACAAGGTTTTCAAGAAACAGTAAATGAATGAGACTAAGCGGGAAAAATCCCAAGCACATGCCTGACATTTCATGAATTAACTATGTATTCACTGCTTGTGTACCCACTAGGCCTTCAATTAACTTTTTATGTACAAATATACTTGATTCGTTCAACATGTGTAAGAATTATGCCAAGTGTTTGAAACTATCCAATCTGTGCCAATAAGCAAATGACTGTTGCAATCATTTGATTGCACTAATAATGTAGCCAGAAATATGCATAAGTGCAACCATGCAATATGTAATTCATATGCATTGCTCCAAATAGTGTATCAGTGAGTTTTGCTTACAAGAAAATGAAAGCAAATATACCTATATTGCACATTCTGGTGAACATACAATGCAAAACATTGTACATGGACTCCATACCACATGCATGTAACTATGCATAACTCTCATTGCAAAAGTAACCTGCTTTTGGCCATAAAATAGTTTGATGTTTATGAATTATATACCATGTCATTGACTATACTGATCTGTTTGTGTTTCTCAAGTCTGTCAGCCCCTTGAACACTAAAGGAGCTACAAAGTTATTATCTCAATAGCTTAGTTTTTTGTGCTCAAAATTTACAGTTTATCTCTTTTTCTATTGCTTTCAGTAGCTCGATTTTTCCTTTTCCTTTGACTAAATCAAGCAAACAAGGCAACATTGTATATCCTGGAAAATAATTAATTGTGAGGTGCATATAGTGAGAGCTTTCGCAGTGGACTGATGTGTACTAAAATAGTGAATACATGTTTAATGCACTAAATGCAAACTTCATGATATATGTTGGACAACTCAAGCATATGCAAGCAAAGAATCTGTAGTTAATTCATGAAATATGAGCCAATTGGTGATTTTTCCTTAATATCTTCTTATTGTTTGTTCGGAAGCTTCTATGTCTTTGCATGTGGGTTGCTATCCACAACATTTGTTATCCTGTATAGAGCTTCAATGACAGACAAGTTGAGGGAATGATGTGCAACTGCTGAGTGGGCCATCTGTTTCTTTTTGACACTTGGGCAGTAGAACTGTTAGAGACAAAATTGAACATTTTAAGGAAACTGAATGGTTTTTGTTTCTTTTAGATCTTGATTACGCTTCTGCATGTTCATTATTCTGTAAAAGTGTAGTGGTCATTAGTGGCTTGGCCATGTGTTTATGACACTTGATAACTAGAGGTATTGCTTGCTGCTACAAGGGCCAACGAGCCAACTAAGTACACTAAATTATATATTCTTTGTGGAAGGTCTTGTCATGAATTCATTGTAATCAAAGAGAAAGAATGATACAAGAATGTGATCTTCCACTTCCTTGTTCAACAATTAATTATATTTACAGCTAAATATATCTTTGTAACTCTCCGCACTTGTACAAAAACATGTTACTTTTGCAACGAAGAATATGCATCATTACAATAATTGGATATGCAATTCATTGCTTAAGTATGAGATTCTTTTGTTTCAAATATTTTTGTCCTTTTCTTATAGTCAGGATTTAACTGCATTTTTTTTGTGTTGGAAAATAATGGTTTATCTCTTTTTCCAATGGTTTGAGTAGGTCAATTTTTCATTTTGCTTTAAGTAAAATATGAAAATAGGGGAACATTATATATTGTCACAAATATTTAATCGGGGGATGCATATAGTGCGAGTTTTAGCGTTGGGTTGCTCCTTGCTCAACCAGTCAATGCATGTTTAATGCATTAAATGCAAACCTCGCGATATATGTTTCACAGCCAGTGCAAAGATAAGCACAAAATGCTTGGTTAATTTGCATGCAAAAAAAATAGACGGGCATGGTAAATATTCCAAATCATTTCCCATTACCCCTTGTAACAGCAACCAAGCATCATAAATACCAAAAGAAGCTAGTCGCCAATAGTACACTGCGACAAAATAACAATCATCAAAGAATGGATACTTGTAATTATCAAGTGTCAAAAACACAACCAAACTATTCACCACCAATGCACCTTTGCATTAGAACAAACATTGAAAACCACAACCAATAGCTAAAAAACCCACAATTTTTTCAACAAACGATAAACAAACAAGAATAAACACAAACAAAATCTAGCAGCTGCCTAAGATTTCATAAATTAACTCTGCATTCACTGCACATATACCCACATGCAAAAATGCAACAAAGAGCAACAAAACCCACAATATTTCCAACAAACGAGAATAAGCGCAAACAAAATCTAGCACTCCCCAAAGAATTCATGAACTACTTATGCATTCACTGCATGTGAACCCAAGGAATTTCCAAAAATACATAATGTCATATTCTCCCAATTTACTTAAACAAAATTAAATAGTAGACATAGTAGCATTTAATGCAATAGTTATCCATTGATAGACAAGTGTGCCATATCCAACACATACGATACAATTGCAAAGTTGACCTACTCCAACACGCAGTGAACATATAGTTGTTGGAAATATATGCCTCAATCATCATAGGCTGTAACCTCTACTGGAGCAAAGTTGGTATGACATCCATCATGTCTGGCTGACTAGCAGCTTTGATACATTGTGATTTGTACAGGTCGTTGTGACCTAGCTTCTGTATCACCGAACGTTCCTATCGCTGTGACATTTTGTGTTCGCTGTGATCTCTTACCGCCCGTGGAGACCTCTGGCCGATAGGCCATTCAATCGGGCATCGGGGAGAGTCTTGGTTGTTCGCTATGATCTCTCAATGAGATGATTGTCTCGCCGACAGTGTTTAGCTTGAAGTCTTCGGGGAAAGTCTTGGAGTTGGTATGTCTTATATCGATAAGGAATGTATCACCGACGGTGTACACTTGGAGCAGCACAAAGGTCTCGGTGTGAGGTCTTAGCGATGCACAAAGGTCTTGCTGATAGTAGTATGGTTTTGTAGTCTTGTCGACCGTTCAGTGCTCGGTGAAACATAAGGATCTCGGAGTAGAGCCTCAGCGAAGGACGATAGTCTTGGCGACTGCTGATGGTTTTGGTGTAACTTAATGATAGCTCGATGAAACCTCTTGGCAAGCGGTAAGTCTTGCCGATAGGGATGTTGAGATCGTTGTGACTTTGAATATCAGTATGTGGTCTCACCGAAGAGCGATAGTCTTCCCGAATGGAAAACTCACGTCTATGTGACTTGTGGAGATTCGGTATGGCATCTCAGCGAAAGCGATATGTCTTGGCGACATGGCGAAAGCTGAGCGATAGCTCTCAGGACTCAATGTAACATCTTGCCGATAGGTAAACTCTTGGCGATATCGAATATGAAGTCTTTGGGCATTGGGGAGACACTTCTTGTGTCTCACCGACATGCCGATACAATGTGAAGCCATTTGACCGAGTGAGACTATCCTATGTGGCTTGTTGTCGACCAATAGGAGAAGCCGAATGGGAATAGTTGGGAGACAGTCTGTTGTGATAGTTCTATGAGGAAGTTCAACAGACAGGGAACGCCATGAATATAGTTTGCAGTTGTAGATGCTCGTGGGTTTGATGGTTGGTTCAATCAATAGGTGTGTGAATAGTTCGAATTGTATCAGAGTGAATTCTATTCTGTGTAGACTGTACGGTGATGGTTCCTGTACAAGATTGATCATAGTGAAAGCTGCTGTAATATGACATCAGAAAGATAAGTCATAACTCTTGTATGTAATCCTTATTACTGTAATACAAAGTGATTTCTCTTGGTGTGGTGGGTTTTTCTCCCGTAAGGGTTTTCCCGCGTAAATCTGGTGTTCATCTGTGTTTGTCAAATACTATGTTTCTGTTATCTCTTTCATGTGCATCTTAATTGGACTGTAATTGAAAAATTTAAAAGTATATCCGCATTCTTCCCTGAGGTTTTTGACGTTAGGAGAGTTGTTTCCTCATCTAATTTTCCTTACAAGTGGTATCAGAGCCTGGCCAATTGTGTTATCCTTATGGGTACGTTGGGTTTTTTGTGTCAATTTTCGTTCAGTGGGAGTCCTATAGAAGTTTGTCAATTTTGAATTACAGATTGAGATGGCTAGCACATCAGGAAATATTGAAATAGAGAAGTTCAATGGCAGCAATTTTGAGTTGTGGAAACTTAAGATGGAGGATCTCTTAGTGGATCGTGATCTTTGGATTGTTGTGTCTAGAGTGAAACCTACAGGCATGAAGCAAGAAGATTGGGACCTTGCAGATAGAAAGTCTAAGGGGATGCTAAGGCTTTGTTTGGCAGACTTCGTTCTTCTCAATGTGCATGAAGAGAAGACTGCATCTTCTTTGTGGAAGAGACTGGCATCTATTTATCAGGGGAAGTCCTTGGTGAATAAACTGTTCCTGAGGAAGAAGTTGTACTCTTTGAGAATGCAGGAAGGAGGGTCTGTAGCTGATCATTTAAACGCATTTAACATGTTGCTTACTTGCGATTAACATCTGTTAGTGTGAAAGCGAAGAAGAGGATCGTTATCTTGTGTGTGTTCTTTACGGAATACAGGATCATCTAGTGATAGCCATTGGGAGTACAACATCGGTTTCAAGATGGAAGATATTGTTGGTTCTTTGTTGTCGAGAAGAAATGAGAAGGAAATCTTCTAAGATGGAGAAAGGCCCTTGTTGTTAGAAGGAAGGTCAAAGAAAGGGAAAGAAGAAGGACAAGAGTCGGAATTGAAATCGAGGAGATCAAAGTCTCACGGCAAGAAGTTCAAAAGATTGAAGTCTTTGGAAGCGTAGGCAACCTGGTCATGTCCGAAAGGATTGTAAAGAGGAGAAGAAGAAGAAGAAGAAGTATTCTTCCGACAATGATTCTTCTCACAGTGATGGAGATGCCTTCATTGCAGCCTTGGCTACATAGGCATCAAATGATGTCTGGCTGATTGATTTTGTAGCATCTTTCCACATGAAATCTCATAGAGATTGGTTCACAAAGTATGAAGAATACGATGGTGGAAAGGTGAACTTGGCAAGTGATTCAACTTTGGAAATTGTTGGTTGTGGAAGAGTCAGAATCCAATTCCTCGATGGCAGAGTGAAGGGAATCAATAATGTAATGCATATACTAGGTCTGGCTCAAAACTTACTTTTTGTAAGTATGCTGAATGATATTGGAGTGCAAGTCATGTTCTCTGGAAATGGCTGCAAGATGACTAGAGGTTCAATGGTTCTGGCTAGAGGTGCTCGAATTGGTACCCTGTACAAGCTGGATGCACAGGCTGTTCAATGCAACAGTGTCTCTGTAAAGTCACTGAAAGCTACTCATGAGGTAAAGAAGGAAATATCCCTAATTATGTAAACTATATGGAAGTAAAACTTCTAGCAGAGAAGACTATGCTCTAGCATCACAGGCTAGGCCACATTGGAGAGAAAGGTTTAAAAACCTTGAAGAACAAAAACCTAGTTGAGGGGCTTGAAGATTGTAACCTTGAATTTGAATTCTGTGAACACTGTATATATGGAAAGCAGCATCGTGTTTCATTTTATTCTAGTCCTCATAAATCTTCTGGTTTGCTAGATTATATCCATTCTAATGTATTTGGTCCAATGGATGTTCCTTCTTTGTCTAAATCAAGATACTATGTGTCGTTCATTGATGATTATTCAAGAAGAGCATTTTTTTATTTTTTGAAAAGTAAATTAGAAGTGTTCAGTCGATTTAAGGAATTTAAGAACCTTGTTGAAAATCAGACTTGTAGAAAAATTAAATGCGTAAGGACTGATAATGGCGGTGAATTTTGTTCTGATGATTTCGAGAGGTATTGTAAAGACCATGGGATTAAAAGACATAAGACTACACCTTATACTCCACAACAAAATAGAGTTGCAGAAAGGTTCAATAGGACAGTGATGGAGAGAGCACGAAATATGCTTAGTAGTGTTGGCTTGGAGGAGAAGTTCTGGGCTGAGGTTGTATCTACTGCATGTTACCTAATAAATCGTTCTCCAAACTCTACTCTTGTTGAGAAAACACCCTTGGAAGCGTGGTCTGGTAAGAAGCCCTCTTTAAGACATATTCGTGTTTTGGCTGTGAGGCATATGCTCATGTGTCAGATGTGAAAAGATCTAAACTGGAGAACAAGGTTGTCAAATGTATTTTTATTGGCTATAGTGCTGTCATAAAATGATACAAGCTTTGGAAATCCTGATACAGAGAAGGTTGTATACAACAGAAGTGTAATATTTCGTGAGCTGAAACCTTCCACTTTGGATTTGCAGTCAGAGACAAAGTCAGAAAACAATAAGGATGTAGTTGGAATTCCTCCTACACCAGAGAAAGAGGAATTGAAAATTCAAAATGTACCTGAAACTGAGGAGAGCTCAAGCAGTTCTGAAAGTTCTGAAGAAGAAGAACCTCAGCCTCAGCAAGTGATGAGGTCAACCTGTGAAAGAAAACAACTAGATAGGTATGGGTTCTCTTTGATAGATTCTACTTGTGCCTATGCTTTAATTTATAGCACTGATGAGCCTAGGATTGTAAAGGAGGCATTTAAAATGTCTGATTCAAACTCTTGGTTGGAAGCCATGAATGAAGAAATGGCATCATTGGAAAAAAATGAAACTTGGAGTTTGGTGCCCTTACCTAAAGGCAAAAAAGTTGTTGGCTACAAATGGGTATTTAAAAAGAAGATTGGTCTGGATGGTAGTGTGGAAAAATACAAGGCAAGATTGGTTGCGAAGGGTTATTCCCAGGTAGAGGGAATTGATTATGGGGAAATATTTTCTCCTGTAGCTAAGCTGACATCTATCAGATTTCTTTTGTCACTTGCAGTAGCTTATGACTTAGAGGTCGAACATATGGATGTGAAGACGACATTTCTTCATGGTGATCTTGAAGAAGAAATCTATATGTCCCATCCTAAGCACTTTGTTGAAAAAGGTAAAGAGAAACTGGTTTGCAAGTTAAAAAATTCTTTGTATGGGTTAAAGCAGTCACCTAGAATGTGGTACCAGAAATTTGATAATTTTGTATTATCTTTGGGATTTGTGAGATCAAAATCTGATCATTGTGTTTATTATAAAGCTGAAAGTGATCAAGTGCTTATTATTGCTCTCTATGTTGATGATATGTTGTTCATAGGCAATAGTAAGCTAATGATTTCTGATCTTAAGTCTCAGTTGCCTGCTAAGTTCGAAATGAAAGATCTTGGTGCGACAAAGATTATATTAGGGATGGAATAACCGGGGACAAAATAGTAGAAAATTTGGCTCGATCATAGTAAGTATATCAAAGGCTTGTTCTAGAGATTTTGCGAATGATTGCAAAGCGGTTAGTTGTTCGATATTGCGAGGGAATGAAGCTATCTATTGAAAGTACGTCCTAAATCTCCTACTAAGATGGAGGACATGACCCGATTAATACCCTAACTGAGTGTTGTAGGAAGTCTTATGTATGCAATGAATGCGTACAAGGCGGACATTATACAGCGATTAAGGAGTTCTTAGTAGGTTTATGGAAAATCACCGGAAGAATACATTGGGATGTTATTGAAAAGAGTGTTTAGATATTTGAAGGGGACCCGAATATGCTCTAGCATTACCATGGAACTTGGTTGAATCCATGAGGACTCTCGGTATTAGAGGCTATGTGGATTTTGATTGGGCAAAGGACATTATTATTGAGGAGGTCCACCCGGTGGATACATTTTCATGTTGAATAATGGTGGTCGCGATGAGAGTTGGATATGAGTAAAAGCGGTAGTCACTTTGTCCCTCTGAGAGGTTGAATACATAAAGCGTACACATACTTGTAAAGAAGCAGTTTGGTTAAAACGTTTGTGTTCTAACATTGGTTTTGATGTAGGACAAATAACTATTTTATGTGACAGTCAGAGTGCATTTTTTCTAGCAAAGAATCCTACTTTCCATGCCAGGATGAAACATATAGATGTACAGTACAACTTTGTATGAGATATGGTGGAGGATGGAAAGGTCAGTTTGGAAAAGGTTGATACTCTAGAGAATGTTGCAGATGCATTGACAAAGCCAGTGAGCACAGACAAGTTCAGGTGGTGTGCAAGTTCGATGGGCCTTAGTGCCCATGATTTTTAGTAAGTTTTATTGTGCTCTGGAGGTGTCTGTGTGATCTTTGTCAAGTGGGATATTGTTGGAAATATATGCCTCAATCATCATATGCTATAACCTCTACTGGAGAAAAGTCGGTATGACATCCATCATGTCTTGCTGACTAGCAACTTTGATACATTGTGATTTGTACAGATTGCTGTGACCTAGCTTCTGTCTCACCAAACGTTCCTATCGCTGTGACATTTTATTTTCACTGTGATCTCTTACCACCCGTGGAGACCTCTGGCCGACAGGCCATTCAATCGGGCGTCAGGGAGAGTCTTGGTTGTTCGCTATTAGCTCTCAGCGAGATGATTGTCTCGCCGACAGTGTTTAGCTTGAAGTCTTCGGTGAAAGTCTTGGAGTTCGGTATGTCTTATATTGATAAGGAATGTCTCACCGACGGTGTACACTTGGAGTAGCACAAAGGTCTTAGTGTGAGGTCTTAGCGATGCACAAAGGTCTTGCTGATAGTAGTATGGTTTCGGAGTAACACATGAGAGCTCGGTGAACCTTTTGGTGAAAGATATGTCTTGCTGACCGTTCGATGCTCGGTGAAACATGCTGATGGTTTTGGTGTAACTTAATGATAGCTTGATGAAACCTCTTGGCGAGCGGTAAGTCTTGCCAATAGGGATGTTGAGATCATTGTGACTTTGAATATCGGTATGTGGTCTCACCGAAGAGTGATAGTCTTGTTGAATGGAAAAATCACATCTATGTGACTTGTGGAGCTTCGGTATGACATCTCAGCGAAAGCGATATGTCTTGGCGACATGGCGAAAGCTGAGTGATAGCTCTCAGGACTCGATGTAACATCTTACTGATAGGTAAAATCTTGGCGATATGGAATATGAAGTCTTTGGGCATTGGGGAGACACTTCTTGTGTCTCACCAACATGCTGATATAGTGTGAAGCCGTTTGACCGAGTGAGACTATCCTATGTGGCTCATTGTCAACCAATAGGAGAAGTCGAATGGGAATAGTTGGGAGATAGTCCGTTGTGACAGTTCTGTGAGGAAGTTCGATAGACAGGGAACGCCATGAATATAGTTTATAGTTGCAGATGCTCGTGGGTTCGATGGTTGGTTCGATCAACAGGTGTATCAGAGTGAATTCTATTCTGTGTAGACTATAACGTGATGGTTCCTGTACAAGATTGATCATAGTGAAAGTTGTTGTAATATGACATTAGAAAGATAAGTCAGAACTCTTGTATGTAATCCTTATTACTGTAATACAAAGTGATTTCTCTTGGTGTGGTGGGTTTTTCTCCTGTAAGGGTTTTCCCACGTAAATCTAGTGTTCATCTGTGTTTGTCAAATACTTTGTTTTTGTTATCTCTTTCATGTGCATCTTAATTGGACTGTAATTGAAAAATTTAAAAGTATATTTGCATTCTTCCCTAAGGTTTTTGACATTAGGAGAGTTGTTTTCGCATCTAATTTTCCTTACAATAGTTAATTCATGAAATGATAGGCGAGTGCTGAGTTTGGTTTCTGCTTATTGTCGTTTAACTCATGAAATCTCAGGGTTGGCTTTTGTTTCTATTTATTCTCATTTATTTATTGTTTGATGGAAAGCTTGTCAATACTTTAGCCTTTTGCATCTTTCTTATTATGTAAAAGTTGACTACAGGTGAATGGCTTCGCTATGTCTCTATGATAGTTGACAACTACAAGTATTCCTTGTTATATTGCTTGTTGTCATTAAATCCCGACTATAGAGAAAAGGCCAAAATATTTTAAACAATACAATTTCACTGGCGAAGCGACTATTTGAAGACCAAGTCCAATCAATGCAATTGTAAACTTGCCATTCAATAGGAACCAATAAAAGCACAAATTTTTACATTATACAATTCGATACACTACCAAGGATATTGTATCACTCATTTTTGTAAAAGTATATCAGCAAATTAGGAACCAATTATATTTTTTGCAATTATTCAAACATTGCATCCAAATTATGCCATCCTTAGCCACAAGGTAGTGGCTATAGAAGCAGTCAATGCATGTTGAATGCACTAAATCATATAACTATTGGATCACAAACAATAGTATATTAAATGCAAATTTTGCAAGATAACTTTTACCAAACATTTAGACACTAAATCCAAATCCTGCAAACTTGGCCAATTGAATGCACTAAATCATATAACTATTGGATCACAAACAATAGTATATTAAATGCAAATTTTGCAAGATAAATTTTACCAAACATTTAGACACTAAATCCAAATCCTGCAAACTTGGCCAATAAGCTAACAGCTACTTCTGTGCCACTACAACTAGATATATTATTCATTGTTATAAGACCCAATTGTACAAATAGGCACATTAGATAATAAAGGACATGAAACACATGAAGCCAACAAGCAAGATACAATTGCAACACTCTCATTTTCAATTGAGTGGTAACAAATATTTATTCTGTCTCTCTATTTCTTCATGTAAGCATATTATTTTTCTATGTTAAACATGAAACACAGAAGTAGATGCATAGGAACAATGTACTATTGATGACTAGTTAATCTGTCTATTTGTCATACTTGATAACTAGATGTATTGCTCACTGTTACAAAGAAAACTTAGCAGAAATAAAACGTAGCACTCGCCTAAGATTCCATCGATTAGCACCCACCAGCTCTCCAACACATCTAGCACAATTTGCATCCAATAGAATAAACATGTATTGATTGTTTCATGATCAAATATTTCCCACAATAAATAATGTTCCCTTATTTTCCCAATTTAGTTAAACAAAAATGAATAAACCGTAACTTTCAAGCACAAAAAATATTTGCTTAAATCTCGACTATAGGAGAAAGACAAAAATATTTTAAACAACACAATGTCATTGGCCAAGCAACTAATTAGAAAGCAAATGCAATAGATGCAATAGTAAACCTACCTATCGGTAGGAACCAATAATAGACCCACTCCAACCATCTATGGAAAAAACACAAAAAATACAATTTGATTCATCATGAAAAGTTTAAGAACAACAAGCAATTATTTCGAAAGAAAATTCAACAAATGCAATTGTAAACCTGTCTACCGACAGAAAGTAGCAGTTGCAATAGCGACCTACCTTTGAACAAAAAAAAATTTTGTGCTTATGAATTACATGACATGCCATTCACAATGCACATTTGTGTATTCACTAAGTCATATTCCTTAACCAAGCCTCTCCTTTATTGTCCACAACTCTTCCAAAGTATAAATTTTATGCAATTCGAAGACTTAAAATTCATTAGAAACAAAGGGGAAGAACGTTACAAGAATCTGACCTTCAAATTATTTCTTCAACAACCAAGTATATTTGTGCTCGTATAGATGTCTGCTTCCAACTCCAATTGCAAATAATGGCTCCTATTACAAGGGAAAACTAGACAAATGAACATAGTCCATGACATATAACACACTATTCATAAACATGAACCACAAAAAGATCAATAAAATTTGCAAAAGAATAGACCAAGATGATATTTTTTTGCGAGCATTCCTTGTTAGCCATTGTAACAGCAACCAAGTATCATTAACAGAGGAACAAGGCACCCATCAGTGGTCTACTGCCACAAAATAACAAACATGCAAAACCAAAACCAAAAGCTAGAAACAAACAAGCTTTTAAACAAACAACAAACAAAAAACAATAAGCACAAGTAAAACCCAATACTCGTGTCAGATTTTGTGAATTAACTATTCACTCACTACTTCTATACTCACCTTCCCTTCACCACATCTCGCACACTTTGCTTACCAAGCCTTGTCGATACCCTGCCAACCACACAAGCAATAAACAAACAATTAATTCATTCACTTGGTTGATATCCCCTGTCATGCATATGCAATCCACTATACCCATTTGCACCATTACACCTTGTAACAACAAGGAATACTTCTAGTCATCAAGTGTCAAAAACGCACGGCCAATCCATTCACCACCAATGTACTTTTGCAAAATAACGAACATGCAAAAACACACCTAATAGCTAAAAAACCCGCAAGCTTTTCAACAAACCATAAACAAAAAAGAATAAACACAAAGAAAACCCAACATTTGCCTATGATTTCATGAATTAACCATGCATCCATTGCACATATACCCACATGCAAAAATGCAAGGAAGAGCTACAAAACCCATAATCTTTCCAACAAACAATAATAAAACAACAATAAGCAAAAACAAAATCCAGCACTCGCCCAAGATTTCATGAACTAGTTATTCGTTCAGTGCATTTGCACAATGCACTTTTAAAGAATAACAAACATAGCTAAAAAAACCCACAAGCTTTTCAAGAAACGACACACAAACGACAATAAGCACAAACAAAACCCAACACTCACCTAAGAATTCATGTATTGACTATGCATTCACTACATGTGCACCGAGATGCAAAAATGCAACGAAGAGCTAAAATACCCACAAGCTTTCCAACAAACGATAGTGAAACAAGAATAAGCACAAGCAAAACCCAGAACCAGACTAATATTTCATGAATTAGCTAAGCGTTCACTGCATGTGCACCCACATTACACAAGACATTGCCAAAAACGTTCAGTTTCCCCTGTAACGCTTCTAGTTATTAAGTATCAAAAACAGACATGCTACTCACCAGTTACAGACCGTTACCACTGCAACACCCAAGCTTCTCCAAAAATAGTAAACAAACAACATGCAAATTAACCAAAAATTCTCTACTTTATCTTTGCACCAGTTGTCCAACACATATTGCAAGGTTTGCATTTAATGCATTAAACATGCATTTACTGTTTCAGTACCAACCAGCCCGCTGCCAAAACTCGCACTACATGCATCCTTGATTAAATATTTGTCACAATATATAATGTTCCCCACCATATATAAAGTTCCCCTATTTTCCTATTTTACTTAAAGAAAAATGAAAAATCGACCTACTCAAACCAATAGAAAAAGAGATAAACCGTAATTTTCCAGCACAAAAAATATCCGCTTAAATCGCAACTATAGAAAAAAGAAAAAAATATTTCAAACGAAACAGTCTCATTGACCAAGCACCTAATTCAAAAGCAATAGTACTATCGAAGGAACTAATAAATAAAATTATATTCAAATAATTATTAAAAATAAATATACTTTGAATTATAATCTTTATCAAATCCCATGATAATATTTAAATTTAATAAATGAATGTTGAAAAAACAAATACGTTTTAATCCCACTTTACTTTTCCTTGGAAATGGTACCTCATTTAATCTTAGTACTTAACAATGTACTTTTTTGTCTCTACACGGAAAGTTTAACCTTTTCAACATGTCCACTCTCTTTATGCAAGTGCAAAGTTCGGGGTTATAATTGAGACAATTACATTGATTAGATTTTTGTAATCAGGCTTTAAAGGATCTCTAAACATAGAAAGTATTTGGAATTATCAATATGGTGAGTATAATAGCTTTTTTAAAAGATTAAACTTTAAATAAGATAGGGACATTTGTGTATAGGTTATTGACTTGTTAGAAATTTATAGGGAAAATATTCATAAGGTTGTTGGATGATTGCTACTATTTTAAATCATATAGAAATATTTTCATTTAAAGCATAGATTAAATATATTATATTAGATTATTAACAAAATTTTAAAAAAAATAAAGAGAAAAAAATACTAAAAAAATATTTTGTATATTAACTAATCTACAATACCATTATCACATTATATCAATTCCCTTTAACCAAACCATAAAATAAACAACCTTTTATAATCTAAATTACAATCTAATCTTTAAAATTAAAAATTAAAAAAAAATCATTGATGTCTATAAGACCATGAGTGTATGCATAAATTAAACATAGAGTTTGATAAAATCGTGAATGGGAATTAAAAAACTAACCCCACATTAATTAATTAATTAATAGTAAATTAATTGATGCAAAAATTTAGGTTCTCGTATTTACTCATATATATTTCTCTAGCTAGCCCTCTTTCCCCTCTTACTACATTCAAAATTATAATATTTATAAAAAATTTAAATAATTATCATCCACTTATTTTTGTGTTAGTAACAATTGGTTTAAGTTTCTTTTAGTGATTAAAGTTGAGCATTCCGAGAAGTTTAAAAAAGTTTGTATTTATTTTTTCTACTAACTTTGCAATTACAAATCATTTATACATTTTCTAGTTACCCACTTAAACACTATCAAACTTAGAGAAGTTTGTTACCCACTTAAACACCATCAAATTTAGAGAAGTTTTTGTTTGCTTATAATTATCATTTAATATTTTGAATATTTCTAGATTCTTAATTTATCATTTTCTTCCAACCACTTTGATTAAAATATTATTTATTTATTTAATTAATTGATGTATTTATTCTTTTCATCCACTATAATTAAATAATTTTAATTATTTAATTAGCTAATGTATTCTATAAAATTAAGTAAATAATTTTTTTTTCTACCTTTAATTCGCCTAAAAATAAATAAAATAAATATTTTATTTATTTTCTAAATATATCTTCATCTCATGCACATGAATTAAATAAATTTATTTAATTATTTTTTTAATATTCTTTTATCTCCTAATTTAGTGAGTTGACTAAAAAGCAACATCAGTTCAGTCTCACTCACTCTCACTTCACCCATCCATGCAACCAATCATCTCATCTATGTAGCTAGTTAACTCATCATTCAAGCCCTTCATCTTGACACATGTCACTTGCATGTTCATCATGGTCTCTTAATCAATCTCATCCATCAATCTTTCAAATAATTTTCCACTGTTGATCAACTATCAGGTGAAATCTATAGGTACAACATCATTCAAAAATTCAAAGCATCCACAATTTATCTAAGAATCTGTGCTATCATTACGCCATCTTGCTATCACTTTGTGAATCAAGGTTATCTTAAGGAAAGAGCAATCCACATATCAACCAATTTGCAACAATCAAGTACGATGGAGTAGGGTATATGCACGTTTATGAAGCTAATATTTGGTTCAATTTAATTTACTTTGTTTGTGCATATGCTCTCATTAATATAGTTTTTGATTAAGGTAAAACGGGTTTTAAAGGGACCCAAAACACTTGAACAAAAAGTTGTCTAAACAGTGAACATAGAGAATCCACAACCAGTAAATAAGTTTTACAAGGACCCAAAACCCATAAGCAAAAGGTTGTTTAACCAATAAACAAAGACAAACAATATCCAACTAACAACTAACCTACTAGAAAAGAACACCAAAAAAACTAAAAACCTAATGCAACTCTTTAAGAGTATTTTCCGATTCCAACTCCTATTGATAGAAGCTTCAAGATGGAGATCAATCAGATTAAGCAATTTTTTTTTCTCCTCTTGGAAGGATTTCTTTTTGCCCCTAGTATGATTTTTTGGCCCCTGCTAGTCCACTTTGATTTGATTTTCTTTGACCTTGAACTCCTCCCCAGTCTTATCCCTAGCATTATTAGCTCTGACAACTTGATCTTCCTTGAGCTCTTTCAGTTTTTCTATTAGAATTTGAATGTCTTCAACTCTATTTTGAATAGTGCACTAATTGATTTTGATAACATGCTCTAAGTTCTAGTTTAGTTGTTGCATTTTATCTTCCAAGTCTTGTATGTGACTCTCATAATCCCCCTTCAACAGACTAATCTCTATTGTGATAGCTTCTAGAGCCAAATAAATTTCATTTTCCTCATTCTTATCTTTGAGGGGGTCATACACATCCCTTCTAGCACCAATTTTATTTGCATTGGCCATAGCTTTATATTGATTTGGTTCAGCTCAAGAAAAAAACATTTAGTGAGTCTAAATTGACCCACCACCCCATCTTTAGCAATCCCTAGGACATTATAAATGTCCTCTCTGTTAGAATTGATATGGGGGAAATCCTCTATCAAATCTTGAGGGGAGAACACATAATGCCCTTTAGCAGTTTCAAGAGAAGCATAAGGGTTTTTGCTAGTATTTCCTACATGAATATTCACCCTTTTGTCCATTTTACCCTTACCTTTACCTTTCTCCACATCAACACTAGGATTTTTTTTTTCTTTTTAACAACAAAAGAGGTTTGAAAATAAACAGGGCTGATATCTTCAATAAACAACCCGCTTGACCAAGAAATCTGAGCTCTAGCTCTTTTCTTAGTCGACCTACCCTTTTTCAAATTTTCATCCTATGATAGGGGGTTGGAGAATATTTACACCTTGTCCTCTTCCCGCCATTCCTTATCTCCATGTGACTCAACAATCTCATAAACTTCTTTAGAGGAGACAATATGAGAATGACTATTTCATTTAAGAGGAATTTTCTTATATTCAATAGTGGAAGGGAGGGTTTTTAAGTGTTCAATAAGCAACAAAATGAGGCCCTCATGCAACATGGGTAATTTTTTATTCTTTTTATGTTCTTTTAGGAAAAATTCTAACAATTTTCCAAGAGATAGTAAGGGAAAGAGACTAGTTGTTTGTGGAGAAAATGATTTCAAAGAATGAAATGGAAACCAGAGATATGAGTGTACCTTCCATCAAGGGTAAAATACCACATAATCACCTCAACCACCTCTACCCAAATGGGTTAAATGGAAAGTCGATCATAACCTCTAGCATTGAACTTCACCAACTTCTTCCTCTCAAAATCCTTCAAAAATTGGTTGACAACACCTTCAGAAGCTTTACTATCCTTGAAAATCCTCCTGCCCTGGGTTGAAAGACCAATAATATTCACTATAAGTCCCTCTTAAATGAACAACTCCTTTCCTTTTGTAGAGAAAACTTGATCTTTTTACCCTTTCATAAACGCCTTTGTGACTTCTGGTCATGGCCATGCAATTTTTCCAGATATGTAGTAACTCCCCCATCCTCAAGGATCTTCCAAATCCTATCTTTCTTCCTAAAATTCTCACATGAAAGAGGTTTGACCCTGCTTCTGTCACCACCCATCTTTGGGAGAAACATACGAAGAAGCAAGGAAAATTAAATAGAGTGTCGATCCCTTTGAGGAAAACGATTTTGAAAGCCCACAAAAATGCCCATAATCCATGTGACAAGACCTTGGGAATTTATTACAATAAATGATATTTCCAACGTGAATTCATCACATATCATTATAGAATGAATCTTAGTCATAATCACCCTCCAATCATTTATTAACCTCTCCAATACATGCCTTTTGAAAATCACGATGAATTAAGGTTTGGATGTTAAAAGGGACATCACTAGAATTATACTAAAATTGATTTGAACCATTACCAATCCTCGGTAATAACATCTCCTTCCTATAAATATGGGAAATAAAGTAGATTTCAAAAGAATTAAGAAGAAAAATAGAATCCTTAATAAAGGATTCAATTGACCAACTTGGAGCATTTATATTTTTAAACAATGAATTATGTTCAAGAAATCACCTTCCAACCATATCTTTCAAAAACCTTGAGTATGAATGAGTTTCAAACTATTGTAGGTTGTTGTGGCTACAATAACGTGGTGACTATTGATTTGGGTTTTATTGCAATTCTCATTTTTAGTTTGAGTAATTTAATTTATAGCTCACAATAATCAATTTAATTTCTCATAAACTTAACCAAGGAATATCTAAAATGAGAAATGAGAATAAATTGGATTTTTTTCTTGATAAGTTAGGCATAAGGAAGTCGTACCCCATAAAAAAATTGAATAACAAGATAGTGCATGCCCTTCAAATAGGGGTGCTTCAAAAAGGACCATAAGGGTCATCATGTGAACTATTACCATTTCTGAATTTTACTACCATCTTTGACATGGGAACACAATACCATGTTATAAGTCATCGTCTCTCTTTTATTTTTCCTTTACATGACTATCTGTATATCATTGGTGGTCTCGACCTACATATCTGCTTCATTAGTTGTTGATGAGGTGTTATTATTCTTATGAGATGTAACATCACCAACCACATTTTTTAGATTCAATTCTCCTTTAATTATGTGATCCTCTATCTCAAGAGCACTCATATAGCCATTCCCAAAGGGATATGGACCATTACCATTTGAAGGGGAAGAATGTGCATCATCAATCGAAGCCTTTTGACACCTATTCTTTGGAGGAGACTTTGAGTCCAATTGAACCTCATCATGAGGTACAACCTATGGGGGAGATGAAACATCTTTTTCCAAAAAATAATGATGTGGGGTAGCATCTTTCCACCAAGTGGATTGACTATCTATTTTACATTTGGAACAATGTGTAGCAATATGGTTAGTGTTGAGACACCTGCGACATTGAAAAGGAAAACCTTCATAATCCAACAATTGATTCCAACATCAATTTAGTGTTTTGAGGGATATATTAGCTAATAGGATTTTGGAGATATCAAGCTCAACCAAAATGCAAACATAAGTGGTGTGAAAAACAAATTGTGGAGCCTTCATCAACATCCAAGAATTTCCCAAGCGAGTTACCAACTGCTTCAAAACAAGAGTCAAACCAAAATTGAAGGGGAAGATTGGGGAGTCTAACCCATACCAGTATAATAGAAAATGATTAAGAAGATAGATCAAAATAAGGATTCCAAGGCTCGAGCATGAGCATATGTTTGTTGAAATCCCGCAAAAAATCATATGGAATAGAGTTTTAATCCAATATATTATAAAAAATTAGAACAAAAAATTGTCACTGCATGGATAAATTTGTAGATCTCCTTTTAGAATAGGAACCCAATTTTTTGTGATCCATTTGTGAAGAATAGATAGACATGGCCAAAAACCCTTGAATCTACTAATCAAACCTTTCTTAGCAAAAAAGGATTCATTTTTTTGTCACTTTTCTAGAAACATCCTCTCTAAGATGAATATTTATGGATGAAGAGGTGTTGTGAGGAGAGAAAGAAAAGTGGGAGACATTAAAAGCCAAGGTATCAACACCCTGACAACCATTAGGAGGCAAAGAACCATTTTCTTTTTGATCTACAAGCCTTGAATCTTCAATCATATGTCATGTCCCCCAAATTCCCCTTGGTGAGGCCTCACTTGTAGCACTCACTGAGGAGGAAGAATCCCCCATAACCTAAAATCCATTGCCAGAATTTCTTACCGTAGGGGCAGAAGCAACCTCTCTACTAGATATTTTGAGTCACAATCCTTATCAAGCCAAGGGCAAGGGAATGTTATCAAAGGTTGTATTAAGGCACCACACCAAGGATCCATGGGCGTTGTCCATCAGAGATGGAGAGAGGGAGATATGAGAAGTAGCAGCAATAGACTTTGACAACAACATTTAGAGCAGCCTTGAGAATAAATTGGTTTTTAAGATTTTTGAGATTGGAGACATAAAATTAAAACAAAAAATATTTTATCCTCCACAAGCAATAGATTGAAAATGATCTAAATTTGATTAATAATTGTCTAGGATCTAAGGATTTCTTAGACTTAGACTCAATATGAAATTGATTTGAAATGATTTTTGGTTATAGAAAAAGTATAAATTAATGTTCTCTTTAAGTATTAGATATAATTAAAAAAATTAAAATAAGATTAGAAAAATTTGGATCCAAAAAGGTTCAAGAGATAAATAAACTAAATATAATAAAATAATAGATGTTAAGGATCACTATATAAACATCACTCACGATCCTTAAAAGCTAGCTAGCTTTGGTTCTATCTCTAGAGTAGGAATTCTATTCATAATGTAGACATCTAAAAAATATTGTCTTCACCTAATCATCTATTTCATCCAACCACCTAATTTGTTCACCCATTTCTTAAGACCTTATCACTTAATCATTCCATCACCTAGGTCCTAGTTTTATCCAATCGTCATCTAATTTATTTGTTCATCTCCTAGTACGCACACATCATCATCACCTTATCACCTAGGGTCCCTAACATAATAATTTAATTAAATAATTATTATTATTTAATTAATTTTAGCTTTCATTGTTCATCCATTTAATAAATTAATTATCCCTAATTATCTATTTATTTATCCACACATTTTTTTCGATATGTAAGCTATGGGGATAGGGGCCCACTCCCTTTATTAAAAAAGTAATAATAAAAAAAATATAAATATCTGTCATGCAACAAAGAAGATGTTGAGAGCTACAGGAGCCTCCAGAAGAACAAAAAGAGGAGAACTAAAGAAACCTACAAAAGATAACATAACTGAATTTTTTTTTTCAGAATTGATACAATGACACTCAAGAAGAGAAAGCAGAGCTCAAATGCCCAAAAAAAACTATGCCCTTCGAGTGTTTCGAAAGAGAAGCTCATCCAAGGTCCACTAAGAACCAACTTTCACTACTTCTAAACCTTCAGTGCAAAGCTTTTCCGCTTCAGACTTCCTCCCAACCTTACACTTTAAACCACAATCAGGTTTTGATTTGCCACTTAAAGATTAAGAAATCCGAAGTTTCTGAGGTGGATCTAAAGAAAAATCATCAAAACAGTCATGAATTTTCTCTTCCAAGTCCTCCATGAAAGGGAAAGTACCATCAAATTCAGAACCATCCTCCTCTAACCTAGAGGGAGAATCAGGTGGGCTCTCATGGACCAAGACAATTGGTAGAGAAGAGGGATCCGCCGGCTGATCCAAAATTGGCCCCATCTCCTAAAGAGGATCAAAGAACTTACCATGATTCCTCCAAATGAGCTCAGTATCTAGAGCACCACCATTTTTGACCCACTTCCTCAAGCAAACATTCCTTTCCCCATCCAAACGTTTGAGGGAACAAGCTTCAATCCTGTGTCCAAGCATATTGCAGCAGAAGCAACGGAAGGGTAAACCCTCATAGTTTAAAAATTGAGTCTAGACACCATGTGATGAATGGATCCAGATAGAATGAGAGAGGGATATAGAGATTTCCACCAATTCAAAAACCCTATAGAATCTGTGATCTGAAGCTACTTCATTTGAATCAAGCTTGATAGAGGACCCCACCTAGTTGATCATATTGCTAAGCATATCCACATTGCGTAGAATGTTAGAAACCAAGATCAGATTTGCAAACCGGAATATCCTTCCACAGAAGAGAAAAAAAAAAAGTAGAAGCTATTGCAAAAAGATGTGCAACATTATTATTCAAGAATTCATTAATTACATGATAATGATTTACTTTATAAAAGCAAAGATGCAAACCCTAATCTTATCTTGAGCAACAAGATAGCTCAAAAGATAAAGATAAGAACCTAAAACTTAGGAATTAAATATGCCTAAGTAAACTTATGCAAATGTGTAATTAAATATTAATTACACCAACACCCCCCCATAAGTGCAACTTAGGGAGAAGAAAAATTATTATGCAAAGATGAGTCCCAGCAACAAGGCCTGATCAGGTACTCATGTACAAATGCAATGATGAGGTAGAGAAAGAAAACCCAGTGGGACAAAACCCCCCTACAATGAGATGACTGTTGCAGAGAAGCACTAGAAGAACACTATGGAGTAACACTGGAACCGCAATCTGACAAGCAAGGAAAGATACCTCTGTCTACAACTGAAACCAAAACCAGAATCATGATAATGTTACAGCAGACCCGATGCCACAAAACACTAGAAAACTCACAAACTGGAACAACCCTGGAATCTATGAAGCAATAGGAGATGAGATGATGAAAGAAGGTATTTTTTCACAGCGTGTCAAATTATGATATTGCTATCAGGATTCAACCGTGTAGTTTCGAGTCAAACTCATTGACCCATGTTTCATGAGCAGTGGTTCAACAAGAACCCATCTCTCATGATATCGAATGGTCCACTTAGCACTCATTGCATCTAGGTGATGCTCACAGAGGTGAAGCAGTCCGGAGGTCACCCATCCCTGCTCCAGCTCAGCGCCTTGGAGTTTTCTCCAAGGTTAAGCCCGCTTATTACCCCATTGCAAAACCTTACAAGTGTTGTGCCTTATGAACCATTCATAATAGAGCCCCTTTAGCTCATCAATTGATAAGTAGGAGGTATTTTTTCCACAGCGTGTCAAATTATGATATTGCTATCAGGATTCAACCGTGTAGTTTCGAGTCAAACTCATTGACCCATGTTTCATGACTCGAAACATGGGTCAATGAGTTTGACTCGAAACTACACGGTTGAATCCTGATAGCAATATCATAATGATGAAAGAATCTGGAAGCCGTGTATCTCAATGCTGATGCCAAATTATGACTAAAACTCTTCCATGGGAAGGAGTACCAAAAATAGACTCTAGAACAATAACCATAAAAACATGGCCCTCAAACTGAGATGGATCCAATGTGGATCATTAACCATAGGCTCTTAATCTAAAGTGTGAACCGATGAATCCAATATGTGTCAAGCTATAGCAAAAATATGGCCAAAAGAAACTAGGAGACTAGATAACCCATACGAGTTGTCATCAAAACACAATGGATATGGAGATCAAAGTGAAAACTACACTCTAATCAGATTTATTATGCAAGAAACCCCCCTGAATGGAACTTTATCATAGTTCATTTATTACAATAACCCAATGATTGTAAAAGGAAAGCATATAAACATGCATAAATAGAAAAATAAAAAATACCTCAGATCTGTGTAGAGGACTGAATCAGCTTTCCAACGCCGCAAGAATGACAAAAAAAGGAGCACCGAGTCAAAAGATATGCCCTCTGAAGTGAAAACAGCAACATCTGAGTTCAAAGGCTTGCAAAATAAGTCTAGAGCAAAATCTAGTACAAAAACCAGCACCATTGGATCAGCGTCGGAATCAGCTTTCCGGCGATATCTCGTTTGCAAAAAACGGAGATCGTATGCAAAAGATACACCCAATTTCATGAACACTGCTCCAAAAAGGCCAATAAGGCCTGCAGGCAGCCCAGGGAGCTAAAAAAAATGAAGCCCCTGGTCCTCTGCGCGACCAGGGGCTGGTGATCTGGGGGCTAGGGTGGAGCCCCTAGTCCTCCATGGGACCGAAGGCTCTGCAGAGGGGGCTAGGAGGCTGGACGGGGGCTGGGCGCATAGCACCCAGTCCCCCATAGGACCCTGACCTATGTGCTGGGTGCCCATGGGCGCTAAGCGGAGCTGTGGCGGTGCACTGGGGGCGTTGCCCGGTGGCTGCCGCTCCTGGTGGCCGCTGGGTGGCGTGGCAGTGGCCGCTTGGCTTCTGTGTGGGCTGCGCATGGAATAATTAAAAAAAATCATTTTTTTTTATTTTTTTTGAAAAATGTGCCTTGTAACGCGTGCTGGGGAGGTTGTATGGCCTCCCTAGCAAAAAAAAATTCCTCCCAAACCAACTGCTTAGAAATTGACAAAACGAAGGGCGTTCTTAGGGTTTTTGGCCACTGCGAATGCAATGGTGACCTCCGTTTCAGCCCAAACTGCTCCAAAAATTTGGCTACCCCTAGATCTTGCAAAAAATCTCTGAACTTCAAACCCTCACAGATCTAGAAAACGAAGGCCAAAATATGCAAAACAAAAGTCAATCCTGACTTTTTCCAGCACTCTGAATCCAATGGTGAGGCCCGATCTGATCCAAAACACCTCATAGATGAACTGAAGGCATGATACCCTCGAGGAATCTCGAACGAACCCTGCAATGATTTTCTCAAAAATCTAAGAAGGGGCTGCAAATCAAGGCTCTGATACCATGTTAGAAACCAAGATCAGATTTGCAAACCAGAATATCCTTCCACATAAGAGAAAAACAAAAAAGCAGAAGCTATTGCAAAAAGATGTGCAACATTATTATTCGAGAATTCATTAATTACATGATAATGATTTGCTTTATAAAAGCAAAGATGCAAACCCTAATCTTATCTTGAGCAACAAGATAGCTCAAAAGATAAAGATAAGAACCTAAAACTTAGGAATTAAATATCCCTAAGTAAACTTATGCAAATGTGTAATTAAATATTAATTACACCAACATAGAACCAGGGGCATATGAAAAATCCTGATCCAAATAGGAATAAGTGTAATCTTCACTATTGTTGAGTCAAAGAAAGGTGACCAAGGAGAAATAAAGAGGCCAGAGTGCTCGAGAAACCAAGGCCCTTTCTACAAAACAAAGTTACAATCCTCTACGAAACAAAAGGTTATAAAAAAAAAAACCAAAGTCTAATGATTCAACAATAGGGAGAGTTAGATTACTACAAGTGCATTTGATCCATTCAATAATAGAGGTCACCGTAGGACACCTATGCAAGCATCAAAGAACCATCGAACAGTTACCCCAGTCCTCAGTAATTGCTTCAATATATCCATCAGAAATGCAAAATTTTGTAGGATTGTCAGAAAAGGAGACAAATAAATCCTCAAAGGATAAATGATCACTGCCAGATTGAAAGCCAATATCAATTTTGGGAGGAGGGGAGGGAGCAAAAGAAATCAGAGAGTAGGGAAAATTATGGCTTTCCTGTGTAGCATGCTTACGACAAAAATCCGAACACACATGAAATGGATTAGCCATGTTTTTGCACCCATCAACAAAGCCAATGGGTGCGACACCCAAAGAATTCCCCACATCATTAGAATCCAGAGGGTCATTGGTATGAGGGACAAGAGGAGAAGACGACATTGAGTCCTGAGATGCCCCAAAGTGAAGGTCATACCTCTTTCGTCCCTCCCCCAATGCAACTGTGCGACCACCATGCTTCACACCAAGGAAACATGTGGATTTGTGCTTCGTTCGAGCCTACACAACATCGTTATTTGGGTCACCATCCCCATGCACGTCTGAAGCAAAAGCTTTGCCAATGCAATCAGCACTAGGAGAGCCCTCGCACATTGTGTGAAGTTAGTCAAACCAAAGGGTTATCCACACATTATTCATTAATAAATTAAATTAATATTAATTTCCATCACATGTGCACCAATAATTTAGTTAACTAATAAATTAAATTGACTAATTCTAATTGACTACCTAGTCTAATCAGTTCACTCAGACTTACTCCCAATTCCACAAATCAACCAAATCCACTTCACATATTCATGCAATCAGTTAACTATTCCATACAATATTCAACCCCCCTTGATCCTCTCATGCACTTAGTTAACTCTATGCAAGTAGTTGACTAATCAATCATATTTGTTAACTCCCCAGTCACATTGAGTTGATAAATTATAATTATTTTAATTAAAAATTAAAATAACTCTCAACTATCTTAAGCATGCCACATCTCATCATTAGCACCCCAAATCAAGGATTAGATCTCATGTCTTAGATTGATTCATATGCATTCATCAAATCATCTTACAAAACTATAATTAATCAATCAATAATCAACAAGAAAGAATTTTCAATCATACATCAAAATTATATCAATTTCACACTCAAATAATGCTAATGTCATGTTGGTGAATTAGCACACACATCACTAACAGAAAAAAAAAATTTACACACATGCAATCAATACTTCATAAATATACATATATACGAGGTTCAAAAGGTTGATGAATGTATTTACATTAATAAAAAGATTTTTTCCATGTCATATAAAAGGTATATCAAATTCTATGCATCAATGGTCAAGAGATCAATGTATAGCAAATCTCTATTCATCCCTAGGCTCCTCTCCATCAAGGAGGAGTTGCTCATCATGCTCAAGAGATCTCTAGGTATGCTCGTTGTGGGTTGGAGATATATGTAGCCATGGAATAGGTCTTGAAGGTTGCTATGAGGGTTTTCTAATTGAAGCACCCCGTGACCTACTAGGCTCTACTCCTGTGGTACCACTCCTGCACCCAAATCTCAGTCGTCATTGCACATGTGGAATGACTGCCTCATATAAGGTGCAATAATATGTCATCTCCTCTATCAAGCGCCCTCGCTCCCTCATATATCGATCCATGCTAACCGTGGAAGCCTATGCAATCTCTAACTAAATGTGCTAACCTCGCTTTGTGTCCCTCTCAACAATAGAAGCATCCCTCTCATCCTAATTGATCCTAAACTCTTGTGATGAGCCTGACCCAAAAATTATTTTGTTCTAGCCAAACTCTCGAGGGGGAAGCCTAGCATCCTATCATCCTTTCGTAAGTTTTGGAGCACAGTGGGGCATCAAATTTTTTAAATTTCATTTGAGCAACAATTATCTTTGAAACAATGTAGCAAGTACCTTATGTCAAAGAGGGGAAAAATGTAGACATGCAAAATTGCCTAATTCATATTTTAATTATTCGGAGTTATGGCAGCTAACGGTCGAGTTCCAGAAGATGCAGAGCCTAGGGTTTTTGATGTTTCAAGCCGTGAGGGAGGGAAGCTGCAGGAATCGGCTATTGGCTCTCGACCCAGCGAAATCTGCAACAACGTTAACTCTAGATGGGAGTGCCAAACAAAGATCGTCGCACAAAGACTTCAAAAAGCAGAGGATGAGAGAAATAGGGGCTCAAACTATGATGTCCATGAGACGAATAGGGGAATTTCTTTAGTGCTCTGAAGTCAGAAGAATGCAGCCTGTATTTTAGAAGGGGTTGGCATTTTGTTTGGGTGTAAACATTCTAAACCAACTCTATCCCAGGTCCCTACATTAAAAAATGGAAGCTCATTACAAACAAAACAAGGTGATGCCATGCCGAGTGGTGTGGGTTCTTCCAAGGACGGTAAAAAGCCAGTCATTGTGGAATGTAAGTTAGGGCACGCTAGGGAAGAGAAAAAATCTAGCAGACGTCCTGCTGGGGGAAATGGAGGGGCCCCTGCTACCCATGCTTCTTCTGATTCAATCACCTTGGAAATAGATGGAGAGCTGGAGGAAGAGGTGGCCTTTAATGAATTTTTTTTTTGGTCTGGGCTTAATTGGGAGGTTTAGGGGTTTCTGGCCAAGCCTACCAGATCTTCACAAGTGGATATCAGACTACTAGAAGCCACTACTGGAAGGGTATGTTCAAATTTATCCAATGGCCAGAGGCTTTTTTATTGTTGTTTTTGAAAAGAAAAGGATAGAAATAAGATCCTATATGATTATCACAGGGATTGGGAGGATAAATATGTGTTGATGTTAAATCCATGGCATCTGGCTTTCAACCCAGTCACAGAAGTGTTTGAAAGGGTTCCCTAGTGGGTGAGACTTCCTAACCTTCCCTTATAGTTCTGATTTTAAGCATGCTTGGAGGCAATAGGGAACTCATTAGGAAACTTTGTAATGGTGGACGAAGGGTCTTCAAATCTCTTGCACTCAACCTATGCCTAGATCTTGGTGGAAATGAATATGTCCAAGGTTCCCTCGAAGGAGATTCACTTAAAATCTTCAAAGGGCTGCTGGGTGCAACCACTGGACTATGAAGGAGTTCCCTTTAGATGTAAAATTTGTCACCAAACGGGACACTTGGTAGTTGAGTATGCAAGAGGCAAGAAGTGAGGAGCAGCTTTAGCTTCAAACGGCCTCGTCCCAGGAAGGGTGTTTGAATGAAGTCAAGGAAACAACTCTCAAAACTAGGGCTGCAACACCAAAATGTCAGGAAAAGAAGTGTGGAGTGAGGGCTCGAACAAGAGAAGATGGAAAACGAAAGGCAGATGATAAGCATCAGCAAGACAATACTGATAGTGGAGCTTGGAGGAGTCCCTTGGTCCCATCTGTGGACTGGCAGAAGGAGGCTGCAAGGGTCGAGGACAGGTGGCATACGGTCTTGGGGAAGAAAGCAAAGAAGGAGAAGAAGAAAGCTTTCGATATGGTTCTGCGATCCCAGACTAAAGAAAGTCTTAAGAAAGCTTCAAAATTTTGATCTATTAAAAGGTCTTTGGGACTTTGTTCTTAAAGTTGTAATTGGCTGAAATCAAGCCTTTTTTCTCTTATGGATGGATTTAATTATGAGCTTGGGGATAGGTCTTTGGATCTATTTTTTAGGATTGGTGGGGGCTAGTAGAGTTTGTATTTGGAGTTGGTTTGGAATTTGCTTTGTAATTTGTTTTATCATTGTTCAATAAAATTAACCTTATTACCGACCAAAAAAAAATTTGCCTAATTCATATCACACATCATTAATATTGCATTTTCATCATATTCATCCCCGATCAGTGCATTTTCATCATTTTTCATCACGTGCATCACTAATTCCCCTTTTAACATCATTTTCATCATGTTTCCTCTATTCATTAAAGAATATTGGATTATTTAATTAATTCATCATATTTCACTAATTTTCCTCTTATCTCCCCTAATTGGATAATTTTAATTATTTAATTAGCCATAAATCTATTTTTCTTCTAATTTTTTATGATTGAATAATCTTTATTATTTAATTATCTAATTATCATCCCATTCATTTTGAATATTCTTTTTAAATAAAGAATATCCTAATCCTCCATAATTAAATAATTTAATTTTCTTAATTATCCCTCTCAAAGGAATATTCCCATGGAATATTCTTTTTCAACATATCCTAAAATATCCCATTCCTCTCATTCATCTTCATCCCTCCATTTCTTGATCTAATCTTCACCCTTCATTTTGAAATATCCTCAACCAATTTACTTAAATTGTGGAGATATTTTGAGTTCAAATTGATCTTAATCCATCATCTTCCTTGATTCACTTTCCATGGGTCTTTGAGGTTTAATCTATTGCAAAAATGAAAGTGTTTTCATTGATGTCAACTGGTTAACTAGTTATCAACTAGTTGATGTTGTCATTAATGTCATTGATACAGGTTATTGGTTGTATATGTTGGTTGAGAAAATTGTAATGAAGAAAGGTTGTAGGTGTTTAGTGATTGCTCTGGGATTTTCTCCTATGTTTGTGTGGTTTAGATATGTTGATCATGATTGTTGGAAGCTGCTATATCCAGGATTTGGGCTTCTGATTCATTAAACAGTGCGAGTTATATTCACTAGTTGTGAATTGTGGTTTTCTGTGTATCTCGCTGAGGTCCGGGAGAAATATTTTTGGTCTAGATTTCTTTTTTATTGAGTCTTATGACTTGTGGTTCTAGAGTTAAGTTGTTATGATCGTGTTGAAGATAATTTTGGTATCTAGAAGGGTTGGATCATGCTAAGGGTTGTGTGTGCTTAATTTTTTTATGTGTTTTACACTGGTTTGGTCGACCTTGTGTTAAACACTACTTTTGAAGTTGATGAAGAGTGTTGGGACTTATTTGGGTCCTCATCAAGCATGTGTTTGGGTCGCCCTCATTCTAATTCCACCCTAGAATGTTTTGACGCCAACCTAATTTGAAATTGAATGATGTATGGCCAATTTTGGATATGTTTCAAAGTTGAAGATGGTATAAATATAGGATGAGATATTGATGAAAGAAGCACAAAGAGATAGTGGAAAGATATAGATCAATATTGATTTATGTGATGCGAGTGTGGCAGAGTAGTGCGAAGTCTAATTTTTGAGTTTCCAGATGTAGTGAGCTGAAGGTGTACTCTATCATTCATGCATGTCTGCAAGTGGTTGAGTGAATCATGGTGGAAATATTTGTTGCATTGAGATTGTCTTCTCCATTTAACATATCTCTTCTATCTTCTTTGTAACTGTGTGGCAGTGAGCCCTTCGGGTGGTTAACCCTTGTTGGATAGTGAGTCCCGATTTGAACAGTGAATCCTTGTTTTGGCAGTGAGCCTTTATAATCAGTTTTGATATTCTTTATAGTGTGAGCTAATCCTCACCGATGTTTTTTCCTTATTGGGTTTTCCATGTAAATCCAATGTTACTATGTATGTGTGATTCTTTTTCAAATTTTTCCTTTGCATTGAATGTTTAGTCATTTAGCAGAGTAATGATTTGTGATTGATCTAATATCTGGTGAAAGTTTTTAAGGCTTAAATTTGTTACAACTGATTCACCCTCCCCCTCTCAATTGTCTTGTTCAACAATTGGTATCAAAGCTTGGTTCCTTGGAGAAGATCTTAACCGCTTAAGGAAGTTTCGGGATGGTTGGCAAAGCTACTTATGAGTATCTGAAGTTCAATGGAACTAATTATGCTATCTGGAAAATATTGATGGAAGAATATCTAGAGTATTGTGGATATGATGTGGAGAAAGCTTACAAGACTCCTTACACTTCTCCTGCTAATGGTTTGAGTACAACTGATGAAATCAAGGCACATGAAGCGAACAATAAGGCGAAGTTCATTTTGAAGAATAGTCTTATACATTCCAAGTTGATTAAAGTTCAAAAACTAAAGACTACTAAAGAAGTCTGGGATACTTTAGAAAAGGCGCATGAAGGTGATGAAAGGGTCAAAGAAGCAAAGTTATAGAATTTGGAGACACAGTTTGATCTCTTGCATACGTTTGAAGATGATAATGTTAAAGCCTATGTACAAAGATTGGATGAGGTAGTAGTTGGAATGTGAGGAATTGGTGCTACATTAGATGAATATAGGATTGTAAAGAATATTCTTAGAACTCTCCTTGATGCATACAATGAAAATGTATGTGCTATTGAAGAACATATAGACTACAAGACTTACACTAAAGATCAGCTATTGGGAACTCTGACATCTTATGAGATGAGAAAGTTGAACTTTAGAAATGGATCCAAACCATAAACTAATTTTAAGACTACAAAAGCTGAAGATCTGGATGAAGAAAATCTTGATGAAGTAGAAGCTAACTTTGTGAGAAGGATTAAGAAATGCTCTGGTAAGTATGAAGGTAAGTTACCTTTTAAATTCTTTAGTTGTGGAGGAATAGCTCATTATGCTTCAAGGTGTCCAGAAAGGGCTAAGAGGAATAAACAAAGATATGAGAAAGAAAATAAAGGTAAGAAGATCAATAGAGCATATTATGTGAATGAGGATGCTAGTATATCTAATGAGGAATCTGATTATGGAGATCTTGATGATAATGAATGCTTGTTCTTGGCTATAAAAGATGAACCTACTTCTGCTAATTCTGAAAAATAGGTGAAGGAATATCCTCTGGAGAAGGAGAAAAGTGAAGGTACTATAATCTCTTCCCTACATGTTAAACAAGAAAAGAACTATTGGGTTGTTGACAGTGGTTGTTCACATCACATGACCAGTGATAAGAGTAAGTTTGTTAAACTTGAAAAATATGACGGAGGCTTAGTTATGTTTGGAGATGATACTAGTGCTAAGATTTGTGGGATAGGTTTAGTAAGTTTTTATGGAAAACATAATGCTGATGATGTCTACTATGTTAAGGGCTTAAGGCATAATCTTTTCAGTGTTGGACAAATTTGTAGTAAAGGATATAATCTTGTATTTAAGGATGAAAAATGTGAAATCAAGAAAGACTCCAGAACAACGATTGCAGCATGAAAGAAATCTAAAGGAAATATATATCAACTTAAGGGTGTTTATTAACAATGATTTATGACTCAGATTAATGATAGTTGGCTATGGCATCAAAGAACGTGCCATATGAATTTTGATAACTTGGCGAGGATTAGTGCAGTTCAAGACGTGAGAGATTTACCAAGGATTACAAAGCATGTTAATGCTACTTGCAAGAATTGTCAGTTTGGAAAGCAAGCAAGAAATCATTTCAAATCAAAGGAGCAATCTACTATTAGACTATTGGATTTAATTCATAAAAATCTCTGTGGTCCTACAAGAGTGAGAAGTCTACAAGGTGAAAGGTACTTTATGCTTTTGATTGATGATTACTCTAGGTATACATGGGTTGCATTTCTTAGAGAAAATTTTGATGCATTAGATCGATTCAAGACATTCAAAGCTATGATTGAGAATGAGGTAAATTTGAGAATAAAATGCTTAAGTTCTGAGAAAGGTGGTGAATTTACCTACCATGAGTTTAATATTTTTTGTGAGGTTCATGGAATAAAAAGACAATTATCTACTATGAGAACTCCTCAGTAGAATGGAGTTGTTGAAAGGAAGAATAGAACAATTCAAGAAGTAACTAAATCAATGATTACTAAGGCTGGTCTACCGGAAGTTTATTAGAGAGAAGCTATTCACACTTTTGTCTATGTATTCAATCAAATTCAAGCAAGAGCAAACAATACAAATACCCCCTATGAGCTATGGTGAGGAAGAATTCCTATTGTTAAGTATTTCAAGGTATTTAGAAGAAAATGTTATATCAGAAGGGATGAAGAAAATTTAGGAAATTTTGATGCAAGAAGTGATGAAGGTATTTTTCTTGGATATTCTACTAAAAGAAAAGCCTACAAATGTTTCAATAAAAGACTGAGGAAGATTGTAGAAAGCTCAAATGTCAAGGTTGATGAACCAATGAAGAATTCAATTGATATTGATGGATATGTATCTGATGAACCTGATTGTGTAAGGATTGAAGAAGTTGTGGAAGAATAGGAGAAGGATGAGAAAGAGAAGCAAAATGAAGAAGAAGAAGAAGAAGCTCTGGTGGTGTCCCCTAAGACACCTAAGTATGTGTAGAAAAAACATTCAAAAAATTAGATCATTGGAGACAAGACAAAAGGAGTAATGACAAGAAGCGGAGCTACTGCTAGAGAGATAAATCTCTATTTACTTTATGAAATTGAACTAAGGACTATAAGTGAAGCATGTAAAGATGAGCATTGGATGGAAGCTATGAAAGAGGAACTTATGCAAATGGAGAAGAATCAAACTTGGGAATTGGTCCCAATATCAACATATAAAAACAATAATGGATCAAAGTGGGTATTCAGAAATAAGTTGAATGAGAATGGAGAAGTGGTCAGAAATAAAGCAAGCCTTGTGTGTAAAGGCTAATCACAAGTAGAAGGCATAGATTTTCAAGAGAATTTTGATCTAGTGCCAAGAATGAAATCTATTAGGATGTTCTTAGCATTTTTTGCTCATAAAGATTTCAAGGTCTATCAAATGGATGTCAAATCTGCATTTTTGAATGGTGAGTTGGAAGAAGAGGTCTACATGGAACAACCAAAAGGATTTCAGTTATCAAATCAACCAGATATGGTTTGCAGATTGAAGAAAGCTTTATATGGATTGAGGCAAGCTCCTAGAGCTTGGTATGCAAGGTTAGAAAAGTATTTGATTTAGCAAGGTTTCAACAAAGGTATGACAGATAGTAAACTGTATTTTAAAATTGAAAATGACAAAATTTTGGTTGTGGTTGTATATGTTGATGACATTATTTTTGGAGGAAATGAAACTATGTGTAAGATGTTTGTAGAAGAAATGCAAAAAGAATTTGAGATGTCTATGTTTGGAGAGATGAATTTCTTTCTTGGGCTACAAATTAATCAACGAGAGAAAGGAATTTTTATTTCATAGTCTAAGTATGTAAGAGAGATGTTGAAGAAGTTTAGGATGGATGGTTCCAAACCGGTATGCACTCCTATGGTGACTGGTTGAAAATTAGGTAAAGATGATGATTCACCTAAGGCTGATCAAAGAAAATATAGATATATGATTGGTGGGCTGTTCTATTTGACTGCTACTAGACTAGACTATCTTGTGGCTAGATTTCAAGAAGATCCTAAGAAAACACATGTTGATGCTATTAAAAGGATATTCAGATATTTGAATGGCACTCTAGATTATGGCTTATGGTATCCTAGGGATACTGACTTTACACTAAGTGCTTATATAGATGCAGATTGGGTTGGTTGTGTAGATGACATAAAAAGTACAAGTGGTGGTGCATTCTTTCTTGGTTGCAGATTGGTGACATGGTTGAGTAAAAAGCAAGATTCAGTTTCCTTATCTACTGTTGAAGCTAAGTATATTGTTGTTGCATCTTGTTGTACACAAGTTTTATTGATGAAACAAACATTGAAAGATATCAAAGTAATGTATGATGATCCTATTTCTATATTCTATGATAATATACGCGCAATTAACATTTCAAAGAATCTAGTGATGCACTCAAGGACAAAGCATATATCTATCAGTTATCATTTCTTAAGAGAGAAGGTTGTGGAGAATGAAGTAAAGCTTGAGTATGTACCTATAAAGGATCAGATTGCTGATATATTTATGAAGGCTCTTCCTAAAGATACTTTTGAGTATCTTTGGGAGAAGTTAGGGGTCATTAACCCTTATTTCTTGAACTAGATGCATATGGAGATGCATCAGTTCGGTGGGTCTATGGATCTTTCTTCTGGACTGATGTTTTGGTGGCTACCTCTTAGGGGGAGCAAGTAATGTCATGTATTGTCATTGAAAGAGTATTTTGTTCTTAATGTCAAAGGGGAAACCAATGTAAAACATCTTTTTCCTTTGCCATTAATGTCAAAGGGGGAGATGAGAAATGAGGAATGAAGAAGATGTGAAAAAAAAAGATTATCTACTAAGGGGGAGAACAAAAAGCAAAATAATGAAAAGTGTGTTCAGAGCTAGAGTGTTGTCTTTGATTGTTTTTCACATCATGTGTTGCCATCAATGACAAAGGGGGAGATTCTCATTGATGTCAACTAGTTGTCAGTAATGTCATAGATATAGGTTACTGGTTTTATATGTTGAGGATATTGAGAAAATTGTAATAAAGAAAGGTTGCAGGTGTTCAGTGATTGCTCTAGGTTTTGCTCCGGGTTTTTCTATGGGATTTGCTCCTATGTTTGTGTGGTTCAGATATGTTGATCATGATTGTTGGAAGCTACTATATACAGGATTTGGGCTTTTGATTCATTGAACAGTGTGACTTATGTTCACTAGTTGTGAACTATGGTTTTTTGTGTATCTGGTTGAGGTTCAAGAGAAATATAGTTGGTCCAGATTTCTTTTTGATTGAGTCTTATGACTGGCAGTTCTAGAGTTAAGCTTTTATGATCGTGTTGAAGATAATTTTTGTATCTAGAAGGATTGGATTGTGCTAAGGGTTGCATGTGCTTAATTTTTCTATGTGTTTTACACTGGTTTGGCCGACCTTGTGTTAAACACTACTTTCAAAGTTGATGAAGCATGTGGGACTTATTTGGGTCCTCATCAAGCGTGAGTTTGGGTCACCCTCATTCTAATTCCACCCTAGAATGTTTTGGCGCCGACCTAATTTAAAATTGAATGATGTATGGCCGACTTTGGATATGTTTCAAAGTTGAAGATGGTATAAATATGGTGAGATATTGATGAAAAAAGCACAAAGAGATAGTGGAAAGATATAGATCAAGATTGATGTATGTGATGTGAGTGTGGAAGATCAATGCGAAGTCTAATTGTTGAGTTTCTGGATGCAATGAGCTGAAGGTGTACTCTATCATTCATGCATGTTTGCAAGTGGTTGAGAGAATCATGGGGGAAATATTTGTTGCATTGAGATTGTCTTCTCTATGTAACATATCTCTTCTATCTTTTTTTGTAATTGTGTGGCAGTGAGCCCTTTGGGTGGTTAACCCTTGTTGGACAATGAGTCCTGATCCAGATAGTGAGTCCTCATTTTGGAAATGAGTCTTATCAGGCAGTGAGCCTTTGTAATCGATTTTGATATTATCTATAGTGTGAGCTAATCCTCATCGTGGTTTTTCCCTTATTGGTTTTTCCACGTAAATCTGGTGTTATTGTGTATGTGTGATGCTTTTTCAATTTCTTCCTTTGCATTAAATGTTTAATCATTTAGTAGAGTAATGATTTGTGATTGATCTAATCTTCAGTGAAAGTTTTTAAGGGTTAAATTTGTTACAACTAATTCACCCCCCTCTCAATTGTCTTGTTCAAAATAATCATGAAAATCTATAAAACATCCTTCATTCTTCATTATCACACACCTAGATCATTTGAGAACTTTTTAATTCTTGAGCATAGTATTATCATTGAGCATTTGAGAAATTATCGTTCATCTAGGTCATCATCTTCATGCTTTTGCAATCATGGGAGCTTCATGATAAAGCAATCCAACATACCATCACCATTAAAATGGAATGCAAGGTTTGCACATGGTTTTTTTTCTTTGTTTTGAATTGATTTTCATTTACTATATGCTGATTTCTAACTATGTATGCACTCAATTTCATTTTTAAGTGGGGTTTGATCTTCTCTTGTTTTGGGTTTTGATAATTTTAACCCTTGTTTGATTTCACACATTCCACTTCTTCCACTTCACAAATATATATATATATATATATATATATATATATATATATATATATATATATATATATTTCATTGTCAGTTAAGGGTTGTATGCCATACAAATATATATCTACAACATTTTCATACATGTCAAAGTAATTGTAATTAAAGGACAAACAAACCATACATCTAATTCACTTCAATGTAAATGAACAAGGCTATATGTCAAATGAAACAAACAATGCATGTTATACTATCATTTCCCCAATTCTAACTCTTACAACCCTTAGTCGATCATGTTAACAGATTTTATACACACACACACATATATACATACATAATTATATATAATCAGTTAATGGGTTATATATAACTTAAAACAATATTATGATATTTATATATAACTTCAAATGACATTATGATATAAATTGAAACAAAATTTTCATACATGTAAGAATGATGTAATTGAAGAACAAACAAACCATACATATAATTCACTTCGATGTAAATGAACAAGGCTATATGTCAAATGAAACAAGCAATGCATGTTATACTATCATATCCCCAATTCTAACTCTTACAACCCTTAGTTGATCATGTTAACTGATTTTGTGTTTGTCTGTGCATCTAATACTTTTGAAGCTGCAACTAGTGGGTAGAATAGGGGATATGATACTATAACATGCATTGCTTGTTTCATTTGACATATATAGCCTTGTTCATTTACAATGAAGTGAATTAGATGTATGGCTTGTTTGTTCTTCAATTACAGTGACCCTCACATGTATGAAAATGTTGTTTCAATTTACATATAATCTTTTATAGCTATATTAGTTTGAGAAAGGGTTATAAATATTTATATCATAATGTTGTTGGAAGTTATTTATAACCCCTAAACCAAGATATATATATATATATATATATATATATATATATATATATATATATATATATATATATATATATATGTGAAAGTATGCATGCATGCATACCTAGATATGCATCTATAATGCATGTATGTATGTATATGTATGTATGTATGTATGCCATGCATACATACACACATATACATAGTTAATATTTATATAATATATAAATATAAAAAACAAAAATTAACCAATTTAGGATTTAATTGATATATATGCATGTCAATTGCTATCAAAATGTCATTCATACCAATGTGGGTAATGTTGTGCAAGGGGTTCATGGAAAAGGACACAGGGACACAGAGTCAGCCAAACCCTAAGTGCATGAAACCCTTGAGAGTCCACCATATGAAACCCATAAATGGTATGTGTGTGTGTGTATATATATATAGTTGGCCAAATGATAGGTGCATGATACCCTTAACATGGTGAGATATAAAAATTGTTTAAAGATATTACAGATATATGAATATATATTTTGGTCAGTTGTGTATGTGTGTATATATATACACGTAGTCATTCAAAAGATAGCTGCAAGAAACCCTTAACAGTCGAGCATATGATACCCTCAAATACTGTGAATATATTTATGGAGATTGTAGAGATAGACAAGTGAAATGCCACAAATGTATACATTGTTTAAAGATATTATAGTTACATCAATATATCTATTGGCCAACTATGTGTGTGTGTATATACACACATATATACACAATCGATCAAAATTTTGTTATAAGAAACCCTTAATAGTCGAGCATATGATACCCTCAAATATTGTCAATATATTTAAGGAAATTGCAAAGATAGACAAGCGAAATGTCACAAATGTACACATTATTTAAAGATATTGCAAATATATTAATATATCTTTTGGCCGGTTGTCTGTGTATATATATACACATAGTTGGTCACAATATAATTGCATGAAGTATCTCTAAAATGAAACAAGATTTTCAATACTGTAAAATACATTTTGTAACTAAATTAAAAACACATGCAATGGATAGATATTGTTGTTGTGAGGTTGGAAGACAACCTCACCTATGATGGCAGAAGTTTAATATTTTCCTTAGTCAATGGAAGCATTCATAAACACAATAGAAGTGAAAAAAACATCACCATGATTCACTCACAATGTCTCCACCGTCGACTATGAAGTGCACCACCACTAGTCCTTCAATGGATGATGTTATGTGTAGATGACAACCTTGAATGGCGTTTCAGAGAATCGAAATGAAACCCTACCAAATGAAAAGCATGTTGAAGTGATTGCCAAAACACCGACGATGGAGGGGAGATGAGAAGTTAATGTGGATTTATTGTGTATTAAGTTCACAGGGGATGTCATGGCGATAAATGGTTAAGCAGGTACCACACATCCATCAATGGTCGATGCCACCCTTAGCATAAAAAAAAGTGATTTTTGGAAACCACTCAAAATGAGTTGGAAAATGTGCGAATTTTTCTCCTTACTCGATTTATGTGGGTTGTTAGGTGGACAATCTACAACATATAAAAAAATAAGGTTGACATGTCTTCTACTAACATGACCCCTTGCACAACATATCCCTTACCACCATCAGGCCCTCTCCCTTACCATTTTTTAACATTTTTTTTCTAGAAAAAAAAACACATGTGAATTGTGAGGAAATTTCAATGTGAATTGTGAGTTGTACACATGGATGAGTAAAATTGTTATGCCACCTTTAAGTGAGTTATTTACTCTTATATCTTACCAACTTTCCTACTCATTTTGATTATCATTGATGTTCTAAACAAGTTCGTCTATTAACACCACACTGCTTAGTGATGTCATGAAATCTTGCATGGCAAGGCAACATATCTTCCTTATTGGAGGAGGAAGGAAGAGACAATGTTTATCTATGTCACAAAGTGTATATCCAATCCATATAACAAGCCCCACAATATATTTAATACTATTCAAATCCAACATTCAACATACATTGAAAACTTGTGTGATACATTTCCCAAAGCCCTCAATTGATTAGTTCTTGCCAATAGACAAGTTACTATTGCAATTGTTCGATATGCATTTGATATGCTCATCTGGCCAATCACATTCTATAATTTAAATATATCTATTTGTATTTCTATAGTTTGAATTTAAGAAAATATTTTTTATGTTTAAAAATTATTATTTATCTCTTTTTCTATTGGTAAGAATAGCTCTATTATTCATTTTTCTTTAAGAAAATGAAAAAAATAAGATGATAGATAAATTTAGGTGAATATTTTGTCATTAAATACAAATTGTGAGAGCTTTGCTAGCAGGCTGGTGGGTACAGAATCACTAAATGCATAGTTAATGTATTAAATGCCACCACACTCAAGGAGAAGTCACTAGAGCGTTGAGTTTTTTGTGTGCTTATTCTCCTTTGTTTATTATTTATTAATACAAAAGATAGGAATGTAAAGCCTTTCTCTATTTATTCCTCTGCCTTGTCTTGTTATCCCAAATATTTTTATCCCTCTGAGTTTTTCACATTCTTCTGAGTGCGGCCTTTGTTGTACATTGTCAATGCACAACATAAACATGTGCGATCCAAACTGATATCAAAGACAAGGAGCTATACTTGCATGGTTAGAACAATAATAGTGAATTAGGAATTACTTTTGAGCGTCACAATAATAGCATGGTTGCAATTTCTATGCTTTTTATCAACGCATAGTTCACACAAGCCCTACTTATTGTTCTTTTCTATTAACACATAGTTCATGGAAACCCTAATTGTGTCCTTTTTATTAGCATGTTGTTTACTCTTAACTTGTTCTCATGATAGTCCTTTATATAAGACCTAATTTTTGATATGTTGTTGTAGAAAAAACACCTTGTTTCGGAAGTCTCTCTCCCTAGATAAGCATTAAGAATGCCTCTCTCCTTTAGTGTGCTATGACTGAAAATGTAGCATAGCTCTATCATGGAGGCGAATCCTGAAATTAGCTAAGAAACGTGGAGGGAAATCTTCATTACTTTTATATGGTTGCTACCTCTAAAGATCTATCGCTACACGTTAATCATGACCAACTAAGATTTATAGTTGCACGTTAATGGCAGATATGAATATTTTTACTTTCCTTTTCTCTTTATTAAGCTCATTATGGCTCTAGGGTTTATCTTGGATTTGTGATCTATCACACTCTTTTTTAGAAGTTTTTAAATTTTTTAAGCTCATTACAGTTAGGGTTTATCTTGTAGTTATGATCTATCACACTCTGCTTTAAGGCGTTCTCAACTTCTGGTCATTCATATTTGTATTTTTAGGAACTTATTATTTTTCAAGATTATGAAAATTTATTTCCAAGTGTTTAAGGCTTCCATTTATTTTCATCTTTGCTTTGCGTTCACAAGTATTAGCAGCTGGGGAAGTTCCTTTGCTGGTTAATCTTCTAACAAATGAAAGACCAGGTCTTGTAGATGATGCTCTCTTTGTTCTTGCTCTGCTTTCCAAACAATTTAAGGGTTTAATTGCAATTAGTGAAGCCTCTGCAATTCCTCTACTTATTAGAGTTCTTAGATTAGGTTCTTCCTCACCCAAATCTAAGGAGCATTTAATTTCTTACTAGCATTGTGCTACCATACAGGACTGAAAATTATAAATATCTTGTCGAGACTACCATCACTAATTCATTCTCTACATAGTCTTCTCATTTTTGGCACTCCTCAAGCTAGAAAGAAAGCCACTTCACTACTTAGAATCCTTCACAATTGGGAACCTTCCCAATCTCCTCAAAACATTCTCGCCTCTTAGAATCAAAATCCAGTTTCTTCGATGGCGTATCCTTTGAAGTTCTTTCACTTGATCAAAATGGCATAGTTATCTTCTAATTCATTCTATTAGCGATGCACATTCTTTAAATTTGTTTGGTTCGTGCCAATTTTTCCTACACTATATTTTTGGTCATCAAGGATCAACATAAAATGTAGACAAATCTATCCTAAGGTAGAGGTCTGGACCTTGTAAACTATATATTCTACATAAAAAGCTATAGCAGATGATCATACATTAAAATGGATGGATTATAAATTCAAGGTGTAAAAATCTAGCTCTGTAATTTTCAGTCAATTTTTTTTTTGAATTGGATAAGTATGATTAATGTATGTACCAATGACTATATTCATGATTTTTCTATTGAATGAACTAAATATTGAAGACAAGATATGAACAAATTATCAAGTTGAATTTGATTTTTTCTCTTTCCAGTTCTATAAGCATTGATGAAAATATTCCTTTATTTTGGGCATTGCCTTTAAGATTAAATTCACTGGTAAGCCTAAGGGTGAGGAAGAGGTAGAGAATGTGAAAAATACACCTCCTCTACTAGTGTTGTGAAACCCAACAATAAATTCAATATTGTTTAAACTCAGGAATTTGAATAACAAAAGTTAAATTACTGAAACAAAGAACTAAAGCATGCACAACACCATTCACTAAAATGTTGAATGCAGCATAAAATTAGAGAAAACTAATCACACTTGACACAGTGATTTACCCTGGAAAACCCCTAACTCTGGGGAAAAACCAGCATTCAATGAGAGATTTTATTATAATAGAAAAGAAGAGATTTACAATAACTGCCAAAACTTGGCATCCACAACAATACTGCAATCCTGGATAATATTTCTACTCCTCCTTCTAATCACTCCAATCTCCCTTTCTCTTGTGTCATTCCTGAAAAAAAGACTTCTATCTATGTGTACAACACTCACATCGATCTCCCTTTTATAACCTCTCATCACCTACGGTGGAGTAGAGATTAACAAAGAAAACAAAGTAAAGTTGTTTTCTAAAAAGGAAATTTTCCAAACTTGGCAAGTGAGTTGCAAGATAAGGAAGATAAAAAATTAGGAAAGTTAGAGATGTTTATCTCCACAACTGCTCCAGCCTGGGTGACACGGTTCCAGGTTGGAGACACCTCTGAGCTACGTTTTCAACACTCCCTCTTAGCGAGGAAGGTGTTTTCTACTACACCTAACTTGTCCCTAAAGAAGACAAACTTGCTTTTCATCAAGGCCTTCGTTAAGATGTCTGCAACTTGCTCATCTGTAGATATATACTATAGTCGAACTAATCCATGTTGTACACAATCCCTAATAAAGTGATTTCTGATGTCAATATGCTTTGACCTATCATGAAACACAAGATTCTCAAATATTTTTATGCAACTATGATTATCACAGTGAATGATGGTCGATTCTAGCTCCTAACCAAACAATGCCACTAACAGCCTCTGAAGCCATATGGCCTCACATGTTGCCATGCTTGCTACCATGTACTCTGCTTTTGTAGAGCTTAATGCAATAGACTTCTATTTCCTACTGTACCAAGAGACAACCCCTGATCCCATGCTGAAACAACACCCCGAAGTGCTTTTCCTATCTACTACATTACCAGCCCAGTCTGCATCAATGTAGCCAATCAACCTGACACCATCACCCCGAGTATATCTCAACCCATACTCAATTGTACCACGTAGATACCTCAGCACATGATTTGTTGTTGTCCAATGTACTCTCTTTGGTTCTACCATGAACTAACTAAGAGAGTTGACTGCAAAGCAAATGTCTGGTCTTGTATTGACCAGATACATCAATGAACCAATAAGTTGTCTATACAAGGCGGGGTCTACTGCCTCCTACTTTGATGCATTGATCTTCCGCCAATTTGTAACCATCGATGTAGACATGGGTCTACATTCCAACATTCTAAATCACTTCAAGATTTCCATAGCATATTTCCCTTGATCAAGGAAAATTTCTCCCTCTGTCTACCACACCTCTAGTCCCAAAAAATAGTGCATCAACCCCAAATCCTTCATCTCGAACTCTACTACTAGGTCCCTCTTGCAATCCTCTATGACCCTTAGTGAATCAGTCATAAATAAATCATCCACATACAAAACTAGAATGAGTGGTTCACCCCCCACCATGAGATAGTAAAGGTTGGAGTCTGCCTCACTCTTCACGAATCCCATGCTCTGCAAGTAGCTATCTATGCGCTCATACCACACTCTGGGTGCCTGCTTAAGTCCGTATAGTGCTTTCTTTAACCTACAAACATGAGAGTCACTCCCATGCACCACAAAACCTTCTGGTTGTTTGATGTACACCTCTTCCTCTATGATTCTATTTAGGAAAGCCGTCTTCACATCCATCTGATGGATCTGCCATCCCATTTGTGCTGCTAATGAGATCATAACTCGTATGGAGGTATATCTAGCCACTGGACCGAATGTCTCATCATAATCGATTCCCTCCTTCTAAGAGAACCCCTTGGCCACGAACCTAGCTTTGTATTTCTCTATGCTACCATCTACAGCATGATTGATCTTATAGATCCAGTGAGAGCCAACCACTGCCTTATCTATAGGCCTTGGCACTACCTCCCAGACATCGTTCTTCATGATGGAGTTGTATTCCTCCACCATTGCATCCTGCCAAACCTGTTACTGTGTAGCATCCTGATAACTAGAAGGCTCACTGTCAATGAGCTTGCTTATTAATCCCACATAATTTGAATATTTAGATGGTGGTCTCCTCTCCCTGCCACTCATTCTAGGAGCTCCCATAAACTCCTAAGCATCTCACGCAATCTGAGTTTCCACTCAGCTAGTCTTTCTCCCGCTGATAGGAGATACACCAATAGATGGAGCTTGTTGTTCCTTATTCTGTTGGTCCTGATCCTATGGACTCAACTCACCCAAGGTACCTATATATGCATTTGTTTCTATCACAGTGCCTTGTGCCTGAGACTCCTGATCCGCTTTTGGAGCTTCAATCTGATGACTCTGCTCAATTGCTAGCAAATCCTGAGATTTTCTAAAGGCTTTCTCCTCCAGAAACTTCACATCACGTCTCACTATGATCCTTCTCATCCCTGGAATAAAGATCCTGTATGCCTTGGAGATTTCATTGTATCCAAAAAAGAAACCTTTCTCTGCAATCAAATCTAACTTGGTTCGTTTCTCTGATGGTACGTGATAGTATGCTACACTGCTAAAGATCCTAAAATCCCTGACCTCAAGCTTCTTCCTTGTAAAGGCTTGTTCTGGTGTCATTTTCCCCAAAATCTTATGAGGTGCTCTATTCTAAATATAGACTATTGTGCTGCAAGCCTCTGCCCAAAGATACTTAGGCAGATCCTAATCAAACAACATGGCCCTGGCTACTTCAACAATTTCCTTGTTCTTACGCTTAGCAACCCCATTTTGTTGTGGGTTGTAGGGAACAATCCACTCTCTCTTGATTCCTTCTTTGGTACAAAACTCCTGGAAGACTTTTCTTTTATACTCACCCTCGTTGTCTGTCCGAAGAACCTTGATCTTCCTACCTGTCATATTCTCCACAAGAGCTTTGAATTCTTGGAAGCAACTGAAGACCTCATCTTTGGCCTTCAAGAAATATATCCAAGTCTTCCTGGAGAAATCATCAATGAAGGTTATGTAATACTCATAACCCCTCAAAGACTGAGTAGACATGGGACCACAAATATCAGAATGTATCAAGTCAAGAACACCTGTACTTCTACTGTCACTTCTAGGGAAGGTTGCCTTTGAAAATTTCCCGAGTGCACACCCTTTACATGCGTTACCATACTCTGCACTCAACTCTAGAATTCCTATCACGGTTTCTTTGAGCAATTTCAATGCCCCATGGTGTATATGTCCCATCCGTCTATGCCATAGCTCTCCTATTTCCCTGCTGCTATTACTACTCACTAGTGCCTTTGGAGTTTCAAACTGCAATATGTATAAATTGTCACTTCTAACTCCAATCTACCTTTCCTTCTTCCAGTCCTTGTGTTTTAAATACACCTTGTGTCCTTGAAAGAGTACGATGTACCCTTTGTCTTCAAGGGCAGATACTGAAATCAGATTCATGCACATCCCTGGCACATGCAATACATCTGTGATCTTAATATCACTGCTTGACTCCCTCTGAAATGAAACAGTCCCTCTCCCAACTGGAGTGCATGTGGACTTGTTTCCCATTTTTATCTGGAAGCCTATTTCTTCTGCTTTGTAGTTGGAGAAGTTTTCTCTAACTCCTGTCATATGGCATGACGCACCACTGTCAATATACCAAACCCCTGTAGTGCTCGAGCTAGATAAGCAGTTTAGAAGAGAAAATTCATTATCTAGTCTAGAGGATAGCTCATCAACATCCGTTGAAGCTATTATCTGCTTCTTCTTCTTGTCTCCTTTCTTCCGATTCGGACATTGACTGACATAATGTCCTAGTTGATCACAACCATAACATTTAATTTTACTCAGGTCTTTCTTTTCCTTCTTGTCTCCTTTTGAGGTAGACTCACTGCTTGAGCCTTTCTTAGCTTTGCCTTTGCTGGAAAGAGCAACATTCTCTTCCACCTCACCCTTACGACCACTGCTGCTACCTCCATTAACATAGCTCATTCATAACTCTTCCTGAGTGAAATCAGTCCACAAACAATGCCAATCAGGAATATCTTGCCGTCCGGATACAACTTTGACAAAAATGTCCCAATCTTTTGTGAATCCTGCCAATGCAATCCTGACAACCTCATCATCCGGTATTGCTACCCCAGTAGTTACCAGCTCATCTTTTACTATTTTGATCCTGGTAAGGTAGCCCACAATGCTCTCCCCTTTCTTCATTCTGGTGTTTCTCAGCTTATCCCTGAGAATCAGCTGCCTGTTCAAATTTGAACTCTGGTATAGATTGAGTATGGCATCATACATCTTTTTGCAGGTGTCTAAATCTGCAATATGAGGAACAAGGTGATCCTTGACCCCATCCATAATGATGCATCTAGCTTTGGCATCTTATTTTCAGTAGGTTGCCAGTAGCGTAGCATCTGTCAGAATAGAAACGGTAGTGGTTGCATATTCCTTCATACCATTCTCCTCCAGTAACAGAAGAATTCTTGCTTTCCACACGCCAAAGTTTGAAGCCCCCTCAAGTCTATCTAAATCTCTTAATTCGGCTGTTGCCATTGCTGAAACCCTTGAACTTAAACCTCCCTAAACACAAAAAGAAAATCGAAACTTGCACTTGTGTGATTAAACCCTAGTTTTCTCTTTCAGAGTATTTGCTCTAATACCATGTGAAAAATATGCCTCCTCTACTAGTGTTGTGAAACCCAACAATAAATTCACTATTGTTTAAACTCAGGAATTTGAATAACAGAAGTTAAATTACTGAAACAAAGAACTAAAGCATGCACAACACCATTCACTAAAATACTGAATGCAGCAGAAAATTAGAGAAAAATAATCACACTTGACACAGTGATTTACCCTAGAAAACCCCTAACTGTGGGGAAAAACCAGCAATGAGAGATTTTATTATAACAGAAAAGAAGAGATTTACAATAACTGCCAGAACTTGGCATCCAAAACAATATTGCAATCCTGGATAATATTTCTACTCCTCCTTCTGATCACTCCAATCTTCCTTTCTCTTGTGTCATTCCTGCAAAAAAAGACTTTTATTTGTGTCTACAACACTCACATCGATCTCCCTTTTATAACCTCTCATCACCTATGGTGGAGTAGAGATTAATGAAGAAAACAAAGTAAAGTTGTTTGCTAAAAAGGAAATTTTCCAAACTTGGCAAGTGCGTTGCAATATAAGGAAGATAAAAAATTAGGAAAGTTAGAAATGTTTATCTCCACAACCGCTCTAGCCTGGGTGACATGGTTCCAAGTTGGAGACACCTCCGAGCTACGTTTTCAAAAGAGAAGTGGGAGAATTTGTTGGTGGAGACTTGGAGTGTTATATGGGATCCAATTTCTTCATGCCTGATAATGTTTCACACCCCTGCCAACCAGAGGCTCATCAAGGAAGAACATTTTATGGCTAACTCAGAATACATATATTTCGATGGCTAAGGGGTTTGAGTGAGTTTTGGGCCTCACTCATCCAAAATATGGTTCTATGATCTAAAGTTTCCTTGAGTGGGAGGGAGGCATACATATTTCTTTTCTTCTGCTTACTATTGAAGGATAGTCCTATAGACTACAAAGGTACAATCAGATCTAGTGTTGGCAAAGGCAGAGTTGAAAGGGTGGAAATAGAGAGTGAGTTATAGAAGGTTCTAACCAGGCAAAGAACCAGGTTTTAATTATTTTTATGATTATAGAGTTTGGTTATTTTAAGAGGTTGATTTAGGAGAATTTGATTTTAGCGATATGACAATTTCTCCATCCATGAAAGGTAGATAATTGGGAATAGAGAATTCAATGACTCAAAATGAAAAAGTACAATGTTGCCCATATTAAACTTGTGCTTAACATATTAGATCCACACTTATGAAAATGGCTTAGAGTAGCCATGAGATGGATCCATAGTAGACATAGCAAAATATTATGATTTTGAAGGAAAATATGGATAGAGAGGATGCATTTCTAGTTTCCTATAATTGTTTCTAGAATTGTATTAGACTTATTTCTTCACTAGTATTCTTAAAACTAAGTATATTAAACCTTCTTCACATTTAATTTCTTAACATAACATTGAATTATTCAATTATTATTTTAATAGCTAAAAATAATTAATATATTTTAATTTATTACTTAAAATTGTCTAAAATTCAATTTTTTTGTTTGTAATGTGCACGTCAGTTTCTAACATCTTGTCCAAATAAATTCTATAATTAACATTTCATGCAAAATATGGCAATTTATTGTGGTGGTTATGTAATATTATTGGAAACCTTCTCATTTGCTAGTTACATAAATAAGAATAATAGGATGTTGGTTTTGCAATATGAAGGTTAAAATGAGGCTACTAGTAGTATGTGAACATAACATATACTTATTGAGTTTATGCATAGGCTATTTGATTGGTTTTGAGGTTAGATTTAGAATACTTAGTTTAGACATGATCTCTATTGTGTTGAGTTGTGGTCTAATGTGTTTATGTTTTTTACCATGTTGGTTTCTAGTTCTCTCCTCTATGGTGTTCTATTTAATTTTTATTAACTAGATGCAAATGCTAAGATTGTTGCATCTAAGATTGATGAGAATACACTTAGAGTGATATATAAAATTTGGGTACTAGCACTTGTGTATGATTGGGTGCATTACGAGGTTGCATATTGTTTAATTTTGTGCTTGTTATTATGTTGGAATTGTGTGCCTCAATCCCACAAGCTGAAAACCTCTTGTGAGCAATTTCGCTGAGACTGTTGGGATGTCTGGCCGATCTGCTAGTTGATCTTGAACTATCGTTGTGACCTCCTGATTATCTTGGTGATCGACATGACCTAAGCCTTCGGCATAACTTGGACAGTCAAAATAATGTTTCAATGATGATGGAAAGTCTAGCCGATATCGGTGTGACTCTTGGTCTGTCTCACCGATGTAGCAATCGATGTGACTTGCCTCTATTAGAATGAGGTCTTAGCGTTGGGAGATGTCTTGCCAATGGTGTTCAGTCGGAGAGAATTTTGGCGAGGGATGTTATCGGCGTGACTTCTTGTGTTCGGTGTAACCCTCTTCCAAGTAGGTTGGTTTGGCCGACAAGTTATTCTTATCGGATGTTAGGGGGACTCTGGCCGACTGATGTCATTGGAGAGAGGCATGAACACTCGGTAAGAACTCTTAGCGACATCCTAAGTCTCACCAACGGATGTTCATATCGGTATGACTTGAGGGCCCGTTACGACTCATAGCGACTAGCGATTGTTTAGGCGATGGGTCTGCTGAGGATATCGGTGAAAGGTCTTGCCGATCTTTTCGATAGAGTAAGTCTCACCGATGGGAGTGTTGGAATCAATATGAATTGTGAACTCATTATGATCTCTTGCCGATAGCGATGGATGTGTAATCGGTCTTGTGGCATCGGGGAGACACGGTTAGTGTCTCACCAACATGTGAATACTATTTGAATGCTTTTGACCGATTGGAAGACTATCCTACGTGGTGTGTCTTGGACCAATCAGAGAACGTGGAATATGAACCATTTTGCTATGAGACTATTGCGACCGTTTCTGTGTGGAAGACGAACTGTTTTTGAGGAAACTTCTATACGAGGAAATGAAAAAAAAATCTACGCTGTGTGGAATGGACGTTCTGTAAAAAGAGAGCGATAGAGAGAGGGCCGAAAGGCTGGCTAAAAGGCCGAGGCCATGAGACCAAAGCTGACAGAGAAAGAGAAGTGAGAGGCAGAGCTATGCTGCTGGAATCTCTCCTAATCATGGATCATGGTTGATCTCTCTCATGTTGATCTGCACTGTATGTTGTGTGAGGATATTGCAACAGTACGAAGATTGTTTGGTTTGAGAGGTTGATCAGGAAATGTACAGAGGGAGAGTTGATTACCAGATTGTATCCAGAATGAACAAGATGTAATCTCTGAAAAGGCTATGAGCCTGAATTGTATTGTAACCTTCAGTTGCTGAATAATACAATGGCTCGATCTTTGGAGTGTGGGGTTTTTTACCTGAAAGGGTTTTCCCCATGTAAATCTGTGTGTTCTGGTTTTCTGTCTTATCTTTCATCTGTGTTGGTTCTGCTTCTAGAATTTTTTATTGCATGATGTTGAATTTACATGTGCTTCTCTCAGAAGGATTAATGTGGGAAATGAACTATGTCTATTTCCACTTTAGGACATAGTTGTACGTGTCTTTGAGGAAATCTAATCGAAATTGAAGTTACCGAAGGCACCACTGTTCTTGTAGATTTCTCTGAGATGCCCTAAATTTCCCTAACATATTAAGCTAAAATTATTTGGAAATTGTTTCCAAGATCTGGAGAGGAATAAGGTTGATTGGACAACTCTTTTTGAGCCTTATCCTTTCTTTCACTGTTATAAAAATAACACTACCGACAAAAACAACACCTAATTTACATAATATTCAAATGTTAGCATTTAGTGATTATCCCATATGACTTGAATTGAATAAGGGGTTTGAAATTTTCTACTTCCATTGATAGGGTAAGTGTGTTAGTTTGCATATCTTGTTGTAAAATATGACACAATCACTAAATGCTAACATTACAATATTATGTAAATTAGGTGGTGTTTTGTAGTCTATCAAATTATATAAGTATGTGTTGGCATTTTTGGCATACAGAAAATTCACCACCAACAATTCATCGATGGAAAATTCACCACCAACAATATGACACAATCACTAAATGCCAACATTACAATATTATGTAAATTAGGTGGTGTTTTGTAGTCTATCAAATTATATAATTATGTCTTGGCATTTTTGGCATACGGAAAATTCACCGCCAACAATATAACACAATCACTAAATGCTAGCATTACAATATTACGTAATTTAGGTGGTGTTTTGTAGTCTATCAAATTATATTATTATGTGTTGGCATTTTTGGCATACGAAAAATTCACCGCCAACAATTCATCGACGGAAAATTCACTGCCATGACAATTCACCACGTGAAAAATTAATTGCATGAATTTTTGGTGGTTAATTTTCCGCGGCGGTGAATTGCTAGTGGCAGTGAATTTTCCTACAATGAATTGTTGACGGTGAATTTTCTGTCGGTGAATTGTGGGTGGTGAATTTTCCTAGAGCCAACATTTTTGTGTAGTTTCAAGTCAATCTTCATTGACTTATATTATGTATGTTCAAATCTAGATGATTTGTGCTCGAGTAGATAATGAAGACCAAGTTTTAGAGCTAAGTTTAGATTCAAAGCATATGCAGATACAATCATTGCACTAATGTATCCTTGGCCATCTCTCTAGAATTCAATGTGCAGACCTCAATAGAAGGAAATATATACTTTGTATCCCTTTTAAAAAATATGAAGGTTCAGAGAGCTTCAGGTTCTCTACGTTGACAATTGAGTACATAGGCATATGTGAAGGCAGTTCATGCCCTTGAAGGCTGTCATGTTGCTCTATATTGAATAGATCATATTATATCGATTTGAGCTCATCCCTTATCCAACCTTGTTTGAGTACGATCATACCATGTCACCAACTTAGAAATGATATTCTCTTTAATGCTTATTGTGACATGCTTTGCAGTTGCTTTGAGTTGTAAAGAGTTTCTATCACTCTTTAGTGTGCCAATATGACACTATGAGCTTGGCAGCTTTGGTTGCTTCCAAACTAGCTTCATACATGGCTTTTTGTATGCATTGTTGAGGAATGGTTGCTCATTCTTAAGAAAATGATACTTTCTCTCCCTTAAAAAGAAAACTGCATCTTTGTCACACTTGATTGCCATATACCACCTCACCCACTTTAGGTGGTGCCATATTGCACTCTCTGCCATCAATGAAATTAGTTGTCATGGAAAACTTGAATTTGAATTGCATTGTGACATGCATTTTTCTATCCTTGTGTCACCAAAGTCTGTTTTCTTGTCTTATCACTTCCTTGCTAGAATTCATCAACAAGAACTTGGCGTTATGCGTCCCTTGTTTAATCTGTAATTTTTAAAGTGAAAATGATGTGTAATAGAAATGGAAAATGGTGTGTGTATATCCAAATTTAACCGAAGTGAACATGTTTTAATGAAAACCCTTTCACATTCAATTTCTTTCTATTTGAAGTACTTATAACTAGTTTTTAAAGAATTTAAAAAAAAAGAGCTAAATTTTTAATAAATAATTTAGAAATAGAGATAATATACATGTATAATAAAGAATGATTTAATATATGTATATTTGATGGGTAATGTAAGAATAAATGAAATTTACTTTTATCATAATAAATATTTATTTGATTTTATTTATAAATTATTATATGCTTAAATTTTTTAATTTATTTTTAGTTTTTTTCTTTTATAGATAAAAGGGGTTGTAGGGGGGCCAACCCAAAACACACAAAGAAATGCTAACCCATAAGGTCCAAAATTATAGTAGAGAAACTGATGACAAGCATGCATTAACACACGAAACACATCCCAAGCTCATCCACCTCTAGCTGCAGCTCCAAATCCCCATCCTCAGCTACCTCCCTCTCAGCCACTACAAACTCCTCAAACTCCATCAATTACACAAGCATCTGCTACCTATGAAATAGAATATGCATGACTGTGAGCATCTTAAGAAAGATATGCATCCTGTCTTCATATACCTTTGATCCCCATCCATGTGGAATCAATGTTGTAGAACAAAGGCATTTTTCCATGTTCTAAATCAATCTCAATTGCCTCCTTAGATATCCAATCTGCTTCAGCATTTCCAGCTCTGTAAATATGTGAGACCTTGAAAGCTTCCAGACTATCAAGTATACTAAGGATTTCCAATAGCCATTTGTTAAGCTTCCAGTTTGGAATTGATCTCTTCCTTAGTGCATTTATCGCTATCAATGAGTCACCTTCAAGGTGTATCTTTTTGAAACCCAAACTCTTACCCAATTGAAGCCCCAACCAAGCTGCTTGAAATTTAGCTTCATTATTCGTCCCATCCATCAAATGCTTTTCCCATTCAGCCACTTTCTCTTCATTGAAATCACAGAGTATACAACTAGCCCTAAATGGGCCTGGATTACCTTTTGCTGCACCATCAAAATTTACTTTTATCCAGCCTCTATCTAGTGGCATTTGTTTCACATCCACCTTCGGTTCCAAGCCATGTTGAGCCTTTGGAGCCCCATACACGGGGGGGAAAATCATCCCTACCCATCTTTTAGTCATTTCTCCATCCCATGAAGTGAATTCAGACTTTTTTAGACTTTGTCCAGCTGCTGCACTATTCACCACTTCAATTATGGCTGAGTCAATTTTGTTGACAGGGCCATCAATCATTCTTGCTTTTTCCTAAAAAATTCAATGATTTATTTCTCTCCATATTTCCCACACCACAATTGAGGGGATCACCTTCCACAAACTGGAAAAAAATTCCCTCTTTCTTCTTGTTGGACATCCTTTAAACATTTCTTCCAAGGTATATGGGTTCGTAGCAACCCAATTTAATTTGTGTTTCACCCAATTCCAATAGCGCTTAGCCACTTCACAATTAAGGAGTAGGTGGTTCGTCAATTCTATTGGAAAATGTGCCTCAAACTTACTGACATGAAACTCTTGAAAGAGAAAAATCGGTGAGACCCTCAGAATGTCTTACCAACTAGCGGCTGTGTTCTAGAATTTTGTTTGAGTTCAGATCGGCGTGACGTTGGAACAGTCTTGCCAATGGTTTTGCTCATGTTGAATGTTGAAGAGACTCTGGTCGATGAACATATTGGAGTAATATGAACTGTCGGTGCAGCTTCGGTGAGAACTCTTGCCGACAGTGTAGGTCTCGCCAACATGTTTGTGTTAGGTATGAGCTATTACCGATAGAGTTGCACGTGATGAACATCGGTGTGAATTCTTAGCTATATAAATCTCTTGCTGATGGTTTTGCATTCAATCTGACTCTTGCCAATAAGGACAGTTGGTTTCCTTGTGACATCGAGAGACCTGAACTATCGGCCTGACTTCTCAGGATGTTGTCGATACCTTTGGTATTGCCAATGGCTTTGTGATCGAGCACTTTGGCATCGGGGAGACACGGTTTGGTGTCTCACTGACATGCGATACAATTGAACGTTTTGACCAAATGACTATCCTATGTGATCTGTCTTGGACCAATGAGAGAAGCAGAAGGAGAACCGTTGGCAGTTGAACTGTTGTGATTGTTCCTATGTGGAAGATCAACAGACCATGAACAATAACGATTATGCTTTGTAATGGTCGATGAGGATGAACGGTTCAGAGTTGAAGAGAATTATTCGATTGAACACAATTTGATCAGTGTGTGTGAATTCATTGTATGCTTCTGAGAGCATTGTAATAGTGATGTTCTGTACAAGGTTGATCAGGGAAATGTTGTTGCTGTAAAATTGACATCTGAAAGTGAAGTTTGATCTCTGTATGTATTTGTGTTTACTGTAATACAAAGAGGCTTTACTTGGTATGGTGGGTTTTTCTCCCGTAAGGGTTTTCCCATGTAAATCTGGTGTCTAATTATGTATGTGTTCATTTATCTTTTATGTTATTCTTTTCCTGTGTATCTTATTGAATTGTAATTGAGAAATTTAAAGTCATATCTACATTCTTCCCTGAGTTTTGGCATTAGGAGAGTTTGTTTCGCACCTAAGCTTTCCTTACAAGTGGTATCAGATCCTAGCCAGTTGTGTTATCCTTGTGGGTAGGTTGGGTTTTTTGTGTCAATTCTGTTCAGTGGGAGTCTTGTAGAAGTCTGGTAATTTGAATTACAGATTAAGATGGCAAGCACATCAGGAAAGATTGAAACTGGGAAATTCAATGGCAGCAATTTTGAGTTGTGGAAACTCAAAATAGAAGATTTGTTGGTTGATCGTGATCTTTGGCTTGATGTGTTTGGAACGAAACCTACAGGAATGAAGCAAGAGGATTGGGACCTTGCAGATCAAAAATCAAAGGGGTTGATAAGGCTTTGTCTAGCAGACTTTGTTCTTCTAAACGTTCATGAAGAAAAGACAACATCTTCTTTGTGGAAAAGACTGGGAGCTATTTATCAGGGCAAGTCCTTGGTGAATAAGTTGTTCTTGAGGAAGAAGTTATACTCTTTGAAAATGCAGGAAGGATCATCCATTGCTGATCACTTGAATGCTTTCAACATGTTGATTGCTCAGTGAACATCTGTAGGTGTGAAGATTGATGAAGAAGATCGTTGTATGCTATTGTTATGTTCTTTGTCGGATTCTTGGGATCACTTAGTGATGGCTATTGGGAGTACGACATCCACTTTTAAGATGAAAGATGTTGTTGCTTCTTTGTCATCAGAAGAAATGAGAAGAAAATCTTCTGAGATGGCAAAGGAGGTTCTTGTTGTTCGAGGCAGATCAAAAGAAAAAGGAAAGAAGAAGGACAAGAGGTCCAAATCGAAATCAAAAGGGAGACCAAAGTCTCCTAGTAAGAAGTCCAAGGTGAAGTGCTAGAATTGTGGGCATCCTGGTCATGTCCGAAAGGATTGCAAAGAGGAGAAAAGGGAGAAGAAGAAGAATTCTTCCGACAATGATTCTTCTCAGAGTGATGCAGATGCTTTCATTGCAGCCTTGGCAACTTAGGCATTAGATGATGTCTGGCTGATTAATTCTGGAGCATCTTTTCACATGACATCTCATAGAGACTAGTTCACTAAGTATGAAAAATACGATGGTGGAAGGGTGTATTTGCAAAGTGATTCATCTCTGGAAATAGTTGGTCATGGAAGAGTCAGAGTTCAATTCCCTGATGGAAGAGTGAAGGGAATCAATGATGTAATGCATATACCAGGTCTAGCTCAAAATTTACTTTCTGTTAGTAAGCTAAATGATGTAGGAGTGCAAGTCACATTATCTGGAAATGGCTGCAAAATGACTAGAGGTTCATTGGTGCTAGCTAGGGGTGCTCGTATTGGTACTTTGTATAAGCTGGATGCACTTGATGTTCAATGCAATAGTGTCTCTGCAAAGTCACAAAATGTTGCTTGTGGAGAAAAGGAGGAAAAATTTCCTGATAGTGCAAACTCTATGGAAGTTAAACTTCCAGCAGAAAATACTATGCTCTGGCATCATAGGCTAGGCCACATTGGAGAAAAAGGTTTAAAAACCTTGAAAAATAAAAACCTGGTTGAGGGGCTTGATGACTATAACCTTGAATTTGAATTTTGTGAACATTGTATATACGGTAAACAACACTGTGTTTCATTTTACTCCAGTCCTCATAAATCTTTTGGTTTACTTGATTACATTCATTCTGATGTTTGTAGTCCAGTAAATGTTCCTTCTTTGTCTAAATCAAGGTATTATGTATCATTCATTGATGATAATTAAAGAAGGGCATTTGTTTATTTTTTGAAAAGTAAATTAGAAGTATTCAGTCATTTTAAGGAATTTAAAAACCTTGTGGAAAATCAGACTGGAAAAAAATTAAAATGTTTAAGGACTAACAATGGTGGTGAGTTTTGTTCTGATGAGTTCAAAAGGTACTATAAAGATCATGGAATTAAAAGACATAAAATGACACCATACACTCCGTAGCAAAATGGAGTTGCTGAAAGGTTCAACAGGACAGTGATGGAAAGAGCACGAAGTATGTTGAGCAGTGCTGGCTTGGAGGAGAAGTTCTGGGCTGAGGCAGTTGCAACAGCATGTTATTTAATAAATCGTTCTCCAAATTCTGCTCTTGTTGAGAAAACACCTTTGGAAGCGTGGTTAGGAAAGAAGTCCTCTCTGAGACACATTCGTGTCTTTGGCTGCGAGGCATATGCATGTGTCGAATGGAAAAAGATCTAAATTGGAGAACAAGGTTGTTAAATGTACTTTTATTGGCTATAGGGTTGGCATAAAAGGATACGAGCTTTGGAATCCTGATACATAGAAGGTTTTGTACAGCAAAAGTGTTATTTTTCGTGAGTTGAAACCTTCTACTTTGGATCTGCAGTCAAAGACAAAATAAAAAAAAAGGATGTAGAATTGAAAATTCAAAATGTACCTGAAACTAAGGAGAGCTCAAGTAGTTCTGAGAGTTCTGAAGAAGAACAACAACCTCAGCCTCAGCTCGTGAGGAGGTCAACACGTGAAAGAAGGAAACCTGATAGGTATGGGTTTTCTATGTTAGATTCTACTTGTGCCTATGCTTTAATTTCTAGCACTAATGAGCCTAGGACTGTCAAAGAGGCAATTAGAATGCTTGATTCAAACTCTTGGTTGGAAGCCATGAATGAAGAAATGGCATCATTAGAAAAGTATGAAAATTGGAGTTTGGTGCCCTTTCTTGAAGGCAAAAAAAATTTTGGCTGCAAATGGGTATTTAAAAAGAAAATCAGTTTAGATGGCAATGTGGAAAAGTATAAGGTGAGGTTGGTTATGGAAGGGTATTCCGTAGAGGGAATTGATTATGGAGAAATTTTTTCTCCTCAGAGCTAAGTTGACGTCTATTAGATTTCTTTGTCACTTGCAGTATGACTTAGAGATTGAACAAATGGATGTGAAGACAACATTTCTTCATGGTGACCTTGAAGAAGAAATTTATATGTCCCAACCTAAGCATTTTGTGGAAAAAGGTAAAGAAAATCTGGTTTGCAAGTTGAAAAAATCTTTGTATGGATTAAAACAATCTCCTAGAATGTGGTACCAGAATTTGACACGTTTGTTTTGTCATTGGGATTTGTAAGATCAAAATCTAATCATTGTGTATACTTCAAAGCTGAAAATGATTGTGTTCTTATTATTGCTCTCTATGTTGATGATATGTTGTTCATAGGCAATAGTAATGCGTTAATGATTTCGATCTAAAATCTTAGTTGTCGCAAAGTTCAAAATGAAAGATCTTGGTGCAACCAAGTATATTTTGGGAATGGAAATAACCAGGGATAGAAAGAGTAGAAAACTTTGGCTCAGCCAGTAAGTATATTAATACTCTGAGAGATTTTGTATGACTGATTGCAAGCTAGTTGTTCCAGTTTTGAAGGGAATGAAGCTATCTGTTGAAGATTGTCCAAAATCTCCTACTGAGATGGAGGACATGACCAGAGTGCCTTATGCTAGTGCAATTGGCGGTTTAATGTATGCAATGGTCGTACAAGGCCGACATTGCCCAAGTAGTGGGAGTACTTAGTCGTTTTATGGCGAATCCGGAAGGACACATTGGGATGCTATGAAAAGAGTGTTTAGATATCTAAAGGGCACTTCAGAGTATGCTTTGTGTTACCATGGAAATTTGGTTGAATCACAGAGGACTCTCAGCATTCGTGGGTATGTGGATTATGATTGGGCAGGGGACATTGACAGCAGAAGATCCACCAGTGGATATATTTTCATGATGCATGGTGGTGCAGTTAGTTGGATGAGTAAGCGGTAGGCTGTAGTCGCTCTTTCCACTACAGAGGTAGAATACATGGCAGCTACACACGCCTGTAAAGAAGCAATCTGGTTAAAACGTTTGTGTTCTAACATTGGGTTTGATGCAGGGAAAATTAAAATTTGTTGTGACAGTCAGAGTACTATTTGTTTGGCAAAAAGTCTGACTTTCCATGTCAAGATGAAACATATTGATGTGCAGTATCACTTTATACGAGATATGGTGGAGGATGGAAAGGTCTGTTTAGAAAAAGTGGATACTTTCAAAAATGTTGCAAATGCATTGACGAAACCGGTGAGCACAAACAAGTATAGGTGGTGTGCCAGTTCGATGGGCCTTGGTGCCCATGGATTTCAGTAATTTTGTTGTGCTCTAGAGGTGTCAGTAAGATCTTCGTCAAGTGGGATATTTTTGGAAAATGTGCCTCAAACTTACTGACATGAAACTCCTGAAATAGAAAAATCGGTGAGACCCTCAGAATGTCTTACCGACTAGCAGCTGTGTTCTAAAATTTTGACTGAGTTCAGATCGGCATGACTTTGGAATAGTCTTTCCGATGGTTTTTCTCATGTTGAATGTTGAAGAGACTTTGGCCGATGAACATATCAGAGTAATATGAACTGTCGGTGCAACTTCGGTGAGAACTCTAGTCGACAGTGTAGGTCTCGCCAACAGGTTTGTGTTCAGTATGAGCTCTTGCCGATAGCGATGGTCTTGCCAATAGAGCTGCACGTGATGAACATCAGTGTGAAGTATTAGCGATATAAATCTCTTGCCGATGGTTTTGCGTTCATTCTGACTCTTGTCGATAAGGACAGTTGGTTTCCTTGTGACATCGAGAAACCTAAACTATCGGCCTGACTTCTCAGGATGTTGTCGATACCTTTGGTCTTGCCGATGGCTCTATGATTGGGCACTTTGGCATCGGGGAGACATGGTTTGGTGTCTCACCGACATCCAATACAATTGAACGTTTTGACCGAATGACTGTCCTACGTGATCTGTCTTGGACCAATGAGAGAAGCATAAGGAGAACCGTTGGCAGTTGAACTATTGTGACCATTCCTATGTGGAAGATCAACAGACCATGAACAATAATGATTATGCTCTGTAATAGTCGATGAGGATGAACGGTTTAGAGCTGAAGAGAATTTTTTGATTGAACACGATTTGATCAGTGTGTGTGAATTCATTGTATGCTTCTAAGAGCATTGTAACAGTGATGTTTTGTACAAGGTTGATCAGGGAAATGTTGTTGCTGTAAAATTGACATCTGAAAGTGAAGTTTGATCTTTGTATGTAATTTTTGTTTACTGTAATACAAAGAGGCTTTACTTGGTATGGTGGGTTTTTCTCCCGTAAGGGTCTTCCCACGTAAATATGGTGTCTAATTGTGTATGTGTTCATTTATCTTTTCTGTTATTCTTTTCATGTGTATCTTATTGAACTATAATTGAAAAATGTAAAGTCATATCTTCATTCTTCCCTGAGTTTTGGCATTAGGAGATTTTGTTCCGTACCTAAGCTTTCCTTACAGATTCAACATATTTCCTACACATGACACATCTGTGAGGCCCATTTATACCAATTTTCTGCAACCTATCCCCTATTAGAATTTTACTCTGAATTGTCAACCAAGCAAAAAATCCCGCCTTTGGCAAACATTCCTTCCCCCAGCATAGACTAAGAGGCCATCCCTCTTTTTTTGTTGCTACTTCTGCTAAACCATTGCCGGTCTTTACATTATACAGGTCATTTTTTGTTGTACACCACCTCAGCTTATCCTCCCCTCTACCAAGAAAATCTCTCCTTCCCTGTAATAACCCACATAGAGCCTCCTTCTAAACAACAGAAAATTCCATGTGATCAAAATATTTCCATCTCCAATGAGTTATCCTATCCACTTCATATGACTCCACATAATCTTGCACATGGCACCCCCATTCTTGACTCAACACCAACTATACTTCCTCTAGCCACCCATTTAAGTTGATTTGTGGGTTTCCATCCCACGAATCCTTCCAAAAATGATCTTTCCTACCATCTTTCACATCCCATGAAATATGATTCACCACTAGCCTTCGACATTCCACAATAAAGTTCCAAATTACAAATCCCTTTCGTGGAGTTTGGATTGTGAGAATTCTTTTTCGGGCAATGTTTTCCAAGTATTTTTTTTACAGCACCCTCACCCATTTCTAATTAGCCTTCTCATATATACTCCAAACTAACTTTTCTCCAAGAGCAAGGTTAAGCAAAGACCACTATCGAATAGCCACACCCCTAGCATCTTTAGGTTTGCAAATTTTATCCCAGGCCACTAAAGGTAAATGTTGTTGTTCATTACTCCCATTCTAAAAAAACTTTCTCATCCATTTTCCCACTTGATCATGCATACCCTGTGGAAGCTTCATGCACGACATTGCATAGATTGGAATCACTGAAACAACTGATTTTAGCATCATTATGCGGCCCGCAATAGTAAGCTATTTCCCTTTGCATGATTCCAATTTCTGAAGGCACTTGTTCAATAATCCATCCCAAAACCTTACTTTATTTGGACGAGCAAAGAGGGGCATTCCTAGAAATTTACCCAGTAGACTACCTAATTTGGTATCAATGATTTTAGCTATCTCACATTAACGCCTAATCTTCATATTGAAAAAGAAAACCTCTGATTTCTTCCAATTAATTTTTTTCCCTGAAACTAGACAATATTTATCAAGGAGAGTCTTTATGGTTCTTGCTTCACACTTGCTTGACACCTCGAAAAGCATCGTGTCATCAAAAAATAGAGTATGAGTTATAGGTTCTAAATTTGGGGCAACTTTAATACCTTTCCACTTCCCTTTCATTCTTTCCACCTTTATGTTTCTTCCCAACACTTCTGCCATGATGATAAATAAGAACGAAGATAAGAGATCCCTTTGCCTCAAACCTCTTGTTGAGTTGAAAAAACCAAATGGGGAACCATTTACCAATATTGAAAACCTTGGGCTACCAATGTAGCTCATTATCCATCTAATCCATTCCTGATCAAACCCAAACCTTTCAAGTACTACATATAAAAATTCTGGATCCACCTAGTCATAGGCTTTTTGAATGTCTAGTTTGACAATCATCCTATGAACTTTAGCTTTTCTAACTATATGAATAGCTTCATGGGCTAGAATACTACCTTCCATGATTGCTCTCCCTGGTGTGAAACCACTTTGGTCTTCCAAAATGATGGTTGAGAGCAACCCTTTCAACCTATTTTCTATCACTTTCGATATCACCTTGTAAATCGTATTACATAATGAAATTGGTCTATAATCATCTAAACATTCTGCTTTCTCCTTTTTGGCAATCAACACTATAAATATATTATTTAGATCTTTCAGAACCGTCTACCTCTTTCTTGATTCCTCCACCATTGCCACCAAACCCTCTTTGACTATATGCCAACAAACTTGAAAGAAATGTGCAGGGAACCCATCTAGGTTGGGTGCTTTATCTAGGCCCAATTGGAAAACTGCTTCCCTAACTTCCCCCTCAGAGACCGTTGCCATTAGCATCTCATTCTTTCGACCTGATAAAAGTTGAGGAATATTGTTAAGGATAGCATCCCTCTCTGGGCCTAGCTGGGCCATTTCTTTTGATAATAATTTTTGAAAGTAATCAATAGCTAAAGCCCCCAACTCATTCTGCTCTGTTATCAAGCCTCCATTGATATCTTTTAAAGATGAGATTTTGTTAACACTTCTTCTGACTTTCATGGACATGTGAAATTTTATTGTGTTTCTATGCCCTTCTTTAAGCCAACACTCCCTCAATTTTTGTCTCCAAAACACCTCTTCTCTTGCTAGGATTTCCTCAAATTGTTTACGGAGTAGTTGCTCTTCTGCAAATAAATTTTGATCCATACCATTGGTTATAACTGCTTCATTGACAACTTCCAACCCCGCTTCCACTCTGGCCTTTTCTTCAAAAATGTTTTTAAAATGAGATTTATTTCACTATTTAAGCTGCACTTTCAAATAACCAAGCTTTTTAAAGACCTAAAATTGCTTAGTTCTTCTATAGAATGGGCCCTTGTTCCACCATTCATCATTTTTTTCCATCAATTGAGCATCCCTAAGCCACATATTTTCAAATTTAAATGGATTCCTCACTGGGTCTGCATCCATCAAGAAGCAAAGAACCACCAGATAGTGATATGGCCCTATATAAGGTAAAATATTAGCTTCATATGTTACTGGGCAGGCCTCCCTGTCACTTGCAAGAAAAAAATTGTCTAGTTTTTCCATAATATTCATGAATCCTGTTCTCTTGTTAGTCCACGTATATATACCATTTTTAGTGACCACTTCCCTTAGATGATTAAGACATGAAATTTGAAAATCAGCTTGAGACTATGAAATTATGGCAGCCTCCCCTTTTTGTCTGAACCATTTCTAGTAGCATTAAAGTCCCATCCAATTATGATTAGCTCCTCCTTCATATATTCCAGCACCACACTAACTTGGTCCCAGGTTTCCCTCTTTCGAATAGTACTGGTAGGACCATATACATTCAAAAGAAACACATCTTTTTTGAAGTAATTTGTGCTAACTTTCAAAAGGTTCCAATTTTTGTTTCCTATAACTTCTTTTTCTTTTACCCTAAATGGATTCCATAGCACCCCTATTCCTCCTGAGCCTCCAGTTGCCTCCACAAAAAAACCATTTCATTGATGCCATTTAGCCATTAAGGAGTTTATACCGACCTGATCCAATTTTTTTTCTTGTAGGAAAACTAAATCTGCCTTGGCGTGATCAAGTTGATTCTTGATCAAACTCCTCTTGTCAGGGGCATTAAAGCCCCTAAAATTCCATGTGAGGAGCTTCATGACGTTCGAGGAAGGGATAGGCCCTTCCCCAATCTCAATTCATTTGACCCTTCGCACTCCCAGCCAATGCCAGTGACACCTTCCTCGATTTATGACCTTTGGATCACTTTTCTCCTAGCTTGACACCATCTACCACACTTAAACTTTGATTGATAGTCACGTTCTCTAGAATATCTTCCTCACCTTCTTCACAAGCACTTTCAAAATCCTCTTCCTCTGAGTGCATTGAATATGTCTCCCATCTTTCTCTTGGGGATGTGTTTTCCTTGTTCTCCAAACTCGTCACCAAGATAAAATTCCCTAACTACACTACTTCTAAACTTAGCGATGCAGCCTTATGTGAAGCAACCGTTGATTGATCAAGTCCACCATATTGTTGCTCATTGGAAACTGCATTTCCAAGAATAGGCATCTCCCTATCTTCCTCTGTGTTCACTTGAAAAATATTTTCTCCAACTGCCTCCCTATTCACTTCTAAAAGCTTCACTCCAGCTGCCTCCCCCAATGTATTAGCTACTTCCCTTGTATTAACTACTAGCATAACCACATCCACTGACGACACCATGTCTTTTAAAAAGGTGAGAGCATCAACATGGTCTTTGCTATATGGCTCGCCTCTATCCATTACTAAGGCCCTAGAAGCGTCCAATGCATCCTCCTCGAGGTTCACCTTTCCCTTGCTTTGGCATTCATTCTCTGAATGCCCAAATTTTTTACAGAGCCTGCATTTTTCCATTGATTCCTCTACTTCAAGCTTCTTTCACCACACCCCAGCCTCCAAAAGCAGTTTGATTTCCTCTAGTAGTTGAATATTAGGGTTTATTTTAACACATTCTTGCATATATGTTATAGTCTCTTTCGTTGAAAGACTCATCGCATTTGACAAAGGTCCCAATACTACTACCAATCTCTACAAGAGTTTATTCCGCCCAATATTTAGAGGGTAAGTTATAGAGCCTCAACCATACCATCACTTCTTTTATTTCCTCCTTCAAAGGGTTAAAATTGTTTTCCCAATATTTTAGATATAACCCCTGATTTCCCATCATGTATGGTCCTTGATTTAGGATTTGTTTCTTCTCTCTATCCAACGAGCATTCCACAAGAAAGAAACATTCAATAGGGTTTTCAGATCCACTCTGCCCCCCCAGTTTTTCCCACACCAGTACTTTACCCTAGCTATGTCCGTCCATTCACCCGACCATTTCATGAAAAATGCTTTTTCTTTAAGCTCTTTAAGCCTTCGAGAGATTTCAATATTTTTCAACAAAACCACTTGACACTTCTTTACCTCCCTAGGGTTATTGCTGACATTTTTTGCACATGTTGCTTGGCTACCACGCTGGATTGGTTGAAAGGGAGGCCAACGACTTGGCTTCCATCATCCATCTGCCTTTGAAAATATCTAGGGTTGTTCGTGTTATTTCAAGCCCTAGCTTACCATTCGCTTTCACGCTAAAGGTAGGGTCTTTTGTCTGGCCATTTCCTTGCATCCTCCCATCCCCCATGACCACCGTTTTGCACAAACTGCGACCCACGCCACTCCCGTCCTCTAGTGCCTCGAGATTGCCATCCATACCCAGCTCAGCCTCTTGCAGGTTCAAACCGAGGACGGCCCCAATTTCACTCCATCATAATTTATTTTTAGTTATTAATTAATAAGGTTTTTTTATATATAATTTTATATATTTATAAATTTGAATAATCATTAAACTTTTATGAATTAGTTTTAAAAAAATCATTGATAAATTAAACAAACTAGTAACTTAAAATAATAATAATTAAGAATTAGATTTAGGAACCTTAATTATTATTAATAATTATAATTCTATAAGCATTATAATTATGGTTAGGGTTACAATTATGGTTAGGGTTAGGGTTAGAATTAGAACTAGGATTAGAGCAAGGATTAAAATTAGGAATCTAAGATTAGGGTTAGGCTTAGAATTAGGATTAAAGTTAGGATTATAGCTAAAATTAAATAAAAATAATTGTTCTAGATAAATAGTACATATATATTATTACACCCCGATTGTATAGTTACTAATTACTATTACTGCATAGGGTAAAATGGGTTGTAATGAGAGTTCTGAAAATGAATGAAATATGTTGTTCCTTGTTATCAATATGAGTGTTTTCACATTTGATGATTGTTTCATTTAATGTTAAATGTGGGGCAAGGGTGCTAGTTCAATTGGCTAAAACATCTTGTTGCAACAAGAGGTTACATTAAAAAAGTTTGTCACACACACTACAATTTATAGGAGGCTACCCGAAAAAATAATAAATGTTTTAATCAAGTAATTATAACCTTAATCCTAATAAATAATTATATTAATATTTATAATTATTTTAAATGCTTTAATTATATTATAAGTAAGGTTATTATAATTAAAATATTTGATAATAACCTAGTTTTATAATTGTTAATTAACTAGTTGTTCTAACCTTAATTATTATTATTAATTATAATTCTAAAAGCATCATAATTATGGTTAGGGTTACAATTATGGTTATGGTTAGGGTTAGAATTAGAACTAGGATTAGAGTAAGGATTAAAAGTAGGAATCTAAGATTAGGGTTAGGCTTAGAATTAGGGTTAGAGTTAGGATTATAGCTAAAATTAAATAAAAATAATTGTTCTAGATAAATAGTACATATATATTGTTACACCTCAATTGTATAGTTACTAATTACTATTACTACATAGGGTAAAATGGATTGTAATGAGAATTCTTAAAATGAATGAAATATGTTGTTCCTTGTTATCAATATGAGTGTTTTCACATTTGATGATTGTTTCATTTAATGTTAATTGATGTTATCCTTGGTGAAATATTGCACTTGTGAGAATAGAAGGTTAATGAATTGTGAATATTCTAACTTTTGAGATGTTTATGTATACTGCTTATGTTATGAACATTTGACTTTTGTGAGCATGTGTCAGTGGATGTAGGTATATGTACCATTCCTCCAAGCGGAGGGTAAGTATCACTCAGGAGAGGAGCTTGGTCGGGTAACCGGTAAAGTGAACTATCTGAGCATACACACACATCACCTTAGATTGAGTGAACTAAGTCAGTAAGTGTGGGTTATAGGTAAGTCATCCTTAGCTTGTATGTTTACATTAGGAGTCTTGTTTACCTCTACATGCTTTACGAGTAATGTTTATCTTGTGATATTATGATCATATGGATAGGTCGGATGTAGGTGGAAGTATGTTTTTATGTATGCACATGCGTGTCAAGAGGATCTGATGACACGTATATGAATATGTATAGAAAGAGATACCAAACATGCACACCTATCAATATGATGGTAACGTAAATGGATGAAAGTGAATCAAAAGTGGGCATATATACATATATATAGTATATACACGTATCCATATGTATATACATATCGATACAAGCATACGTTGGAAAATGGATATGCTCATATGGATGCATCGATATGGTATACCTACATATACATTTACATAGAGGTATATACAGGTATATATATGTATATATGCACACATCCTGAATAATGTGGATATTAATAATAATATTATTATTTCTTTATGAATTAACATATATATATTATATATAATATATATATATAATAAAATATATAATTCTCTTCATTCAACTTTGGAAATCAAATTATTTTTGAATCATCATTAAACTATGAAATCAAATTATTTCTAAAACATTATTAAACTATGGAAATCGAATTAATTGTGGGTCGATTAATATTATCATCATTCGACTTTGGAAATCAAATTATTTCTAAATCGAAATAATTCATGTCTTTTAAACTTTGGAAAATTGAATTTTGAAATAAATTGAAATTACTACAAATCGTGTATTGGACTTTGATTTATTTATACCGATATGGCAAATGAAAATAATTTGAATTTGAAACAAACACGGCAAAGAGAAATTGCGCATGAGCACGTAGGGATAAAACCCACGAAAGGTGTTTAAATCTTTTGATTGAGTCAGAAGTTGAGGCAAGAATAAATCCAACACAGTAATGGAACTTTGTCGACTAAGCCTGAAAGATAGTCGACATAGTCTATGTGTTCATGAATTACAAATGATTTTTCTCTGCTTTATGAAAAACCTGCCATTTTATGAGTTTGGCACCACCTCTGGAAACACATTATGTAGGTGTTGATTTCTAAATTTCTCATGTGCTTTTGGAATTAGTCTTCATAATGCTGGTAGAAATGGAGGTCGACTCACCCTATGTTTTGTTGAGTATGGACTAGAATTGACGCCACCTCCAGGATTGGAAAATGTCAAATGGCAGTGGTGTCAATTCACATGCCATTGCAGTAGGAATTGTTGGAGGCTGGGCTCTATAAATAGTCACCCAACTCTCATTCACCATACTCATTCATGATTCTTCATCAACTTTTGTAATTGTCTTTGAGATTACCTTATACACCATATACATATCATTTGTGCATTCTTATATGTTCAATTATCAATTACTGATTGAATATTATACACAGTCATTCTTTACATTACTGAGTGACCATATTTTACATTCAAAGTTCACATTTCTGTGAGATACTATTATCTTTGAAAGAAACGTATTCTACCCAAGGAATACGTCATTTCTACTAGTGATTTTTGAGAGTGGAAAAGAGGGAATTTTGTGAGGAAATTGTCATTTTCTAAGATTCTGGGAATCAATACAAGGAGTTGGATTGAGCTTTATTTGAAGGAAACTATGTCATCATTTTTGGGAAGGAATATACAAGCACGGGATATTATTCTATTTATTTGAAAGAATTGTTATGTTGTTTGAAAAATATACTTTTTGTTTGTACATAGGAAGTGAATATGTTTGTCTTTTGAAAAAGGGAAAACAAAGCAATTCTAGTTGTGTTTTACATTTTTGTAAAGATCTCCATAATAGGAGAATGTTGTTTTCTTTAGATATTATCTATTAGGCTTGATTGAATGCAAGAGTCACTTAAGGTACACCAATTAAGTTAATAAGTTAACTAGGAAAGCTTGTGTTACTCCTAGGATAGATAATCATGTAAGGGAGGGGCTTGTGGACTTACTTGTTATTTATATTCATTTCAAATAGACTAGAATGTTGTAGGTTAGTCTGGGATGATAGATTATCCAGTGAAGGACCATACCTATGTGTAGTGTAAGATAGCCTTAAGTCAAATCGGCCCTGAGTAGTGTATGTGATAGATGACCCTTAGTTGTTTACTAAATTTATTACTTTTTCCAAAGTACTACAATGTACGAGTCTCCACCTAGATTGTGTGATGCTTGAGAATACACTGTCAGTTCACCATGATCTATATTACATGCTAGTCCAAGATTGTGGAATTACAAGGTTCTAGTTATGTAGGACAAAACACTATGCTCAATTGGTTGTCGGTATCAATTACTCTACCAATCTCTTCGTCGAAGGGAAGGGCCATCTATCGAATGATAGATGTGTGGGGGACCACATTAAGAGTATGTGGTTGGTAGAAAAGCACCTGAGTGATGCTTCTCCTCCACAACAGGTGATAGAAGAACTAAGATTTGAAAGGAAAGGAACCTGGACCATCTTACTACTATTTACTGGAAAGCTCCATGAGCTATGTATGTACTTGTATGTTTTCTTACTCCAGATGATGTATATTTGAAAAGAAAAAGGAATACTTGTGGAAATATGTTGTATCTTATTTGGAAATTATCAATAAAAGAAAATAATTTTTTTATTGCATTAGGTTTATTACTTACCATTACTTGTTTGGTGTAAAATTAATAAATTTTTACTTTATGAAAGGGTTAGGTCATTACATATATTATTTCAAACTTAGATATAATTTATTTATTTAATTAATATTTATCTTATTTTACTTTAAAATTATGTTAGAATGATTTTATTGTATATATTTAAGAGTTACTTTACTTTGAACACACTCGATTTTAATTGTGTCAGTCATATTTGTCCCTAGTAAACAATAATAATCTTCAATGCCTCAATAACATTGAAACATATTAAGCTTGCAAGAGTCTATTGATCTCAAACTAGTACTAACCTAGCTCTAAATTGCTATCATGCCAACTTGTCTATCAGCTAGATAATATATTTTTATTAATTTTTGGCTTTGCTCTGTTGTGAAAGTGTCTCACTCGGGCTACTTTTTTGAATTTTCAGCCACTGTTGTGCTTTGATTGCCTCATGGGTCGGTCGAGAGGGGGGCCCAGGAAGGCTCCCCATTCCAAGAATGTTGTCCTCTTGTTTGGCGCTACATACTTCATCCCTTTCCCCTGGGGAAAAGACAAAGGGAATCTCTAGAAAGTCGCCCCTTTCTCCATCTTTGGGGCTTAAATCTTTCTTCTCTGACGAAGCACCGACTTCCTACATGGACAAACTGGTGGGGTCTGACTCGACAGCTTCAAGTAAAAGGCTATTGGAATCTGCTTCCTGCTCGGTGACTGGCTAGGAAGTAGATGTCCTGGAGGTTTTGATGTTGAAGGTGATGGACAACCTTAAAATGGCTCTTGTTGGAAAGTTTTTGGCGTACAGGCCAAACATTGAACTAGTTCCTCAATGGGTTGCTTCCACTTGGAATCTTAAAGGCAGTGTCACCATAAATGTGATTCCCAAAGGTATTTTTCTTTTTTCCTTTGTGGTGTATGAAGACATGCTGAAGGTTCTAATTGGTGGTCCCTAGGATTTTGACTTGGGATTCAAAAACATTCTTTCCCTCTACAAATTGAAGTTGGGTTTTGACTCGTTGTCTGATTTGGGTGCTTCGGCTCCAACCTAGGTTCGCCTTCTAGGCCTCCCACTAGAATTTTGGGAGAAGGGAATCTTAAAAGGTATCACCAAATCCTTTGGGATTATTTTGGTCATAGATAAGATTACTCAAGAGAGATCTAGACTGGTGTATGCCCATATCTATGTAAATGTGGTTGTGAATACATTCCTTCCTTCTTCAATCCTTTTTAAGTCGAAGTTTGGTAACTAGACTCAACCCATAGAATATGAAAATGCCTGCCTCTTTTGCCAGTTGTGCAAGAAGTTTGGTCATCTCATAGATTCTTGTGGGAAAAAGGTTGGCAAGGGTTCAAATTCTAAGGATAAAATCTTAGAGGAGGATCACTCTGGTATTGAAATGGATTCTGGAGTGCAGCCTTCTGCTATTCCTATTCAGGAGGTGTATGTCCCCCTTTTGAAGGATAATCCAGACCTGGTCACTAATTCTGTTTTTGATCCTTTTGTTGAAGTAAATGATTCAGTATGCCTGAACCTTGATGTGGCTGCCCCTACTTCCTCCTTTCCAACCTCAGGCTTCCCAACAAAGGTGGATATGGGGGGGGAATGTAAATATGGAGAATGTACCATTTAGGGAACTCCTGATGGAGGATAATGTGTTGGATCCCAAAGGGAAGGTTCAGACTCAAGGCGTGGGTGATGATATTGAAGAAGGTGAGTATGTTTTGGTTGAGACTAACCTGTCTCTAGAGGAAATGCACTCCTCAACCCAAATTGGAGCAAGAAACCTGAGTGACTCTTTGGCTCTTCTAGGCTTCCCTCAAGGGTCTAGTGATAAAGAGGATGATGAGGGATGGCCCCAAGCTACTACTAAATCCAAAACAAAAAATAAATTGGATGTGGGAGGGGGAAATAAGGTGGGAAGGCCTTCCCAAAAGGATTCCAGAACCAAAGACACTATGAGGGATGTGGCAGCTTGAAAACAAAGAACCTTGGACTCGATCGCAGGGTCGAAGTCCAAGAAGAAGTATCTTTAACTACTTCTTTGGGGTGGACATGGTGTTGTTTACTGCTTTACCAATGAAGTACCTCTCTTAGAATATAAGGGGCCTTTATAGCCTATAAAAAAACTTTTGGTGAAATATTGTATTCTTGACAATAAAGTGGATGTTCTCCTCCTACAGGAAATGAAGATGAAGAAGGAGACTTTTGATAAAGCTATCTTGAGTATTTGGCTGGCACAAATCATTTTGTTAGTGAGGAAAAAGGAGCTTCAGGTGGTATTGCTACCCTTTGGAATCCTTTTAAACTAAAAGGCACTTTGTGTTATGCTTGTAAGAACAGTTTTATGATTACTCTTGAAGACATTTTTTCCTACGAGAAATGGAATCTTATAAACATCTATGCTCTGAATTTGAGTAGGGATAGAGTTTTTCTTTGGGAACAGTTAAGCGATGCTATTTCTTTCAGGAAAGATGACCACTAGATTCTCGGAGGAGATTTTAATTCTCCTCTCCTTCCTTTAAAGAAGTCAGGAGGGCAAGATGATTATTCTAACAGTATGATGGTGTTGGCTGAGTTCTTAAATTTGGTAGGTCTTATTGATATCCCCCTCCAAGGAACTAAGTATACTTGGTCAAACAAAAGGAATGGAAACCATCTAATCCAAGTCAAATTAGATAGGTTTTTGATCTCTACTAATTGGAATATCTCACAATTCCTTTCTCTTTCAGCTCTTCCTAGGTTTGGTTTTGATCATAATGCCTTGGTGCTCAAAAGAAATGCGGACAATAACAAGGGACCTTTCCCTTTTAGATTTGAAGCTATGTGGAGTCTCCACCCAGATTTTACTACTCTGGTTAAATCCTGGTGGGAGGAACCTATAATTGGTACACCAATGTATTTCCTAGCATAAAAGCTAAGTAGAATAAAGCAAAGAGTGAAAGGGTGGAATAAGGTGACTTTTGGCGATATCTTTGAGATAAAAAATTCACTGGGAAAAAGTATAAAAGAGGTTTAGGATATTATGGAGGTTGGTGAAGTGGACGAAGAGATATGTGCTAAGGAAAGAAACCTCATATCCCAATGGTATAATATAAACAAAAAGGAGGAAATCTATTGGAAACAAAAGTCAAGGGTTCAATGGCTAAAGGAAGGGGATAGGAACACAAATTTTTTCACCAATCCACCTTGAAACATAGAAGCAGAAATAAAATCAGATCACTAGTGAAAGAGGATGGCTCTATTGTTACCAATGAAAAAGATATTGTGAGGGAAGCTATTAACTTCTTCTCTACTTACCATAGGGCCCTTGGCAATGTTCATCAGGTAAATGTTGACTTTATTGAAGTGATCCCTAAAGTAATTTCTGATATCGATTTAAAGAAGATGGCTAATGTTGTTTCTATGGATGAAGTAAAAAAGGTTGTGTTTTCTTTTGGAGACTTTAAAGCTCTTGGCCTTGATGGGTTCCCTCCTATTTTTTTCTAGACCTTCTGGGATATAGTTAAAAATGATCTTTTCAATGCTGCTAGGGATTTCTTTAGGTTGGGTAGGTTGTTGAACCAGCTGAATGCTACTTTTATAGCCATAATCCCCAAAAATGTTGATGCCTTAGCCATGAAATATTATAGACACATTAGTCTTTGCAACAAGGTCTATCAAATTTTCTCTAAAATATTGGTGTTTAGACTTAAACCGGTGTTGGGTAAAATGATTGCCTTAAACTAGAAAGGTTTTGTCCAGGGAAGAAATATTCTTGATACTATTATTTCCACCCATGAAATTATTCACTCAATGGATCACTCTAAGAAGCATGGGATGGCCTTCAAAATTGACATTTCTAAGGCCTATGATAGAGTTTCTTAGCCTTTCCTTTTTGTTGTTCTTAGGAAGTTTGGGATAGATGGAAGATTCTTAAAGACGATCTCTTCTTGTGTTACCTCCCCCATGTGTTCTATTCTGGTTAACAGAGTCCCCCAAGGTTTTTTCTCTTGTGGTCATGGGCTTAGGCAAGGTGACCCCCTCTCTCCCTACCTCTTTATCATTGTTGCTGAAATTCTTGGCAGGAATATTAAAAAATTAGTGGAATCAAAATCTCTCAAAGGTGTTAAAGTTGCCTCATCTCTTATGCCAGATTCCCATCAACAGTTTGTTGATGATACTCTAATGTTCGAGGAAGCCTCGGTGGGGGAAGCTGGTCTCTGAAAATAGGTTCTCAATGAATATATTGTTGTATCTGGCCAGTGTATCAATTATGAAAAAAAAAAATTTACTTCTTTAATACTGACCAACAGATTAAGGATAGAGTGATAAAAATCCTGGGATATCAGGAAGTTGATTTACCTAGTGCCTATCTAGGCTTACCATTGATCTCTAAGTTGGAAAACAATTACTCGAATCAGCTGATTGAAAGGACTCAAAAGAAACTTGCGGGATGGAAGGGGAAGCTTCTTAGCTTGGTTGGAAAGATTCAATTCATTAATAGCTCCCTTTAGAATATTCCTATATACTATATATCCCTTTTCAAAATCCCTGCCTCTAGTGGGGAGAAGATAGAGTAGATTCAGAGAAAATTCTTATGGTCAGGAACTAAAGAAAAAAACAAACTGTTCCTAGTTTGCTAGGAAAAATTTTGTACTCCTAAAAGGAGAGGGGGTCTAGGATTAAGAAGAATATCTATGGTTAACAAATCCCTAACGGCTAAAATTGGTTGGAATCTTCTAGAAGGCTCTAAAGACTAGGTAAAAAATTTCCAAGCTAAATACTTGAGGAACAGGAATCTTGGTTCTTTTCTCTCAGTTTTTGATTTGCCTAGTGGTTCAGCATTATGGAATCATCTTGTTAAATTGAGGAATGTGTTGAAGCTGGGGGTTAGAAAGAGAATTGGGAATGGGAATAATACTGACTTTTGGATGGACCCTTGGATAGAGACTTCAACTTTGTCCTCTTTAGAAGATCTTAATCCTCTTAAACAAAGCCTAAACAGGATTTGTGGTAAAAAGGTTTTTGACTATATTAACTAGGAGTTGGAGGAACCAAAATGGAAGGAGTTTAAATTTTTATTAAGGAGGGACAATCTGAGAGGCCAAAGATAGGTGAATTGGGATCCTATCCTCACAAGATTGCATAATTTGATTGGGGAGGCAAAGTGGTTTGATAGAGAAAGGGAAGATGAGTGGATTTGGAAAGGTAGCTCTTTAGGTTGTTTCTCGGTCAAAAAGGCTTATGAGGAATTGAAGAAGGTGCATGATGTTGCTTTAGACCATTTCTGGGATAGGGTGCGGCTAAAGAACTTGATTCCCAAAATTAACTATTTTTGGTGGACTGCGACTCATGGTAAAATTCTCACTATTGATAACCTAGTTAGGAGGGGTTTCCAACTGGTTAATATATGCTCACTCTATAAATGGGAAAAGGATTCAATTATTCACATTTTCTTTCACTGCCAATTTGTGGGGGAAGTGTGGTCCTGCTTTTTGTCGTTGTTGTCTTCAGATTGGGTGTTTTCCTAATTCAATGAAAGTTTTTATAGAAATCTTGCGCTTTTTCACATAATGTTATTGTTGATCTTTGGAACCAAGTTCCTCCTTTTGTTACCTAGGGTTTATGGAAGGAAAGGAATAATAGAATATTCAGGGATGTGGAGAGAAGCAACTGGGAGGTAAGCCTGATCATAAAAACTTAGATTAAGGAAAACATTGAGGCTGGAAGTTATGGCTTCTCCAAAACCTGGCCTAACTACAAAGAAATGAGGATTAAGCAAAAATGGGGAATCAGGAAGGATCTAACTAAAATCAATTGGAAAAATATGTTAACCAGAATGGCTATTGTGTGGAGCCCTCCGCAGAAGAATTGGGTAAAGTGTAACTTTGATGGGTGCTCAAAAGGAAACCCAGGACAAGCTGGTGCAAGGGGTCTATTAAGGAACCATAAAGGAGAGTGTATAGTGATTTTTGGCATGAATATGAGGGTTTGATCAAATAATAAAGCTAAAGCTATGGCAGCATTGGGGGGCTTTAATACTCTTAAGGAGTTGGGTTATCAAAATGTCATAATAGAAGGGGACTCTAAGCTTATAGTGGACATCCTAAATGAAGAGTTTGTGCCACCATGTGAATTAAAAAATATAACTGATAAATTCCAAGTCATTAAGAAGTCTTTTACCAATTGAAGGGTGCAACATGTTTATAGAGAGGGAAATAAAGTTGTTGACTGTGCCACCAACGTGGCGCTAAGTTGTAGGGGATGGACCCAGTGGACTAATGGTAATATGTCAAAGTCTTTAAGAGACTTAATCCTAAATGAAAAATTTGAAAATGAGTACCATATGCAAAAATAAAAGATTGTTGTTATGTGGGAAAAATGAGTACCAAGTGGTGTTTTTTGGGTTTATGGGTAATGATGACATAGGAAGTACGAGATTGTATTGGATGATCTTGGCTACAAGTATTATTTATTATTCTTCCATTATGAAGGTGACCAAAAATCACATGAAGATTATCAAGTTGTTAAGGGTTGTCATTTCTATTCGTGTTGATTTTCCTTGTGTCAGCTATTTCCGCATTTCTAAAGCAAAGAAAGGTATGAAAATTAATGGGGAGTTTAATACTTGTAAGAAAAATTATGGTTTTGTTGTATTGGGAAATGTGTCACTGGACTTAACAAAAAGAAACTTCTCAATTCACCATTCTTTATTGGCTCTCTGTGTAATTTGGCATAAGAGAGGTTGTTGCATTCTAGAAAGAAAGAAGAAGGAGTGGGAGATTATGAAGAAAAGTTTGCTGCAACTGAAGAATTTATAGAAAAGCAAAATGGGAGGACCGAGGAAGAGAACGGAGCCACCAAATTGTCAAGCCCTAAAACAGAACGTGGATTTATGGAGAATGTTTGAAAATGCTAGTATGGTTTCGTTCTTCCAATCCGTAAAGGGATACAATGAGAACCTAACAACAAAGTTTACCAACTCCTGGAGGAAGGGTAACATTACCATTGGAGCAGTGAAGTTTGAGGTAACGAAAAGATTCATTGCAGAAGCAACGAGGTTGCAAAATCAAGGGATTAAAGTTGCAAAGAAAAGTGGGGCAGACTACCAAAGGTTTGTCGACAAATTCCTACATGAAGGGGAGAATCTCAAAATATTTCAGAACAGGTATGCAAGATTGGAACTCCCTCCTCCCTTTGCTTTAGTTAGCCTATTTTTTATGTGGTACTTTACTCTTGAGGGAAGGTATATGTCGGTACATGCATACCATTTTCCCCTACTTAACCACATTCAGCATGGTGAGAGAGTCAATTTCCTTTCTATTTGTTGTCCTCCCTGTAACTCAATATCAAGAAGGGAGTCAATCATCCCCTCCACCAAGGTCTAATGCTAGCCCTATACAAGTATGATCTAGCATTGAATCCCCATGGCAACCCTTTGGCTGGAAGAAATGAAAACCCTGGTCGTTTTGAAGAGGATAATGAGGAACAACCTGTGGATGAAAACCCTGCTGCTGTTGAAATCTCGGCTGAGGAACCTAACCCTGCCCGCCTACTATTGTTGCTGCTAGGAGGGTGTTTATTACTACTAAAAGCCAATCCCCTGTGGCCAATGTTTCCAACCCCTCTACTCCTATGTCGTAGAAGAGTGAGGAAAAAAGAACATTGGAAATTGAGTTCATCAGAGCCAAACCAAAAAAAAGAAAACATTTGCCTTTGCTGTTGGAACTTCCCAAGGCGAAGAAACCAAAAAGAGACTTAAACCCTAGGGATGTCATCAATATTACTGAGGAAGGGACTCAAAATGAGGAGGAGGAGTCTTTGTAGGGGAAAGGGAGTGGAGGGAGTGAGGGGAGAAGGTCGGCCAACCTTGCAAAAGCAGCCTCGAAGGACAAAAAAGGTAAACAAAAAATGACTGTGTGATGAGGAGGACCTGGGGTATGAAGAATTTGAAGCCCATGAGGAAGATGATTCAGAGGATATGGATTTTAAGGAATTGGCTTATGAGATGGGGGAAGAAGAATCGGAGGAGGATAAGGAAGAGGAAGAGGAAGAACAAATTGAGCAATTTGAGGATGAAAAGGAGGATGAAAATGTGCAGGAAGTTGGGGATTTGGGTATGGTTAATAAAATAGAGGACTCAAGCAATGAATTTTTAAAGAGTAGACTAACATTTCTGTAGGTTCAGTTTGAAGATATGGAGAAGGCTTTAGTTACGCTCATGAAGGTAACTAACAGACTGATGAGGAGGGCAATGCTGGGAGTTGCTTCTAGAGAATCCAAAATCACTAGGAAGCTGAGGAAATAGGGGAAACCAAATGTCTTGAAGATGTTGGATTAGACCGAGGGACCTAACTGGAGAGAATACATTTCTCTCATGGGAGAGTATGGGGACCTGTTTAAGAAAGCCAACTAATGGCTTTATGTTGTTGCTTTGTCATTTATGATGAGTTTTTTGTCCTTTTGTTTTAATCTCTTGGATTGCTATTTTATTATAGCTATGGAATAGTGGAATACCAATGGGACACTGTTGACTTAATTAATGGTTTATGTAGATCTAATTATGCTACTAGAAACTTACTGTTTTTTATTAGTATTGGTTGGACTATGTTTACTATGTTAAAAGTTGGCCTGCGAGCTAATTCTGTTGTTTTTTAGTTTGTTGGTGGTGTTGTTTCCCACCTTTTTCCATTTCCTTTTTGCTTGTTGTTGTAACCATTGGATCAGGGCCCTTCCCTGCTTATCTAATCAAAAACAAATAATTTAATTACAATATTGAAAAGGAAAGTACTTGCCACTATGTGACACTTGTTAATAATTGTCTTTGATATCAAATTATAAGTGAGTATTTTTTTCTCTTGAAGATAAATTTATTTTTTCTAAATTAAACATACAAAATTTATAACTTTAAAAAGTTGAAATTATTTTACATGAATATGATTGGCCTAAAAATTTAGGTGTTAAGGGCAATTTTTTGGAGTGATAGACACAAGCCATTTTTCCGGCATGAATGGATCTCATAATAGATATTATGCAACACATTTGTAATAGTTGTTTGACGTGGTGGCTTCCACTCTCACTTGTTGCCTATTTTGATGTGCAAATGCTTAATATTTCATGAACCTAAATAGGATAATGTTGGTGCATTTTAGTTCAATTTTTTATTCTAAAAAAATTGTCTCTATTTTCTTGAGTTAAATATCCCTCTTTGTTTCCCATTATATTTTTAAATTTGAAATATATTTCTACAGTGTTAGGTAATCAATTTTTCTTTCTCTAAATGCTAGATGTCTATCTTGCCTTCAAAATTTTGGCTTCTCAAATTAAGAAACTAATTTGTAATGCCATTATGTTGAAAAATATGTTTTTTATTGAATTTTTTAGGTCCAAAGTTGGTTTCCAAGTCTCAAGATACATACCCTCTTTTTAATGTTTATTATAATAATTTTTAGTATAGTTCTTATCAAACCCCTAAGCCTAAGAATTCATTGAGATAAAATTCCATTTCAATTCTAGACTAGCTTCATCCGTGATTGAAAGTCACCATAATAGAAGTTCTTGCTCAATTATATATAACAAATATTGACAAAAACTACCTCAATGCAAAAGCAAATGCTACTAAAAATATTGCATGGAAATGTAAACTACAAGTATTTGACTATGGGCTAGGGAAGGATATTTTGAGAAAATGTTTGTTCAAGCATTTAGCCCCTCTCATTGTTTACAATTATGGAGCATTGAAGTACCATTTGCACTTCATTTTGGAAGTTTATGTGTCCTCCTTAATGTATGTTCTCAAATGTTTCTTTATTTCTTTATGTTAGAGTCACTCAAGGATTCAAGCTCCCAACATCACCTACAAAACAAAAAATAACCTTTTACAAAAGAGAAAAGCAAGAGCATAAATTGTAATAATGTATGCAAAAAATATTAGATCAAATGTGATCAATATGTAATACCTACAATATATAATGGAATACAATGGAATACAAATGTACATATGAGCCCTTGTTTATATAGGAAAGGTTGAGAGATATGAAAATCTAGGATGATGACAAGTGTATTAATCCTATGTCATGTGACAACTAGGGGATACGATAAGATAATATCACATTACAACTAAGAATTATATAAATATTCCTAACTCACTAAGTAAAATTAACACATAAATATGACCTACTAGGTGAACTAGTTAGGTAAAATACCTTATTCACCCCAACAACCACCCCCCCCCCCTTAAGTGCAATGTAAATGATACAATAATATAAGGACGGGTCCCAACTGTGAAGATATGCCAGGTACTCATGTACAAATGAAATCTCTCACGAATAGGGAAAAGTAGAAAACCTAGTGGGACAAAAATCCTCCCCAAAAGAGATAAAAAAAAATGATCTTAATGAAGAATACGAAGGAAAATCCCCATGTGAGGAAAAATTCACCTCCATAAGAGAGAAGAAGAAAGACCATGTAGCCCCCTCAATGTAAAGTCTCCTATAATGACAGTAAATGCTCAAAACTAGATGTTGAAGATGATCTAATCTCATCGAACAACATTCCTCCCCTTAGGAAGAAACAAAACTAAGATGGGTGTTCCCACAATATTGGTTTACAATTTTTGGCCAAACTGGACATTGAACTAATTTTTTTTAACTAAATCTTCACTTTTGGGCACCTATAGCGGCTTCACTTTCGGGCACCTATAGTGGCTAAACCGCGAGGAATTTGGAGATGATGCAAACTAGTGATTTGTGACATTTTTCCTGTAGATTCTAAATGTATTTTTTGCATTTTTTTTGGAATTAGATTGCACTTCTTTTTCCATATCCTTCGAAAACTAGTTTTTAACAATCAACACCATTTTTAAAGAATAACATTTTTAGATAACACATAACCTTTTTCTATAAAGGATAAAATTCTAATTTTTTCAAATTTAGATTCATAACTATGATATCTAGTGCATGGAATTGGTTTCATAGCATTTCATTGAATATTTTTTTCTTAATTAAGTTACAAAGTCAAACCAGTTACAATTTAGACATGATTTACTTGCTAAAACATAACTTTTTTGTATGTATCAAAATTCTTTTTTTTTGTTGGATTAGGGACATCAATATCTAGTGCACTAATATTTTTCAATTTTTTTTTGATAATTTGCTATTTTTCCACATGTGTAGAATAGAGAGCTTGATTTTCAGTGAAAAACCTATGTTTAATCAAACTAAAAAAATACATATTAAAATTACATTCGATGGATAGCTCGTTCTGAGGACTACCATCATCCAGTTGGGTCTGTGAAGTCTCCTCCATTTTCATCCTCAACCCGAGCTTTGAAAGGAAAATTTTTGCAGAGATTTGGTAGAAGAGGAGGGGGGGTGAAATGGACCCCCCCTTGGGGTGTTCGTTATTCCCCATTCGATCCCCCCCCCCCCTTTTTTTAATTTTCCTTTGTCTTTGTTTTAAAAAATTGCCAAAAAGTGGGTCCCATCATTAAATAGGGTTCACTCGAACCAGGGTTCATACAAACACCTTAGTTCGTGCGAACCCCTAAAAACCAAAAAAATAAATCATGGGAGCATTTTTGCAATTTCCTTCCTCAACGAAATTGTAAACTAGTATTATGGGATCACCCAAATGGTATGCAGGATGTTTTCACATTCTTGAAAGGAAGATGAGGGAATAAATATGATGAGTGAAATATCTAAATTATGATCAAGTGTCCCCATATCAATGTTGAAAGGTGTCACACTCCAAACAGACATTTTAGGCCACACTAATGAAGAGGAAAATCCAGAATCTAGTAGAGATGATTGTAGAACATAGTCCAAAGACAAAGAGATCTCATCTGAAGATAAAAAATCCTCCTCCAAATATTACTCAAAATTATCCACACTCATGTCAAACTGTGAAGAATTATCATGTAGAGAATGAACAAGTGGGTTATAGTGTTCCCTCACAACAATTAAAGAAGAATAATATTCATCAAAAATAAGATGAATACAATCAATGATGTCTTCCAAATCTAAAATGTGGGACTCTATAAACAAACCTGCAATGTATGTCAAGTACTCATCCCAAGCAACCATATGTAGAAGATAATGTATATCCTATTGCATCGAATCACAAGAAGCCAAAAATTTGTTAACACAAGCATCATCATTTATACAATAGAATATGGAGGAGATGGAATGCAAGGCTCAATAATTAGTCACATGAAGTACATGATCAATAGTTTAAGGATCAAATCCATCATCATAAGAAAAATTTGCAAAGGTGTATAACTAAGATGCATGATCAACCATCCCAGTAGCAATACTATATATACTCTCCAAGTCCCTAATGATAATTCAATCAAGATTGAATTCCATAATCTTCCTTTCTCCACCATGGGTAATCTAATAGACGGAAAGAAGATTGTTTGACAAATGAGGTACACACAAAATATCATTGAAATTTCCCTCACTAATATCAATAGATCCCTTCCCAATTATATTCATGTATGTATTGCTTCCCATAAAAATAGGTGACATAGCACAAGGCTCAAAAGAAGAGAAAACTAATTATGAAGATGCCATATGGTGAGATGCTCCTAAATCTAGAATCCATCTCCTTGATCCAAGACCTATAGAAGCACAAAGAGCTTGTCCTTTATTTTTACCTAATGTAGTAACAAAACCAGCATGGCCTTTTTCCTTATTAGACTATTTTGAAAAAGAAGAAGTTGACTCATACATTTTGGAAGGTAGATCAATGTGATTCTTTTTAAGAATATCTTTCAATTCATCAATATCCTTCTTATAACAAGAATGTTCATCATGTCCAGTCTTCTTAAAGTATGAAAAAGTAGGTGTCTCCTTAGATGATTTCTCTTTGGAAGATGATTTATTTTGTGCTTGATTTGAATGTAGATTTTTCTTTGATTTCTTTTGTTTCTTATCAAATTGTTTTGACTCTTTCACCTGACTAACCAAAAATGCTTGAGATTGAGATGAATTTTTGAGACCCATAGAAAGAATATTATGTTTTTCATGTATTAACATCTTAGAAAAAAATGAAAATGAAGGTGTAGTATATGTAGAATCCACAGTTAACCTATGAATACAAAGGATAGAAATAAAAGTTGCATAATCAAGACCAAGTTTGTTCAATGCATTATAGACCAACTAAATGTCCTTTTTCTCAATTTCACGTGCTTTATATTTCTCTCTTAGATTATTAACCTTGGTGATGTAATTTTAGATGTTGTCAAAGGTCTTAGGATCAAGGCTCATTAATTAATTATAAATTTGATAGAATTTTACTTCATCTGTAGTGCCATACAATGCTTTCAATTTATTCCATACTTCATTAGAATCCTTACATGATTCAATTTCAAACAATAGATCTTGATAAACTAAGCTACAAAGACATCCAAGAGATTTTGTATGTTCAATCATCCATTTATTTTTTAATCACCATCTTTAGGTTTAGGTACCTTATTATCAACGTCATATAGAGAGTGACTTGAATTCATTAAGGGACTCCATGTATTTTGATGCCAAGATGAATAGTTGTATGATGTTGGCAAAGGAACCTTAGAATGATCCATGGAAAAGAAGAGCACTAGCAAAAAAATCAAAAGAATGCACCAAGAGCCCCCCAAATCATTCAATCAAGAATCCCCCAAGATTATGATTTGACACTTTATATTAGTGTGATTACAATACCAAAATTTATTTCCAAATTTTACAATGCCAAGATGTACCAAATATGGAAAAAATACAACAATATCTCAGAGTGAGATCCTCAAACTAAAATTATAAGTTCCCAATATGATCTAGATTAAAAATGAAGCCTTCAAAAGGATAAAAATTCTTTAGGTGTCAATATGTCTAAGTTATCAACCAAAATATAAGTATGCTTAAAATTGGATTAAAAATACATGTGGGTGAATCTAGAAAAAGTGTATGGATAAAACTATAGAGCTCAGTTATACCTTTCCAAAATTGCAAAAATCATAAAAATTGGATAACCAATCAAAAAGCTATGAACTCAAAGGTCCAAAAAGGAAATCTTGACTTCAATCAACAATAAAATTCACTTATAGAAAAAATTGGAAAAATGTCTTGTACCATTGTGAAGTGCTCAAATCTAGATTTCCATCAATATCTCATTTGCAAAATTTCAACACCCTAACAAAAAGTTATGGCGTTTTGAAAAAAAATTCCTATCAGGGCTTGGGGGGAAAAGTTAGGCACCTAAGGGTTGGTACTTGGTCACTGATGTGACCATCTATTGGAGTTAGGATTTTAAAAACATCCACACCACTAGTGATAGTGGCATCACTCAGAAAGTGGAGCAAAGGTGGGGTGGAGACTCCCACACACCAACTGCTAGGACTTAGGCCCTCACTATGAAAGTGAACACCCACAAGCTCAACTACTAAATTGACCACTTAAGGATTTTTGAAACAAAAGTTTAATTTTAAAAAATGAATTTAAACATTGATAGAGTCATATTGATGTGATTGAAGGATGACACAAAGGACTATATGCAATTACGCTAGCACCTACATAGGGATTCCAACAAATATGTTGAAGGAATATTATTTTTTGTTGACCTGCAACCTAATGATTCCTTTGACTACAGATTCAATACAATATAGATCTAAACTATACAAATTCCAGACAAACAAAAATGATGGAAAGGGCTAAAAAATTCCTTCAAGGGTATGGGAAAAAGTCAATATTAGGGTTTTTGGGCCTCTTGGATGTGATGGTAGGGTTTATTTTGACTCAAAATGCTCCAAAATTGCAACTACCTCTTGAATCTGGCAATTACTTCCTAAATTCAAACCCTTATAGATCTAGATTCACATGTCCGATTATGAAAAAGAAAAAGGAAATTTTGACTTTCTTGGACTCCTTGAACTCAATGGTGAGCTCGGATTTGCACCAACATGCACCTAGAAAAAGCTCAAGCCTAAATCACTCTCAGATATAAGAAGAGGATTTGCAAATCTAAAGCTTTGATACCATGTTAGAGTCACTCAAGGACTCAAGCTCTCAAGATCACATGAAATTTAACCAAAAATAACCTTTTACAAGAGAGAAAAGAAAGAGCATAAATTTGCAATAATGGATGCAAAATAATATTAGATCAAATGTGATCAATATGCATACTTGCAATATGCAATATAATACAATGGAATAGAAGTGTACAATGGGACCTTGATTATATAGGCAAGGTTGAGAGATAAGACAATTTAGGATGATGACAAGTGTCTTAATCCTATGTCATGTGACAAATAGGGGATAAGATAAGATAAGCTCACATGACAAAGACTTCTAGAAAGATTCCTAACTCACTAAGTAAACTTAACATGTGAATAAGACCTACTAGGTGAACTAGTTAGGTAAAATACCTTATTCACACCAATACTTTAAGTCTCCTCTAATTCTCTCTTGAATATTATATTTTGTGTTAAGTTCATAACCCTTTTGAATTGCTTTGAAGAGTTTGGGGTGTGCTTGTTCAAACCCTCTTTTAATTTCCAATCTTCTAGCATAATTATCCTATTATAGGGTATTGATTTTAAGGTAAATTTCATTCTTTTAGGTCTCCACCAAGGGATCCTTCAATTTTATGTATGAATCTTGGCTTCTACAAGCTCACAAAGGGGTTTATAAGGTGATTGTTTTTATATTTACCTTATATTTATCATTCCAGGAAACTCCCCATAGGATTCTAACCCATGTTTCCTCTATGGAGTATACGTGTCTTCACCAATAGGCCCACCCAACTTGGATGCCATTAGGCCTTTGTTGTATATGCCATTAAAGTTAAAAAGTGACAAAATGAGTGTTTCTTTTTAATTTTTTATGTTATTTCAATTCTTTTTTCTTTGTTAATGAGGAGGATAGGAATATAAAATATAAAAGAGTACATGAAGGCAGGTGGTGGGGTATCTAAAAGGGGTTTAAATTTCAAATTCAAACATTGTATAGGTGATAGTACTAAAGACAAATGGAAAATTTTAAGTTGATCAGAATTTAAATCATATAACCTTCAATGAATCACCAAGACCTATGCAATCACCTTCCTGCTAGGTGTTATAATTTGATAAACATAGACTATAAATAATTGAATTATGGGATTTGTGTTGTATATAATTCATAAAACTCATTTCTTCCTATTTTTCAAAGGAGATCCTATAGATACCATGTATCTAGATGTAATATTCAGGAGATTATAATCCCTTGGAAATATTTTCTCCTAGAGGACTTTGAATAACTCTAATCTTGAAGATGATGAGATCACTACTTTGGCCTTCAAGTAAATAATTTCCCTTTCTTAATCATGATACATTGTCATACCATATAATATCCTCTTAAAGTAGTACTTAGTTGAATATTTGTCTAATGCATTTTAGTTAATTTAATATGATAACTAATTGTGAGTTTTGCAACATTAAATCTCTTAGACATGAAAGAAACATGTTGGCTAGTCAAATATAGAAGAATTTAATTGCTAGTGAGAGACAAACTTTATTCAAAAAATGGAGAATTTCCCTCAATACAAAGCAAAGGAAGTTGCAACTGGCTTAGAAGTTATGGAAAAATATTCAAGATATGGACCATATCAATAATAGTGCAAATCTAGTTTCCAAGCTCGTGGGATCTTGGAAACCAACACAAGTTTCAAAAGAGATGTTTGAGCTCAACTTTACACCCCATAAGAACAATAAGAGGATTTGGCCCTTTGGCTAGAACCACATATCAATTAGTTTGATCTTTTAAAAAAAAAATTACTATGAATAATCATTGATCTTGTTCCTGTCAATTTATTTTATTTATTTACAAAGACCATATTGTTTATGCTATGTCCACTTTGACAATAATTTGGTGATGCTACATGCTTTTGATGCCCATAGGAAAGTGTTATGAAATATTTTCCCCAAAGTGAAATAAAGTTATGAAAGAATTAAAAGGAGATAGAAAAATAAAGGATAATATGATCCTTTGGTTAAAATAAAGATTAATGAAGCATGTTTATGACAACTCTTCTAAAAAGAAGAATAAATGTATTTATTAAATAATTATTAACGATAACCATTGTGAAAGGGCATGATGGTTTAGAAAACACACTTAAAGTCTTATATAAAGTAATTATGTGAGACTTGGAAATGGACATGGAGATCACTCAAGGAAGAATATAGCGATTTGGTGGACTATGGGAATTAGAGAAGGGGCACAAAAGAGTGTCCAACTTGGAGTACATAACTACACTCAAGATTGTCCTAACTAGGGATTTATGTGAATAGACACACCTTTTGGTGCAGTCATGCTTAGGAGGGTCCTCAAAGAGAATAGTCCAGACTATGCAGCAAGAGTAAACACAACAGAAATAGCTCAAAGATATGAAACAAATGTAGATTTAGTCATTCAATATATGATAGAATTTAGATATAAATTGATCGGCAACATGCGGGCTTACAATTAGGGCTCATAGGCCTGATCTCACAATTACAAAATATGCTCAAGATATAGCAGTGAAGCTCCTTCACAAAGAATATAAACTATTAATCTTCTCTAGATAAAAAACCACTTTCCTAAGGATCTATTACATCAATATACATCATCTCTGAACCATAAAATTTCTCTGCGTCGGCCCAAGAAGGTTACAAACTCCAAGAAAGAGGTGTAACGTGTATACATAGATATGTCAGACCTAAATGAATGGGACTCCTCTGCAAATGAATGAAATGAAGTGCAGATCTCAAGGGAGGGTTGGCCACAAACCACAGAATATTGAATGATGTGTCATTAGGCTCTGCAAGGCAGAGTGCAGACCAAAATACAAAAACTGCTTATGACTGAACTGACTGAACTGAATAGGAAAATGAAAAGAAACAAACTAAAATGCAAATATTTTTGGTTGATGCAAGATTGCTTGTGAACCAGGGATGCTCCTACATCAGACACCCATGGTTTATTTGAAATTGAGTCCCTCACTTTGATGGGGCTAGAGGAAAACCAAGCCTGTCCACCTCAGCTTGAGAAATCCAAGATGAATCTTCTATCGGTCTGCCTTTCCACTTCACAAGATACTCCTTGTACTACTTTCCTCTGGTGCTTTGTGCAATTCTACTATCCAAGATGTCTTCAATCTATTATGGTACTCACTGTGGTAACTATGTCTTCAAGTCTTCTTTCATGTTGTCAATGAACTCAATTTCATGATACTAATATAGGTCTACAATGTTGAAAATAGGTATACTCAATGTCTCTGGTAACTCTACTTCATATGCATTTCCTGAATCAAACTTTCTGAGTATCTTACAAGGTCCAAACTTCTTCATCTTCAGCTTGTTATATGCCCCAACTCGAAATATTTCCTTTCTCAAGTACACCATCACTTCATCTCCAACTTCAAATTCCTTATGTATCCTTCTCTCATCTTCTTGCTTTTTATACTTTTTGTTCATGTCCTCTAAATTCTCCTTAACCTAATCATGCACTTTCTTCATGTGATTTGCAAATTCCTCAGCTTATGCACTTCTCTTTTCCTCCATGCTGATATATCTCAACTTTGATACTCCTCTAGGGTTTACTCTTGTAACAATCTCAAAAGGTGTTCTTCTGGTACTCCTATTCATTGAATTATTATATGCAAAATCTTCTTTTGAAAGAAACAAATCCCAACTTCCTACCTTTTCTCCAACCAAACATATCAACAAATTTCCAAAACTCCTATTCACTACCTTTGTCTATCCATCTGTTTGTGGATGAAATGTTGAATTGAACTTCAAATTTGTCTTCATCTTCTTCCAAAGTGTCTTCCAAAAGTAACCAACAAACTTTGTGTCTCTTTCTAAAACTATGCTCTTAGGTAGTCCATGCAATCTCACAATCTCTTTGAAAAATAGATCAACTACATGCACTCATTAGTTGTCTTCTTTCAAGGTATGAAATGAGCCATCTTTGAAAATCTATCTACTACCACAAATATATAATCATTTCCTCTCTGTGTCTTTAGCAATCCTACTACAAAATCCATACTTATGTCTTCCCAAGGTCTCTCTGGTACTATCAAAGGTTTGTACAATCCAATGTTCTGACTACTCCCTTTTGCAACTTGACAAACTCTGCAACTTTGAACAAATTTCCTTACATCCTTATAGATCTAAGACCAAAAGTAGTTTTCACTTACCAATGCCACTTTCTTATCAATGCCAAAATGTCTTTCCAATCCACCACTATAATTCTCCTTTATCAAATTGTCTCTCATTGAACTTCTAGGTATGCACAACTGATTTCCTTTGAACAACATATCTTCTTCAATGAAATAGCCCAACCACTTGCTTCTATCTGACATAACGGGTTCCTTACATTCTTTCCATGGTTTTGAAAAATTAGTGTCTCCCTCATACATATGCTTCAATTCATCAAAACCTAATACTTCAACTCTCATCTTTGTCAACAAGTTCATTCTCCTACTCAATGTATCAACAACTTTATTTGATTTTCCACTCCTATGCTTCAAAACAAAAGTATAACTCTACATGAACTCTACCCATCTTATATGTCTCTGATTCAACTTACCTTGATTGTTCAAATACTGCAAACCTTGATGATCTGTATACAACACAAACTCCTTAGGCAATAAGTAATGTCTCCACTTCTTAAAGGCTTGAATTATGGCATAGAACTCCTGATCATAAACTGAATATATTCTCCTTGCATCATTCAACTTCTCATTGAAATATGCTACAGGTCTACCTTATTGACTTAACACTACTCCTATTGCATTTCCACTCGCATCACAATCAACTTGAAATATCTTATTGAAATCTGGTAATGCCAAAACAAGTTGCTCTGTCACTTTTTGCTTTAATAATTCAAAACTCTTATCTGCTCCAGATGTCCACTTAAAGTCCTTCTTGTCACCTCTCATTATTTATGTCATAGGATTCCATACTGAACTAAAATTTTGAATGAAATTTTGGTAGAAACTAGCTAATCCATGAAATGATCTTACTTCTCCAATGTTCTTAGGTGTAGGTCATTCAACAATTGCTCTTACTTTCTTAGGGTCCATCTTCAATACTTCCGTAGAAATCACAAATCCTAGATATACCAACCCTTCCTTCATGAAACTACACTTCTTAAGGTTTATCAGCAATTTCTCTTCTCTCAGTCTTTGCAATACTTGTCTCGGGTGCTACAAATGTTCTTCTTTTGTCTTCCTAAAAATTAGAATGTCATCCAAATAGACAATCACAAACTTACCCAAGAATCTCTTCAATACTTCATTCATCAACCTCATGAAAGTACTCGATGAATTTTTCAATACAAAAGGCATCACCAGCCACTCATACAACCCTTCATTTGTCTTAAAAGTAGTCTTCCATTCATCCCCTTCTTCGATTATGATATGGTGGTATCCACTCTTCAAGTCTATCTTTGGTTCCACTCAAACAATCCATGATATCATCCATCCTAGGCAAAGGGAATCTATACTTAACTATAATTTTGTTTATTGCTCTAGAGCCTATACACATTCTCCATCCTCCATCCTTCTTAGGTGCTAATACTACAAGTACTGCACAAGGACTCAAAATTTCTCTGATCAAACCTTTCCTCAACAACTCTTGTATCTACCTATTCAATTATTTATTCTTGCTAGTGTCATTATGTGTGCCACTTTATTAGGAAAACTAGCTCCAAGTATAAGATCCATATGATGACTGATACTCCTTATAGGTGGCAATCCTTTAGGTACATTATCTGATATGATGTCTTCATACTCTATCAGCAACTCCTTTATCTCCTCTAGTTGTGATTCTTCAGTTTCCTTCTTCAATATTTCAGGCTTCTTAGGAATCAAGGCATAACATATATTCTAATATCTCAAACCAACGAAAGAATTTTCTTCCATCTACCAAAAAAATTCTAGAATTCCCATATTCTTCACTCTTAGGATCATCTTCCAAAGGAATCAATGTAATTCTCTTCCCATTTGATGTTATAGTATATTTATTCTTTCTCCCATCATGTATAGCTTTCCTATCATATTGCCAAGGTCTACCCAACAAGATATGGCATACATCCATAGGCATAATATCACACAAGACTTCATCATGATAAGATCCAATATGAAATTTCACCAAACATTGTTCACTCACCAGTACCTTATGATCATCCTGAATCCATGCTATCTAATAGGACTTAGGGTTTTCCAATCTTTCCAACTTCAACTTAGTCACAATCTCCTCTGAAACTAGATTATTTGAACTACCACTATCAATAATAACCTTACAACACTTACCTCCTGATTTTCATCTTGTTCTAAACAAACTATTCCTCTGCAGTGGTTCTTCATTTGTTTCTACTTGAAATAGTGCTCTCCTCATCACAAGTGATTCTCCTTTCTCAGGTTTACCAACTGAACTCGATGATCCAACAGGTTCTTCTGCAATATAGACTGCTCTTCCACTGTTCTATGTTCTCTTGCATGTACTACCCTATTTACATTCAAATGCTCTATGTACTTCACCTCCACACTTAAAACAGGTTCCTCTGAATCTTCTCTTATCAAATCCTCTTCCTTCTCTTTTGTATTCTTCACTTCGGTATGCATTATGGTTTCCTCTTTGATAGAATGTGGTGTCATCTCTCTAGTATACACTATTATCTTTATCTTCCTTCTTGAATGTATTCTCCTGTCTATTCTACTCCACAAATGATCTCTCTCCTTTGGAAAATGTTCTTCCTCTCTGAAATTTACCTCCTCTACGTCTCTGTCTCTATTCATGTTTCCTATTCAACTTCTCTTCAACTTTCACAGCTAACTAATATGTTGCTTCCAATGTAGTCATTCTCACCAAACTCTGTTCTTATTGAATGTTCAATCTTGGCCCATTGATGTATCTAGCCACTTTCTCCTTGCTTGCTTCACTACGTCTTGTCCTTATGATCATCTTATGAAATTCTTCAATGTACTCCTTCACAGATTTCTCCTTTTGTCTTGGGTTTTGCAATCTCTTCAACAACTCCAACTCATAGTCAGCAAGTATAAACTAATTCTTCAACTTTGTCACCATTCTATCCCATTTTGTAATATTTTATTTTCTTCTTTTATTTCTATCCAATTGTACTTTCCACCAAATAGCAGCATTTCCCTTCAACTTTTTCTTTGTGAATTTCACCTTCTTCATAGCTTCAATTTCTTCATACTCAAAGTATTCTTCTAGGTCATTTATCCAATCAATCAACTCCTCGGGATTTAAATTACCAGTATAGTTTGGCACATCAACTCTAGGTCTCTTTCCAAACTTTAAAACATCTTGCAACATCTTCACTTGATTTGATTCTTCTTCTTCATCATCTCCTAGGGTTTTTCCATTTTGATCAACAGATCAAAATTCATCATCATCATTACTTTTGGCATTAGGTCTAGGTGTAAATCCTCTTCTTCTATCTTCTTCAATAGCATCAAGATGAACTCGCATGGTTTTCATCAATTCCATCATCTCATCTATCCTTTTGGCCATTGTACCAACAACAGGTATTCTCCTCAGCGGAATCTCTTCCTAGGATCAAGTGCAAACTACCTCAAGTTCGACAATCAGGCTACAAGGTGACAACTGCCTCACAACGGCGATTGGTTGCAACACAACCTGACTTGGATTTGGTGATTTTTCCATAGAAATATCTTACGGAAATCCTTCGCCAACTTTGCTCAATTCACTCCCAAATATACAAACTTTCACTCTGATACCACTTGGTGCAGTCATGGTTAGGAGGGTCCTCAAAGAGAACAGTCCAGACCATGCAACAAGAGTAAACACAATGAAAAACAGCTCAAAGATATGAAACAAATGCAGATTTAGTCATTCAATATATGATAGAATTCATATACAAACTGGTCGGCAACATGCGGGATTACTTTTAGGGCTCATAGGCCTGGTCTCACAATTATAGAATATGCTCAAGATATAGCAGTGAAGCTCCTTCGCAAAGAATCTAAACTATTAATCTTCTCTAGATCAAAAAACTACTTTCCTAAGGATCTATTACATCAATATTGTTAGTGAATGGAATGGCTCAGGATAAATATGTATAGAAAAAAGACTCTTGACCCAAATTTAGCACTAGCGAAAATCCACTAACAGCTTTGAAAAGACCACAATTGCATTTGTGGCTTTCCTCTAAATTTTGTCGAGGTACAACTCCCTCACCATATTTTCAAATAATTTATCTAATCTAAAGAATATGGGTATGCTTTTAACCAGAAAGCAAGCAAGGTGACTAACGCTAGTTCATAAATATGAAGCTAGCACGGGAAGCTTAAATCAAACCATAAATGACCAACACAAAGATTGGAAACCTATGATCATCCAATCAAAGAGATAAAATCATACTACAATAAATGAATAATATACAACTTATCTTTCAAAGAAGACATAACTATATCGTATGCCTAATGCCAAGATCAACATACTTAATATCATTAAATTCATAACACACAGATTATAAATCATTACAGTCTAAGATAAATTTTAACCCCTCTCGATAACACCCCTAGGTGTATCTTTGAAAAAATTCCCTATCCTCTTTTACATTTTCAAATTTATAGCAAAGGAAAAGCCACTAGACGGTCGCCAAAATCATTACTAAATTGGTGGCTTTCTTGTTTTTCCAATGTTTCTTGAGAGTTGTTAAACCAATCAGAAGAATAGATCTTGGCAGAGGAATAGACATCGGCAAGGAGAAACCGATCTTGATCTTTCCAACAGCCACCAAATGACCTTTCACACAACCAAACAATTAATGCAATGTCTAGGAATATCAAGTGGTAGCACGTGTATGTTGCTTGATGGGAAATTGTAATTTAAACCAACTTAAATCAGCCATAAATTGGGACTAAATTTCCATCTCATCAAACTTAGAAGAACGCACCAATGTCTAACCAATCCTCTATAAATTCAACTAGTGTCACCTTTCTTCATCAATTAATAGCATCAAACATGGCGAGCTCTCAAAGTGACGGTAACTCTACCAATGACTACATTGTGTTGGAAGAGATCAAATGCAATCAACTATTTAGGCATGTATCAGACCAACTGAAGGATGTTTTCACAGTGTAGAGTGAAATAGAAGAAGTTCTCTGCAGCATTTTGGGCGAGGTGTTCCTGAGCCAAGCCCATGTAAACAACACAACCATGTTGGAGCGCTTCATATATACTATCATCAAGACTTCTAGTCGTCGCGACTGGGGTGTGAGAGCACTGGGGTGCCTGGTAAAGCATGAGTTTCATCATCGAGTCAATGTGGTGATCAACAGGCTTAGCCACTACCCTTGGAATGGACTGATAGCTGACACCATCTACATTGCGTTTTCCCTTCAGGATGAGACTTTAGAGGAAGTTGTGGCTCTTCTGCGCACAAGAGTCGTAAGGAATGATATGGGACTTTTTGCACAATTCCTTCAGTCACACGAGAATCTCCTATCACTAACTCAAGTTGAATTCCTGCAGACTGTTACTGAGGGCATTCATGTCCTGATATTTTCTTTATGTACCTGAAAGGAAATGCCTCTTTTTGTCATTTTTTTTCCATGATATGAACTCTTATAATCGGATCAAATAATTTTGTAGTGCCACAGCAATGTAAAAACATTTATATATAAAAATAAAATATCTCTTTTGATATCATTGTGTCTTTGTAAGCATGGATTGATTGATTTCCTGTTCATATCATTCTTTGAAAATTCTGGTTTCTTTTATGTATAATGTACTGGTTAAATAAATTAGGCTTGCTATTATTACATTAATCACTGAAAACCTTCCAGGTGACAAAATGGGTAGTTTACACAACTTGATAAAACCTCACCTAGGTTTCAAATAGCCTAAAGAATATTTCCCAAGGCATGACTTGTGGGTGAAGTTTCTAAATTTTGATGCATGAAAACTCATCAATCGAGTTATTGACATACGCACACCCACCCTTAAAAGAAAGGAAAGTTTGAAAATGGTAAGAAAACACCACCTTGTGAGAAACAAACAATGCAAGAGATAAAATGAAAGGTTCGAAGAACCAACAAAAACCCCACCCAAGTTCAAGGAAGACAAAAAAAGGTCGTCCAAACACAATTTTAAAAAATAGACTTGGGCGAAAAGAAAAGATAGTTAGAAAAAGAGAAGAGGGGGAGTCCATTTACGGGTAGCAAATATATATCATCTCTGGATCATAAGATTCCTCCGCGTTGGCCCAAGAAAGTTATAAACTCCAAGAAAGAGGTGTAATGTGTATACACAGATAGGTCAGACCTAAATGAATATGACTCCTCCACAAATGAATGAAATGAAGTGCGGATCTCAAGGCAAGGTCGGCCACAAACTACGAAACATTGAATGATGTGTTGTTAGGCTCTGCACGACAGAGTGCGGACCAAAATACAAAAAATGCTTATGACTGAATTGAATGAACTAAACAGGAAACTGAAAAGAAACAAACTGAAATGAAAATATTTTTGGTTGATGCAAGATTGCTTGTGAACCAGGGATGCTCCTACATCACCTTTTTGTGCAAGTATGAAAATCTTTTTGTGTGAGTAGAAACATACTGCGTTGTTACACAAGTCCTCCAAAGTGTTCCATAGTGAGAGATAATACCATTGTAATCTTCCTAAGGTGAGAGTGATTTATCCAAGTGTTCTATTCAAATAAGTATTGAAAACCATTGGTGTTAAAAGATAGGAAATATTGGTTATTATGTTAATATGATTGAATCATGTGGTATTATTTAATTTTTTATGTTATTTATTTTAGATTTCTTATAAATTATCACATGTATAGTTTGTATTGTTATTTATATTTATTTTGATTGTAAACTATGTTAAACCCTAGTATTAGCCATATTTAAATCCACTACAAATAATTAATTAACTTTGGGAGAAAAACAACATTACAAAAAGACTAGTTGTAAGAATTTCAATCTATAACAAGAAGAAATTTGCATGCCTCTTGATAATCTTCTTTACCTTGTGATTCCACTTGAGTCATAACATGCTACAAATATTGAAAAGGAATATTTTATTTTCATTTTTCATTTTTGATCTTTCTTCAACCTTATTATTTTTCTCTCAGAAGGTGTATAATATCCTTTTAACTTGCTTATCAAGTATTGAAAATGAGAGGTGCAAGTTATAGTTATCTAGACAAATGATTTATTTTTAAAAAATGATTTTTAAAATCCAAAAATTCCTACCATTGTATAAAATACTACTAATAAAATCATTCAAGTAGATTATGTAGATCAATTCGGATAACTAAGGGGGGGGGGTGAATCAGTTATTATAAAACAATTTTCTTAACTTTAATTAATCTGGAGCAAACTTAAATCAATCAGAAAATAATCTAATAGATATGAGCATGAAAGCACACAACAACACCATGCACAATCAACACCAGAATTTATGTGGAAATGCAAGAAGGGAAAAATCACAGAGAATGCTAATTCTCAATTATAAAACACCGGTTAAGGTGACACCAGTTAAGGTGATTTTTACAAAGGGCTCACTGCCAAGTTGCTCACTAGAGGTAAGGCTCACTGTCGGTAGGATCATTACTCGACTATTACAGCCAAAGATAAAAAGGCTCACTTCCAAAAGAGAAAGGTTCACTGCCTACAAAAAAAGGGCTCACTACCAATAGAAAATGGCTCACTGCTAGAAGAATGATGAAAGGGAATCCACTGCTGAAATAACTATCACCAACAATGACACCAAATAGAATCTCATTGTTTTTTGCCTATGGTCATATACTTTCACATAATTCACAATATTTGTATTTTCACATTCATCACACTTGCTTTCATCGAACATAATCAAATTTTACTTATACCATTTCATGCTTCCATAAAATCCTAAGTCGGCCAAACACAATGTCTTCATAATCTCCTAAGTCGACCAAACACAATTTGAATCAGGTCACCCCAAAACATTCCTGTGGTAGAGAGGAATGAAACATGGACCAATCAAAACCTCCTTGCTCAAATCAACACGCTACCACATTATCTAGAAATAGAATATACATGTTACAATGCAAATAATATTCTAGGGCACATTAGTCAATTTTCAGATCAGTCTGGACCCATAAGAGTGTATCTCACTATGTTGCAAAAAGGAATGGGACCAGGACAAACACGACCAAAGATATATCATCACAGCACAACATCCAGAGCACGCCAATCCGGATCACCAAAGCATCAGAATCAATCAACCAAGATATGTTGACATCAATGACAACCATCAATGACAACAATCAATAGCATCGCATTCCAACAGATTATTGTTTCAAACTACAAACAAATCCTTACCATCAATCATATTAAGGAATTTTATTTACTAAAAAATAATTTTATTTTATTTCTATTTATTTAAATGTTATCTTATTAGTACTTTTCCTTAGGCAATACTATTGCAAACAATGACACTTAATTAGTTATGAATAAATTTAAAACAAATTAGAAGTCATTATTCTTTCCTACTCAAGAAATATTTATCTTTTAAGAATTATGGCATTAAAATTTTTGAAACTATCTAATCATGAATATAATTGGCTAAAAATTTTAGGTGTTAAGGTGGATTTATAGAAATGATAGATTTTTTAGGTTTTTTTGGAATTTTTTTGGCTATTATTAATAGCTTTTTGAAATATTTGGAAAAGTTCCATAAATACCGATTTTCCTATATAGATACATAAATTTATGTATTTATTTATTTATTTACATGTCTCATAATATAGTAAATACTAACATACATATCTTTAATAAATACTTATAAATTACGCTGAGAGACATCATTATTGAGGCATCTATTTATTTTTGCCGCTATTCCACTTAAATAATATATACACAAATTAATTAGACAACTCTATAATGATATCTCTCAACGTAATTTATATATAATTATTAAATATATGCATGCTAGTTTTAATGCAGTGTAAAAAAGTTACAATAAGATTCAAGATGACCACATCTCTTTCAATGGAACTTAAAATACTATGGTTTGAGGTAACTTTAAAGCAAAGAAAGACAAATTTGTATTGTGATTTGAATTTTCTTAAAGAAAAATGTTTTTATGATCACTTTCTATTAATTGATTTTGTGAACATGAATTCTCAAAACCCGTTGTTGTAAGTGATAAATGTCTCTTGACATAATTATATTTTTCTAATAAATTTATATTAATATATTATAATATTTTGATGTCTTTATATTTAAAAAATAAATGTTCATTTTAATTTAATTAGTTTTTTCATTTTTTCATTTATAATATGGTACTTCTCTCCAAGCAATAGTTTGATGTATTTTTATGTTTTAATGGTGAAAATTATTTTGGTTAGTAAGAGATAATATTTGTAATTTACATTAGTGAATAAAAATGATAATAATTGTGTGGGTGGATGGGTGGGTGACACTCCATCCTTTGCACGCTAGATGGACTGGCCGCATGGCGGGTTGTAAGGGTTTTTTGTTGAGTTGGTGCCACAATGATCGAGGGGTTGTGGAAGCTTTTTAGAGGAGGTTTGTTTCATGATTGTCCATCGGCATGGGATCTTGGGCTTTGTCCTTCTCCAAACATCAGCTAGCCTTTACATGCTCGTAGCTGAGCATGTTACAATGGCATTCATTGAAGTTGGTGGTGGTTTATTTTCCTAAGTGGTGAGGTGGCTTCTTACATTTCCATTTTGAAAGCTTTGTTTCCCGTTTGGACGTGAGCAGGTTCATACTGTTGGTTTCGGCGAAGGAGTTGGAGACTGGTGGTATGGACACACCAGTGATGTTGAAAAGCTCGAAGTAGCAAATGGCCTTTGAAGGCCCAATTTCTTCCCTTAGGCTGCAACTGTTGGCAACACAAGGGCAGACAACTGAGAGGGGGGGTGAATCAGTTGTCACAAAAATTTAAACTTATTAAACTTATTAAACTTATTCTTAGATCTGATTAATAACCATGAAAGCATAAATCATCAGCACATTAGAAACACACATAACACCAATATTTTTTATGTGGAAACCTTGTTAGGGGAAAAACCACGGTGGAGGTTAGTCCACAAGATTATACCTTGTTAAAAGTATAAAGAAGAATAAATGGGGAATGCACATGCATTCAAGCACACTGCCTAGAGCTCACTGCTCAAATACAACAAGGATTATTGCCCAAAGGAAGACACACTGTCTTACAAAAACATTCAAATTACATCCGCAGGATTTTGAACTGAGAAAATAGCATTTGCTAATGCCTGATTACAGTTTCGGTTAAGCACATGAACACTTCTTCACACTCTACTCACTCTTCTTCACACTCTACTTCTTCCTTCGAATGATTAGGAAATTATTTGCACATCTCATACACGTGCATGCCATCAAATGGAATAAAAAATCACTTATATATATTTGCAACAAGAGATTGCATCGTTACATGTCAGCTTCAAAATAATAAAACATATACAAACTGTTGTCCCAAAACAATAAATAATTTTCAATGTGAATCAACCAATGTCATCCACAACATAATGAAGACCCAAAACAAAATCCTCAAATACGAAACACCTTTAAAAATTATTCCACGAAGATCCACAACACACTACCATCACCTTGTCGGCCATGAACATGAAAAACATGAACACGCAAGAGAAAATCACCAATCACGAGCACAACGATCAATGCAATTGTGCATCACAGATAGAGCATGATCTAGAAACATCCACAAACACCATGAATCACCAGAGTAGCATCCACAACAATTGAACTTACTATAATCACTTCATCTTCATTCAGGAACACCAACTGAAGCAACAAAATGACTGTCAGAACACAACTGCTCATAACTCGATCAAATCTTCATGCAGATCTCTGAAACTTAATGTGGATAAACTAGATATACTTGAAAACAAACCCTTTAATCCACAACCTATGATCATCAATGTATCATTCTTGGCAACATACACTTCATCACTGTCAACCTGTAACTTATTTCATTACAATTTTCTCAATATCCTCAACATATACAACCTTGAAGACATTAATGCCAATCGTGTTGAAATCAATGACAACCACATATCAGCAATATCCAAAAATATCCCCCTTTGGCATTGATGGCAACACATGATGTGAAAAAAACCATCAAAACAACTTTCTCTTAAAACTTTCTCCCCCTTATATTTTGACTCTTTTCACCTCAACTCTTTCACATAACTCTTCTCCCCACAAATTTTTTCACATGACTCTTCTCCCCCTTTGACATAAATGACAAAGATATGCATTATCTTTCTTCACACAAGCTCTAAACCACATATCTAAACATTTGACTACTCCCCTTGAGTAGCAACCACCACAACATCAATCTAGATCAAGATATGATTCTGAAATGCACAAACTGATGCAAGTCAATGCATCTTAGTTCTAATTAGGGGGGGTAATCACCCCTAACTTCCCTCTGAGATACTCAAAAGTATCCTTAGGCAGAGGCTTGGTAAAGATATTTGCAATTTGTTCCTTGGTAGGCACATACTCCAATCTGACTTCCTTTTTACTCACTTTCTCTCTCAAAAAGTGAAACTTGATAGATATATGCTTAGTCTTTGAATGTAGCACCGGATTCTTAGAAATTTTAATTGCACTTGAATTATCACATAATATAGCAATAGGTTCATCATACACAAATCTAATATCTTTTAACATCTACTTCATCCATAATACTTGAGTACAATTGTTAGCAGCAACAATGTATTCTACCTCTACAATAGATAAAGAAATGGCATTTTGCTTCTTACTTAACCATGAAATCAACTTCTTACCCAAGAAAAATGCACCACCACTTGTACTCTTTATGTCATTCACATCACCTGCCCAATCAGCATCAGTAAAAGAACTCAAAGTAAGGTCATCATCTTTAGGGTACCATAGGCCAAAATCAACTATCCCCTTCAAGTATCTGAAAATCCTCTTCACAACAGTCACATGAGATTCCTTAGGATCAACTTGAAATCTTGCAACAATTCATACAACATTCATGATATTAGGTCTAGTTTGAGTCAAATAGAGCAATCCACCAATCATTGATATGCATCTAGTCTGATTTTCTTTCAGAGAATCATCATCTTGTGCTAACTTGCATCCGGTCACCATAGGTGTACCAACTGGCTTTGAATCTTCCATACCAATCTTTTTTAGCAATTCTTTCACATACTTGGACTGAGATATAAAGATCCCTTTATCTAGCTGAGTAATTTGCAATCCCAAAAAGAATTTCATTTATCCAATCATAGACATTGCAAACTCATTTTGCATCTCATCAACAAACTTCATGCACAAACTATCATCTCCTCCAAAAATGATATCATCAACAAAGACTTCAACAATCAAATCTTTATCATGATCAATCTTCAAATACAAGTTACTATCAGTAGTACCTTTATTAAATCCAAGCTTCAACAAATACTTGTCTAATCTGGCATACCATGCTCTTGGGGCTTGCTTAAGTCCATATAATGCTTTCTTCAACTGACAAACTATATCTCCCTGATCAGTCAATTGAAATCCACCAGGTTGCTCAATATACACTTCTTCTTCTAGTTCACCATTTAGAAATGTTGATTTGACATCCATCTAATAAACCTTGAAGTTTTTATAAGCAGCATAAGCAAGAAATAGTCTCACAGCTTCAATCCTAGCAATAGGGGAAAAAGTTTCTTCAAATTCAATTCCTTCCATCTGAGAATATCCTTTGCACACAAGTCTTTCTTTGTTTCTAACAACTTCACCTTGTTCATTCAGTTTTTTTCTAAAGACCCATTTAGTTCCAATTACATTTTTGTCCTTAGGTCTAGGAACAAGAATCCAAGTATTATTCTTCTCAATTTGTTGTATTTCTTCTTTCATTGCTTCCACCCAATGTTCATCTTTTCATGCTTCATTGACACTATTAGGCTCAGTCTTTGAAATCAAACAGTATTCTTTTGTGATTCTTCTCCTAGTTTGAACACCTTTATTCTTATCACCTATAATCTGATCTTCTAAATGATTTAGTCTTACATACCTTGGAGTCTTAGGATGTTCTTGAACTTAAGGCTCTTGTGATCTCACTTTTGCACTTTCACTAGTTTCTTCCTCTTGATTTTGTTGATTCACCAAAATGATCTAAACTTTATTTTGAGTCTAAACTTTCTTTCCTATAACTGAATTGTTATTTTGATCATCTAAATCATATCCACAGGTTTTGGATGGTCTAGATGTGTCTTCATCAACCTTGACATTAGCACTTTCAACTACTTTCCTCAATCTCTTGTTGTAGCACCGGTAGGCCTTACTCTTAGTAGAATAACCAAGAAAGATTCCTTCATCACTTCTAGCATCAAACTTTCCTATATCTTCATCTCTTTTGATATAGCATTTACTCCCAAAGATTTTGAAATATCTAATAGTAGGCTTATGATCATACCATAGCTCAAAAGGGGTCTTACCAATATCACCTTTGATTTGTACCCAGTTGAGGGTGTAAACAGCAGAACTCACAACTTCTCTCCAATAGATATGCGAAACATTTCCTTCTAGCATCATAGTCCTAGCAGCATCTTGAATTTTCCTGTTCTTCCTTTCCACAATTCCATTTTGCTGAGGGGTCCTCGGGGCAGATAATTGTCTCTTTATCCCATGCTCCTCACAAAATGAATTAAACTCATGGGAAGTGAATTCACCACCTCTATCTGATCTCAGACATTTAATCTTCAGACCTGTTTCTATCTCAACCATAGCCTTAAAAATCTTGAATTTCTCTAAAGCTTTAGATTTTTCCTTTAAGAAAGTAACCCACATCAATCTAAAGTAATCATCAATAATTAACATGAAGTACCTATCTCCCTATAAACTTTTTATTCTAGAAGGACCACACAAATCAGTATGAACAAGCTCCAACATTTTATTTGAACAATGTTGTTTGCTCTTAAATGAAATTCTAGTTTGCTTCCTTAACTAGCATTCCTTGCATATAGTATTAGTAGGCTTTACCAACTTAGGAAGATCTCTCACTGCCTGAGTAGAACTTATCTTGATAATATTGTCAAAGTTTACATGACACAATCTCCTATGCCACAACCAACTTTCATCAACTTGAGCAATCAGACAACTTTTACTAGTAGCATTCAGGTGAAAGATATTACCTTTTCTTTTTTTTGTACCTGAAGCAATCACATTTCTAGAACTCCCCAATATTCTACACTTTCCATTCTTCAATTGAAGATTGTATCCTTTGTCAACCATTTGTCCAACACTTAAGAGATTGTGCTTCAAACCTTCCACATATAGAACATCATCAGTATTATTCTTACCATCAAGAGAAATGGATCCTCTGCCATGGATTACACCAGCTTTGTCATCACCAAATCTTACAACACCACCATCATACTTTTCCAGGCTCACAAATTTTCTTTTATCACCTGTCATGTGATGAGAGCATCCATTGTCAATCACCCATTCATCTTTTTCTTCAACTCTAGCCGCTAGAGCTTTCTCCACATTTGAGCAACTAGCAGATTCAATAGGTACAAGATCATTTTCCTTGATAGCAATAAATACCCATTCATCTTCACTTACATTCCCTTTATCAGATTCATCATTTGTCACACCTTCATCAGCAACATAATAACACTTTCTTTGGAATCTAGACTTGTTAGGTCTTGGCTTAGGAACTCTTTCCGAACACCTTGATGCAAAATGACCTATCTTATTGCAAGAAAAAAATTTAATCGGCAATTTCCCTTTATACTTACCTTCTCCTTTGGCTTCCCTTTTGACAATAAGTGCTTCAAGCTCGTCTAGTTTTCTCTCCTCTTCAATCTCTCTCATTTCCTCCTCATACTTGAACATTTTTCTAGAAGAACTTTCTCCCGTATCATATCTTTGCTTATCCTTTCCAAAGGTAGTAGCTTTGAATGCAAATTCTATCTTAGGAAGAGCATCACCAAACTCACTTAACCCAAAAGTTGTAAGCTTACCAATCAACATGTCTCTGGTTACATTTGTCACAGTTCGGATCTCCTTAATAGCAGTAGCTTTGGATTTGTATGCAACAGGCAAGGATCTGAGTACTTTAGCAACAATTTCTAATTCATCCAATGTTCCACCAGCATATCTGATACTACACACAAGTTCATTCACTCTCTACATGAAAGAAATAATGTTCTTATCATCACCCATTCTCAACATTTCATATTTCCCTTTCAAGCTTTGTAGCTTAGCAACCTTCACATGTGCATCACCTTCATACAAAGTTTCCAACTTTTTCTAGATCTCATAAGCAGTCTTCAAAACCATAACATTTGTCATCTCAAAATTAGTCAGAGCACTCAACAATGCTTCCGTAGCCCTGATATTGTACTCGACATCCTTAATCTCAACAGCAGTAGAAGGAACATTCTGTGGGATGATATACCTATTCCTTGTAATATTCTAGAAGGGTTCACCAATGCATCTCAGATGACACTCCATTCGAGCCTTTCATAGAGAATAATTAGTTCCATCAAATCTCGGACTATCCTTCTTGTATGTCGCCATCCCGGATCACCTCAAGCTATCAAACTTCTTCCAAGGAACCAGCTCTGATACCAATTGTTGGCAACACAAGGGCAGACAACTAAGAGGTGGGGGTGAATCAGTTGTCATAGAATTTTAAACTTATTCAACTTATTCTCATATTTGATTAATAACAATGAAAGCATAAATCATTAGCACATCAGAAACACACATAACACCAAGATTTTTTACATGGAAACCCTGTTAGGGGAAAAACCACGGTGGAGGTTAGTCCACAAGATTATACCCTGTTAAAAGTATAAAGAAGACTAAATGGGGAATGCACATGCATTCAGGCATATTTCCTAGAGCTCACTACTCAAATACAACAAGGCTTACTGCCCAAAGGAAGACACACTATCTTATAGAAACATTTGGATTACATCCACATGATTTTGAACTAAGAAAATAGCATCTATTAATGCCTGATTATAGTTTCGGTTAAGCACATGAACACTTCTTCACACTCTGATTCTACCTTCGAATTATTAGGACATTATTTACACATCTCATACACGTGCATGCCATCAAATGGAATAAACAATCACTTATATATATCTGCAACAAGAGATTACATCGCTACATGTCGGCTTTAAAATAATAAAACATATGCAAACTGTCGGCCCAAAACAATAAATAATTTTCAATGCGAATCAACCATTGTTGGCCACAACATAATGAAGACCCAAAACAAAATCCTCAAACACGAAACACCTTCAAAAATTATTCCATGAAGATCCACAACACACTACCATCACCTTGTCGGCCATGAACATGAAAAACATGAACACGCAAGAGAAAATCATCAATCGCGAGCACAACGATCAATGTGGACGTGCAACATAGATAGAGCATGATCTAGAAACATCCACAAACATCATGAATCACCAGAGAAATATCCACAACAACTGAAATTACTAGAATCACATCATCTTCATTCAGGAACACCAACTAAAGCAATAAAATGACTGTCAGAACACAATTGCTCATAGCTTGATCAAATCTTCATGCAGATCTCTAAAACTTAATGTGGATAAACTAGATATACTCGAAAACAAACCCTTTAATCAACAACCTTTGATCATCAATGTACTGAGCTCGACAACATACTGAACTTCACTTCATCACTTTCAACCTACAACTTATTTCATTACAATTTTCTCAATATCCTCGACATATACAACCTTGAAGACATTAATTCCAATAGTGTTGACATCAATGACAACCACATATCAGCAACATCCAATAGCAACGTATCATCTGAAACCCGAACTATCTTACCTTTGCAGCGATAAAATGCATTGCAGGGAAGGGTTTTATGGCAGATGCAAAGGGCTATCAGCTGGATTCAAACATGTCTCGTGTCCTGGCTAGATTACTTGATGTGAGGATCTCCAAAGTTGATTTGCGGGTGATAATGAGGAGGTTGTTTCAGAAGGATAAGCTAGTGGGTCTGGATAGAGCTTTGGCTACTGCTTCTTTGGGAAAGGGCATTCCCCATCCTTGTGACTTGGCTCTTCTGAATGATCTAGAGGCACTGGTAAAGTTCTTCCCCTTTCTCCTAGATGTTAATGGTTTGGAATTGGTGGAGCATCAGCGCCTGGTGGCTGCAAGGGTAGATTATCTCAGGAAGAAATTTTGTCTTACTCTGGTGGTCGACTCGGCTTGGAAATGTGAGTTTCATGTGTTTGTGCAACAGAATGTGTGGTAATTTGTCTTAGGTGGTGTTGGGTTTTTTGTGCTTAGGCTTTGGTTTCTAGTAGTTTTTTCATGAATACGGCAACATTTTGTATATTTGCTCTTAAATGGGTGTCTATAAGGTTTTGTTCGAGGGTGATACTCTGGTAATTTTGGGTTGACAATGAAATGGGTTGTAATGGATTTTTGTTGGCTGCCCAGGTTGGGCTCGAACCTTGTATCTCTATTTTTATTGAAATCAATATAATATTACTTATAAAAAAATGATAATAATTGTAGTGTAAGAAAATGTACTCTTTACTTTTCACACTTCGTTTGGGCCCCTCAATTAAATTGGACTTAATTATGCCTTAATAAGCCCTATTTTACATCTGTAAGCCTAATAAATTATATTTTTTGAAGGGAAAACCTGACAATAATTAATGCTAACACATAATACTTTACCTTGAACAATGTGTGTTCCAAGAATAGGGACCTGGGACCCATTCGCTCATGGACGAATGGGTCCTCCCTAGGCCTTTGAACCTAAATTTAAAATATTTTTTTGGCTGTATTTTATTGTCCTTGAATTCAAATTTTAATGTTAGCTTGTAATGTTTAATTTTTGGGAAATTAAGGATATATACCTATAATACAAGGTATTTTTATCAATTCAACATCTAGAATTCTCAAGAAGCAATCAAGTGAGCAAAAATAGAGCAAATATTATGATCAAGGGAATTCAAGATTAGATTTATCAGTGATTTATTGTACCAATCAAGATCTTAAGCATCATGTCAAATTCTTTTGCATCATGCATGCTTTTGGAGCTAACATTGTGATGTAGGTTTCAAAGATCTAAGTCAAGCATTCAAATCAAGATTCAAGTATCAAGATCCAGATCCATTGAATCCATTTCATGCAAGACAAGGTCAACATTTTAGTCTTCCTAAGGTTTATTCAAGGGTTTGACGAGTTGTAACATAGCATTTTTCATTCATCATTCCATTCCATATTTCATTATTTCAATTCAAGGTTTAATTATCCAAATGGGGTTTGACTAAGGCAAACCCCCATTCACCAAAAACAAATAATTTTCCCCTCTTGTGTTTGTGTTGCAAATATTAGGTTGAAGAAGGATTGAAGATCTCTTGAAGAGAAAAATTGGAAAAGTTGTCAAAGTTGTAAAATGTTGTCAATTCACAGAATCTCACCTACAGATCTTATTTTTGACTTTTTGATACTAAAATCCAGATCATACAGAAGCTACAGATTGACATTAGAGGATCCCAAAAGTTGTTTGAAACCTCTACACAAAGACCCATTCACCTATGGGTGAATAAGTCCCAATTTTCCTTCTGAAACTGCATCTTGGTGACTGGTACACAGTGTTTAACCCTTCTTAGATATTCATAAAGTTTACTGTTTGTATTTGTATTGAGATTTAAATTGATATTTCAAGTTTGAATGAGCATAATTGGGTAGATTTTCTATTTTTATTTCTTCTCCCAAAAGTGTTGTTCAGGCTGATACCCCCGTACTCAAACATAAGGAAATCAGTAGATTCTCTCATTAAGTTGAATCACCTAAGGGTTGCAAGTCAATTCTTTTTTTGGATATCATTTCCTAATTAAATAAAGGAAAATAGGTTCATATTTGGTGAGCCCCCTTTAACCCTTTTCAAACACACCCTATTTTTTAATGTTTCATTCTAGTAAACCTAACATTCTTGCACTATAAACTTTCTGAATTTGGAGTCCATTCAAACCCTAGATCTAGGATTTTCATTACTTTACATTGCACTAATTTGCATCTCATTTAGGGTTCTTAACTTACATTAGTTTGTATCTCATCTAGGGTCTTAGGTTTACATGTTGCATTCTTTAAAATCTGAAAAATTCAAAAATCCCATTCATTTGGCATAGTGTTTACATAATATTGCATGATCAATCACTTAAATCAGAAAATTGAATCAAAATTTCATCTCAAATTAGGTCTTTTTGCTTGTCATTTAGCATTATTTCACACTTGCATTTAGATCTAATTTACCAAAAATCTAAAACTGTAACTACCTATTTGCAACTAGAATCCATAAATATAAACATCAACTCAAAAATTTGTAATTTAATTTTTCAAAACCCTAACTCAAGACCCATTCACCCATGGGAGAATGAGTCCTTGATCAGGCTTGTTTCTGAATTTTTGGGCACTAAAAACCCTCTATCTGCATTTTGTGTTTCTGCATCCAGCTTTCTATTTCAGTTTCTAATTTTTTTTTATTTTCTGCAATCATTTACAATAAGGTTTATTGATCAATTCAAGTGCATTTCAAACATACAAAATTTAAATTAAAAGACATCACCTTTAGGTTTTTGCATAGTATAATCATAAAATTATCTTGTTTAAAATCTAGAAATTTCTATCTCTTTTTACATACTTTCATTGCAATTCCTATTGTTGATTGTTCCTTTCCTATTCTCCATTTTAGGTGCACCTTAGGTTTGGTAAAACTTGTATGAGCTTCACAACCTAGTGTCCTATTTCCAATACTATTGTGAGATGTAGTTCGAGACTCATGGATACATCACTCGTCGTGGATCTTGGGTTTTCCAACTCTTTCACTCATAGTGTTGACACTAATCAACCCATCATGGACCATACCCTTGACACCTCATTTCCTATGACCTCCTTACCAAAAACTAATGTTACTAATGTTGAATCAATGGTTGCTAATGTCCCTCAAGTGAACCTAAGACAAATGGATGAAGAATTAGATAAATTTCAAAACTTTATGAGTTTTGAATACATTGTTGGTACTACGATTCTTGTCATAGATAACATGAGGAGAATGATTGATATTGAACAAGGAATAGAGATTGTTCTTAGTCTAGCACACATTATCGATAAACATGTCCCTACAATGACTAGTGCTCAAAATTTGGGGTATACTCAAAGTCAAAGTAGAAATCCAATTCCCCATTCCACAACCATGGCCTCTATTTTGACATATACTAATCCAACTGTTACTACAACCATACAACCCACTAGCAATGTCAATACTACCTTAGGTGTTTCCACTAGGAATCCCTTTAGCTTTGTGCATTCAAATTTCATATCTCCTAACCCATCTCCCCTCACAAACTTACAACTCACTTGTCCTCCGAACACATATACACCTCCACCATATTCAACTCCATCTCACAACACAAACAATGATCATATCCTTAACCAAATCTTACAAAGTGTTTCATCCCTCCAACAACAAATTGCTACATTGAACCAAAATCAAAATGGCCAACCTTCACAATATGTCAAAAGAATCCCATTATCCTTGGAGATATTGAGAACACAAATGTCACAAGGTATAAAGATACCTAGATTTGAGAAATATGGTGGGAAAGGAGATCATGTTAGCCATGTTTTCGCATACATAGCCTTATGTAGTGACTTCATTTTTTAAGATAAACTCTTGGCCAAACTCTTCCCTAGATCCTTGAAAGACACTACCTTGTAATAGTTTTGTTCCTTACCAAATAATTCAATACATTCATTCAATGAACTTGTTGATTCCTTTCTTAATCATTTCCAAATACACATGGGTCCCAAGATGACCTTAGCAGATTTAATGAAATTTAAGAAAAAGGATGATGAAAAGGTCATTGACTTTATCTCCCATTATCAATTGCTTTACTCATAAATCAACATTAGGATTCTTGATCTTGATCTTCAATGAATTTTCATTGAGAATTTGAAACATAAGTGTTACCTATTTTTCACTACAAGCTCAAACAGGTAGAGCTGAATTAAATTCATCATTGAGAGGTACAGGGAATTTCAAATTTTGCTGCTAAAGTATTCATTATCCATCATTAAAATCATATTACATTTGATTTTCAGTTTGATTATGCAAGTACTTGTAACAAAAAATTAGACAGTTGCATAACAAATGCTATTTTATTCACATTGTAAAAATTGAGGTCCCACACATGTCGTGGGAGTAGCTTAATCTGATTTACACAATCAAATGATAGATACAAGAAAAGAATGTAAACTATACAACTGAGAATAACATAAGCAGGTGATAGAAAGTGATTCGTCATTGCCTGGAATGACGAATCTTCTCTACGTTAAAATCTTCAGTTGTTGTGTTATGCTTTCGAATTGATCCAGCTCCAGGCTCCAAAAGCATTTGCAAGAACGATGAGATATGGTATTAGAGATGGTCTCTAAGCAATGACAAATCATATCCTATCATATGCCTACATTACCAATAGAAATATAACGCACATTTGATCAGGCATCCATCAGATGATTTCACTGTTCAAAAGAAAACAGAATTCAATGGAAGCTTTCAGCTTCATTTATTTTGCTAACTTGTTTGTTTAAATGTGCAGGAACAGGTTCATTATATTTATGATCAATTTCATCAGATATGTGGAGAAAAACAGGCTCCCACAAGGGTTCAGACCGGCATATCGAAAGGACACCTCTCATTCACATCATGATTTGAGAAGTTATCAGATATTCAATTATAGTCATCAAGAAGGGACTGTTGTAATAGGAAGAATTCACAAAAGCAGTCTTTAATTCATTATCAATCAAACAGATTGAGCAATTCATCTCTTGTTCATCATTTGAAATTATATCAAGAACAGTTACTAATCATTCATTATAGAAGCTATCATCAATAATGGAACAGTGACCATGATCAAAGTGTAGACCCAATGTAAAATCAATCTGCCATCAGTAGTAAATCATGGTCATAAATGATGGTTACAGGCATATGTATGCATGATAAAAGCTACTAGTGAAGGTGCAAATTCAGGATAATAGAGCAATTTAAAGGCATAAGTCATGAGAGCTCATTAATTATAAATGCAATGATACAAAGAACAGATCAATCAAACAGAGTGAGCAATTCACAACAAGATGATGGAGGTATCATGTTCATAATGGAGCAGCAATTTAGCATTGAGAAACATCAATACAGGGATCATGATTGTAGTAATCTAAGCAAGACATCACTAAGTCAAGAATGCATGACAGATCTTGTAAGTGAAAATGATAGTTCTTTGTCTCACAGATGCAAGGTCTTTATAGCTGCATTCAATGAGTCAATAAGCTTTAGTTGTAAGGACAGTCGGGGTAATATGCTTGATGGCAGTCACTCTCCATGGCTATACATGTGAGTCATCAATGCATGAGGATAGAGTTCTTTATTACACTGTTTTGTGGACATTTCAATGCATGGAAATAAGGACAAAATGATAGTAGGAAAGTGTTAATAAAGAGCATCACAGAGCAATAGGAGTACAATGATGAGGAGAAGCCAAATATTGAGCTTGTATGGAGATAGGGGTTTCAAACCCTTATTTATTTATTATCAAATGAGGCATGGCAGCTCAAAGGCCAAGTTATAGAAGGAAGGCTGAAGCCTCAATGTTCTCACAGAGCCAGTATAATACATGGATGGGTTTCACACACAGAGAAAGACCAAACTTGTTCCATTTTTACACAAGGGTGTCATACAAAGTTTCATGGCCGAGCTTTTCCCATTTTTCATGCACAATGTAAAATGAAAAATCATAGAAGAAACTATAGTGTCAAGGGTTCAAACCCTTATTCCTTTTTTTTTAAAAAGACCTTTACATTATTCACTAGAAAAAGCAGTTTCCATGGCGGCTCAAAGACAGGCCGAGCAAGGCCATTAAATTCTCTACAAGGAAAATTAAAAAATAATAATAACAGAGGCTGAGCTCTTCTTTTCCATAAAAGAAATCAAAGAAGAAAGGCGAGCTTACATGGAAGACAAAGCTAGATTCAGTATGCAGATACCCAAAAGAAAATCCTCCATGGCAGCCCTAGCATTGCAAGATACTTACTATGTTGTGTCCAAGCTTTCCAGAAGGTTCTCAATGGTGGCCAAAAGTTGAGAGGTCAACAGAAAAGTAAATCACAGGAAAATATGTTAGAAATTATGTACAACCGCGGCCTTGAGGCCCCAAAAACACATTAAAATGCTTGAGAAGATTCAGATCTGTGACAGAATAATCTTTATCTTGCCTTTCATGTTCAAAATCTCTCAAAGAATCATCAAAATCGACAGAAAAGATGTAGGTCGAGCTTCAAACCCCAGCAGTATGGCAGCCAGCTTCTTCATGAAGCTTCTCCAAAATTCAAGTGTGAGATAATAATTTTAGGGTTCCTCATCTTCCCTTTTGCATGGGCTTGATGGTTTTTTTTTGCTATCTTTTGAAAAGAATAATCATGTTGTTTATTACTCTCGTGGCCTTGACTTCAAGTCAAAATTCCTAGCAATGATATGGTCGGCCCATCATGAGATTTATGAATGTTACATGTGTTGGTGGTCGACTATTGTCAAATGTTTACAATATGCATGATGGTTCACTAGTATTTATTTAATGGTGAATGCATATTTAAAATATATGCTAAGTGTATGGTATGAAGCCGTGAGATGGGAGTTAGGCTTTCTAATTTAATATTATTCCTCAATTTTATTTGCATTTTTCAATGTAGGTTAATTAATTAAATGATGGATTTTAAATTATTTAATTAAGTTAGCCATCTTAAAATGCAAATAAAAGACATTATGTGAAGTTAAGTTGTAACTATAGTCTCAAATTGAAGATCCATGCAAGAATCAAGTAAATTCTAACTGGAGAACTTAATCATGTGATTTATGGAGATTATTGGTACATTGCTCCAGTTCTACATCAATTCACAAAATATCTTGATCGTGTGCATGGAAAGGTGGAGTTTTCTAGACACGGAGATCAGTTTGCTTCAGTTTTAAGCCATTTTTACGAGGATTTTCTCTTTTGCTCGTGAGAGCATATCGTGGAGATATTTTTGACTTCAGATCTCTTTCAGTGCCATCATCATGCATTCTAGAGCCAGTTTGAGTTGCAGTTCAGTTGTACACATTGTGATATGGAGTTCTGAGAAGTCGAGGTTCAGTTATGACTTTGGTGGGCACTCTTTTCACACTATTTTTGCCTTTGCTCATGAGAGACATTTTCGAGGTGGTTTTCACTTTTAGTGAACTGCTTCTTCCACCTTCGTACACTTTAGAGTTTCCTCTCATTGTATATATTGGAAAAAGTTTATCTTTTTCCTCTAGTTCTTGTTTTTCAGCCTTTGCATTCTGCAAAGAGAAATATCATGTAACTCAGCTTTCAGAATTTAATACAGCAGCAGGTTTACAGGTTCAAATTGTGTTATTTAGCAGAAGATTCCTTTAGTTTCCAGTATTTTCAAAGTTTTTCCTTCAAGATTTCAAGCATCATTATTGTGTAGGATTTGATCGAAGAATTATTGTGTTTTCAGTTTTTAAACCTTTAATTTTTTTGTCTCCATAAATATTTATATGCAGTTTAGTTTAAATTCACTAGTTATACACTGTGCATGTAATTGATTAATCGGTTTAGTCATGAAAACAATTTTTTCCCTCAAAATTGTATTGAATCAAAGCCTCTATTTAAAACATTCAGGTGATTAGACTACCAAATCAGGTTGTGTAGATTAAAGTACTGAGTAATCATTTTGTGAGTCAAATTGCAGTTTAATTTTTTCTAATTAGGTGCATCACCGAAGTTTTCATTTTTGGTTCATGTATTCAGTTCAATCCCTCTTACCCTTTTCTCAGAACAAATTATTCAAGTATCAAATTGACCATCATATAGGAACCAGCCTAGAATCTGGAGGTCTATCTTCGCCATAGGAATACCCACAGCCTGAGGATAGTTCCCATGTTTCAACATATTGCTAAATTTAGTCATTCAAGCATTCGGGTGCAATCTGTTTGACAACAATAAGCTTCAAGATAAGATCAGGATGATGAAATTCCCCTCCTTCACACAATTGTGTACATCCCTTCGTGATTACCAAAACTCGGTTAGTAATCATAAAGTGAAAACTCCCTCTAACTGTCCTAAAAAATTTGAATCCACATCTCAAACCTACTACCAATCATTCAAGAAACCAAATAAAGGCTTTATACAACTCAACGCTCAACCAACTCAACATATTAACTCCCAAGTGGCTGCTCTTAAACAAGAACTTACCCCTCTACCTGACACCCTTTATTCCATCATGTTTCAACCCTTAAAAAAGAACTTAATATCCTTACCTCCTGTTAGAGCTCCTAATCCTACTAAGCCTTTACCTCCAAACTATAACCAAAATATCTTTTGCCATTATCACTGACAAAATGGACATGATATGGAACATTGTAAGCATCTTAAACATTTTTTGCAAGACCTCGTTGATTCTAATCACATTTAAATTGGTGGTGTTAATGCTCAAGGTAATAATTTTGTTGCCCCTCCCAACCAAAATTTCCAAATCTTTACCAATCCTATGCCAAATCGTAACATCTCCTTTTTCAAAGCTAGTGAAACCAAGAATGATGTGATGAATGTTGACTCGAATGATAACAACATGAATAATAATGAGGAAAATCTTATGGATCGTATGATTGGAATCATTGAAGTTCAACCTCGTAAGATCCTAACCAATGTATGTCCCTTGACATTGCTTTCTCACAAAATGACATAATTAAACATGCACCTGATGGTCACCTTTACATTGTCGAAAGAATCAGTGACAATCCTACTAATGGGATATTAATTGATCCCATCTATGTAGAGAATGTGATAACTGAAGAATTCTTGTTTGTGCATGAACTTTATCAAGATAATTATGAACAACCAAAATCATGGATCAAAACACATAATGGTTTTGCTTTCCCTATGATAGATTTGATAACTCTTCCTCTAAAAGTTGGACCAAAAAAATTGAATGTCTCATTCTCCATCATCTTGATGTCAGATCAATTTCATGTGAAGTTAGGTTACCCATGGCTTCACTCCATGAAATTCAACCTATCAATCATTCATAAATGCTTAAAGTTTCCCTTTAACAATGAAATATTCACTATGCACCATAGTGGTTTTAATCCTGTGTCTTCTCGTGGGAATTTCTCATTGGATTCCTTTTGGATTGAACCTATGGAACCTATTAGGCCTCATGTGGACTTCTTTTTCAAATCTTATCAAAATTTTAAGGAAAAGCGCATAGAAGAGTTATCCCTTAGCAATATGCCTCAACCCATGATGGAGCCTCATATCCTTGATGAGACCATGATTGAACCAAAATCCCTTCCACGTAACCAAGACCAAAACATAGCAAATCCTCCATCTATTTCCTATAAGAGACCACAAGATAACCAAATAATTCATGTTATGCCTCCTAAAATCAAACAAGTTTATAAAGTTAAAGAGAGAGTCGATGAAGAACCTCCCATGGTTCCTTTCATTCCTCCCTTACAGGAACAAAAGAAACCTATGGTGGATAAACCTGCTCCTACACAATCACAACTCAACAAGAGAACAAAAAGGAACTGAAATGTTAGAGAGCGTAGGCGTACACATCGTGTTATTTCTCATCAGTTGAAAGAAAAAGATGAATCAAAACCTCAAAATCAAACAATAACTCAAGCAATACATGATGATTCTCCACCAAATCCGCAACAAGAAAATTCTAAATCTCGACCACAACAAGAACAAGTACCATCTATGGTATTATCATAAGACCTCTTGTTGTGATTAACTTGGAAGATGATGATGAGACTGCTAAGATTGATGACAAAGTGCATAATGAGCTAAATTTATTGTTTTCCTCTTCCATGAGCTTAGATGATAACAACTTTGATGATCCTCCTAAAACAAGTGACTCACCATGTGTTAAACTTGGTGGTGTTCCTAATATGACACTTGTCGTTGTCCCTTTGGCTCATTATCCACCTTCTGCATATGATGAACAAGATTGGGATGCAGACGACCTACTATAGGTTGACTCGCATGTACCTTACTAGTATTTTATTTTTCTTTTGTCTATGTTCTTTGTGTGATTGCATGTATGTAATGTGGTCTTCTGTATCGTTCTGTTTGACATGTCTTTATGTTCATTCCTCTATTTGTACCTATATTCTTCTATATGTGTAAAGAAGCTAAGGTAGCATAACAACTTCCTACACTAATCTTGAGAGGAGAATAATGCAAAACTTTTACAAATCTTTAACAGTTACAAAAACTTAAATAGAAATAAACATAAATATCATGCATACCACAACATAGTGATTTACGTGGGGAAAACCATTTCAAGAAAAAAACCCCACACTCCAAAAGCCGCCCAATATATTATTCAAAAACCACAAAGATTACAATATACTTGTAGAGCAATTTTCTCACAAGAGTATTACCAACCAGAGATCTAGAGGTAACATGACTGCTGTCAGACCCTTAAAACACATCACACTACATAGATGTAATACAATTCCCTCATAAAATAGGGTTTCCTTCTAGGGAAAGTCAAGCTAATAAAATATCAATTGTCAAATATGAGACATAATGATGAATGATCCAGATTTCCAATAATAAAATATAAATAAAATTTTCCTTTCAGTGGCGCTGCCCTTGGACCCCTTGCAGGCTAAGACCCCCCCACACCCCCCATTATCGTCGAATGAACAGTAACTTATGTAATTGCAAGGTTGAGACACATTTTCTCAACAAATCTCCCACTTGTCAAACACCTTGCAAATACAACGAGAGTGTGTATAAACATCATCTCTTAATTGCTAGGGGCCAAAATGCCCATAATCACTGAACACCATCTAAACTTCTTTGTGCTCATAGTTTTAGTTAAAGAATCAACAACGTTCATCGAAGTATCTACCTAAACCAAATTCACCCTTCCATATTCGACCATATCTCTAACAAAGTGATATTGTACATCAATGTGCTTGGTCCTGGCATGAAATGTCGGGTTCTTGGCTAGACATATCGCACTCTAACTAACACAATAAATTTTCATTACACCTTATTTTATTCCAATATCTAAACATAGTCTCTTAAAAAAAATGGCTTCTTTACAAGCATGAGTAGCTGCCATATACTCTGCTTCAATAGTGGACAAAGCAACCACATCTTGTCGCTTACTCATCCAACTAATCACACCACCAAATAAAGTAAACACATAAGCACTAGTGGATCTTCTACCATCAACATCACCTACCAAGTCTAAATCCACATAACCATGAATATCAAGGGAAATATCATCTTCAATCATATTACTATGATAACACAAGGTATAATTTGAGGTTCCATGCAAATATCTGAAAACTCTTTTAATTGCATCCCAATGAACTCTACTAGGATTAGACATATATCTAGAAATAACTCCCACTACTTGGGAAATGTATGGTCTAGTACAAACCATAGCATACATCAAACTTCTAACTGCACTCTGGTAAGGTACTCTGCTCATGTATTCCATCTTTGATGGGGATGTTGGACAATCTGAAATAGATAACTTTGTTCCAGATGAAACAGGAACACACAATGATCTATAGTTTTGCATATCAAACCTCTGTAAAATTGAATTGACATACTTACTTTTACCAAGCCATAGCTTTCTGTTCACTCTATCTCTTTTAATTTCCATCCCAAGAATGTGTTTAGCTGCATCAAGATCTTTCATTTCAAATTCAGCAACAAGTTGAGATTTTAGTTTTGAAATCATACATTTTCCTCTACCAATAAATAACATATCATCAACATATAATGCAATAAATAGGAAACAATCACCATCAGTTTTATAATAAACACAATGATCTGATTTAGAATGCTCAAATCCCAAAATCAATACATATGTATCAAATTTCTAGTACCACATCCTAGGACTTTGTTTTAAGCCATACCAAGATTTCTTCAATTTGCAAACCAATTTACTTTTACCTTTCATCACATAGTGCTCAGGTTGTGTCATATAAACATCCTCCTCCAAGTCACCATGAAGGAAAGCAGTTTTCACATCCATTTGATCAACCTCTAAATCATAAGCAGCAACAATAGAAAGCAAAAACCTAATAGATGTCATTTTTGAAACAAGAGAAATTGTCTCACCATAATAAACGCCCTCAACTTTAGAGTAACCTTTTGCAACCAACCTTGCATTATACTTCTAAATACTTCTGTCTGAACCAATATTTTTCTTGAACAACCATTTGCAACCAACATGTTTTCTTCCTTCAAGCAATGGTAAAGGTCTCATGTATCATTCTTTTTTAAAGCTATCGTTTCTTCATCCATAGAAATATTCCAGGATTTTGCATCATTCATACCTAATGCCTCTTCTACCGATATGGGTTCATCCATGTTAGTATTCAAAGAAAAAATACTTCTACAATCATCAGGTGAATACCTTTCAAGTGGTTGTTTATGCCTTGTAGACCTACGAACAAGCTGAGTTGGAGGTTCTTCCTCCTCTTCTAAAGATTTAGAGCTAGATGAGCTCTCCTCAACTTCTTGTCTATCCATGGGCCTCGATTCAAATTTCTCAGGTGTAGAAAGAAATTGAATCATATCTTCCTTTTTACTTTTTTTTGGCTGCAATGTAATAGAAGAAGGCTTAGTTTCTCTAAAAATAACACTTCTACTATGTATTACCTTTTGTGCAACAGGATCCCAAAGTTTGTATCCTTTCACACCATAACTATATCCGATGAAGATATATTTCACATTCTTGTTCTAAAACTTTGTTCACTTCTCATTTGGCTCATGTGAATATGCCTCACAACCAAAAACTCTAACATGTATTAATGAATGCTTGTAGCCCCACCATGCCTCTATAGGTTTCTTATCAACAAGAGATGATGTAGGAGACCTGTTAATTAGTTAACAAGCAGTGACAACAGCTTCAACCCAAAAACTTTGTTCCAAACCACCACCACTCAACATACTCCTAGCCTTCTCCATCAGTGTCCTATTCATTCTTTATACAACTCGATTCTGTTGTGGAGAATACAATTTTTTTTATCTATGAATACCACAATATTTACAAAATCTACCAAAATCATTAGAGAAAAATTCACCACCATTATTAGTCCTCAAACATTTTATTTTCTTTCCAGTCTACAACCCAACTATTGCTTAAATTCTTTAAATCGATTGGAAACTTTAGATTTACTCTAGAAAGTATATCCATGTCCTTCTACTACAATCATCAATAAATGAAACATAATATGTGGATTTACCAATTGAAGGAACATCTACAGGACCAAACACATTAGAATGAATGATATCCAATACACCAAAAAGATTTATGAGAACTCGAGTAAAACTAAACATGGTTTTTTTTTCCATAAATGCAATTCTCATAAAAATAAAATTCAAGATTACAATTAGATAACCCTTCAACAAGGTTTTTATTATTCAAGGTTTTTAGACCCTTTTCTCCAATGTGGCCAAGTCTCTAGTGCAATAACATAGTTTTCTCTATAGGTAAATTTGATTCAAAAGAAAGAGAACCCTTGGGTACCCAAAAGCCATGACCATTTGTTGAAGGTGTAACCCTCACTTCTTCCATAGAATTGATTTTCACAAAAGTACTATTGTACTCAATAGTGCATGCATCAAGCTTATACAATGTGTCATATCTGACACCTCTAGAAATCACCATAGCACCTCTAACCATCTTGCATCTTGCATTAGAAAATACTACTTGCACACCTACATCTATTAGTTTTCTCACACAACAAATTTTGTGCTAAACCGGGGATATGCAATACACCATTAATATTTTTTATTCTACCATCAAGAAATTTGATTTTAACTTTATCATGGCCAACAACGTCTAAATGAGAATCATCATCCAAGTACACCTTACCTCCATCAAATTCTTCATATTCAAAAAACCAATCTCTATTAAAGGTCACATGGAAAGATGCACCTAATTCAATTAACCATGCATCATTACTTGCACGAGTTTCCAAAGCTGCAATGAATGCATCACCATCTTCCTTCTTGAACTCAGAATCAAAATCAAATTTATTCTTTTTCTTCTTCTTTTCTTCTTTGCAATCCTTACGAATATGTCTAGGCTTACCACAATTCCAACACATAACTTTGGACTTTCCAAGAGACTTAGATCTCCCCTTGGACTTGGATTTGTCACGCTTCTCATTCTTCTTACCTTTTTCCTTAGGTCTTCCATGAAAATTCAGGGCCTCCTTGGCACTGACGAATACCTTCCTCCTCATCTTCTTAGAAAGAAAAGAACCCACCACATCTTCAGTCTTCAATATAACAGAAGTACTCCCAATAGCCATAACAAGAGAATCCCATGAATCGGGCAAAGAACAAAGTGAGATCTAACATTTCTCTTCCTCATCCATTTTGACACCAATTGATGCCAACTAAGCCACCAAAATATTGAATGCTTCTAGGTGGTCTATAATTTTTCCACCCTTTTCCATTCTCAAGGAATACAATTTCTTCCTCAAGAAAATCTTGTTTACTAAAGATTTGGCTTGATACATCTCACCAATCTTCTTCCATAGTTTATGTGCAGATGTATCTTCATGGAAATTGATTAAAATAGAGTCACCCAAGCACAATGTGATTAGACCCTTGGCTTTATTATCCATAACATCATATTGAGCAACTTGAGTAGGATCTATAGGCCTTGAAACATTCTCATCAATAGCATCCCACAGATCTTGTTCTATCAACATATCCTCCATCTTCAGCATCCACATTTCAAAATTATTTCTAGAAAATTTATCCACCTCTATTCTCCCCGATGAACTTGTCATCTAAACATTCTTGCAAAAACATCACAAAGTGTCTTCTACACAAGCTCCCACTCAAATTTGGATTAGTTCAAAAAACCCAACAACCCACAACTGAAACCAAAGGTGTTCAGGCTCTGATACCACTTGTAAGGAACCTAAGGTAGTGAAACAACTTCCTACACTAATCTTGAGAGGAGAATAATCCAAAAAATATATAGATATTTAATAATTATAGAAACTTAAACATAAATATCATGCATACCATAACACAATGATTTATGTGGGGAAAACCCTTTCGTAAAAAAACCCCACGCTCCAAAAGCCTCCCAATATATTATTCAAAAATAAAAAAGATTATAATATACTTGTAGAGCAAGCTTCTCATAGGAGTATCGCCAACCAGAGATCCACATGCAACATGACCACTTCAAACTCAAAACACATCACACTACATAGTTGTAATACAATTCCCTCATAAAATAGGGTTGCCTTCTAGGGCAAATCAAGCTAATAAAATATCGTTCGTCAGATATGAGACATAATGATGAATGGTCTAGATTTACAATAATAAAATATAAATGAAATTTTCCTTTTGGGGGAATTGCCCTTGAGCTCTCACTAGGTTGCGCTACCCCCAGACTCCTCGCGAGGGGAGACCCCTTCACACGCCTCATTGTTTTCAGATGAACAGTACCTTATATATCAATAGTAACTTATGTAATTGCAAGGTTGAGACCCATTTTCTCAACAATATGTCGTAAACATTTATATTTTATCTTGTCTTGTGTTTTCCTTTTGGGGATGACATAAGGCATCAAGACATTTCGGTCTCTTCCATGTTGACCCAAAATCTTTTCTTTGTTTTCATTATCTATGTGTAATTCTTCCAGTTCTACAAGTATTTGGGGAATGATGAAATTTATGAGCTCTATAATAACATTGTAGCGAAGACATACGCTGACCCCAAATCCATGGATCCCTTGTGTGTTAGTTTGGGATTTCATTTGGGGGAAACCCCTTTTTCATTATGTAGCTTCATTTGGAAACATATGCTTGACATAGTTTCCAAATAAGCTCTCATGTCTTCTTTATTGTTTAACATTTATCATTTTCTACTTTAAAGTAATTGCTCACAACATGGTGTTTAGCAATTTCCTCAAAGTGGCAGCATACATTGGCATTATCATTTTGACATTTTTTACTATAATTTATCTTTCTTAGTGTGGTATTCTTACTTCACATGATGTGTATTCTTGGTGGTGTCATTGGGTTTGATGTCCTTCAAGAGTGCAACCTTTCTAAGCATATGACATTCCTCTTAGTAGTGATGTTATGGATTTCATTCCCTAAGTTGTGAGTCTTGTATTCTTGATTATTCCTCTCTTGGAGACATTAGGCATGATGTTCCCTAAGAGGAGACCTTACCTGAACTAAGCAAAACCCCTTTGAATATCCTATTGCATGTATCAAGGACACCAAGCATAACACAACTTGCTTTCCAGTGGAGCCTTTATGTTTTTCATAGCCACCAAGCATACCACACCTTCCTTTCCAATGGAGCCATGTTTGTTCATGAGTGCCTAGCTAGCCTTGTGAAGCTCGAAGTTACAACCTTTTTCATGGCCACCAAGCATAACACACCTTGCTTGCCAATGGAGCCATGCTTTTTCATAAGTGCCTAGCATAATGCAACTTGCTAGCCTTGTGAAGCTCAAAGTTCATATTTTGTGGCACCTTATCAAAGTTATTAGGAGGTATAACTTTGGTATGGTTAGCTAGCCACTTCCTAGGGGCTCACCTAGTGTACAACAAATTTTAGTAGCCTGTGTGAGCGCATTGTTGTTTGCATAGTGGATAGTGGGTTTCACATGTAAACATTTTTGGACAAACAACTAAGGCTTGATCCACATCAAGTTGGACAAATAGTCGAGGCTTGATCCACCCCCTTTTCTTTTAATTTCTTTCTTTAAGTCTTTGACATTGTATGATTGAGTATCTTGTCATTGATGTTGCATATTTAACATAGGCATGTGTCTCTTTGTGCCTTTGTTGGTTTTCTATGAAATCTTAGATCTTGGGGGCTTGATCATCCTCCTTGACCTTTGTCATCTTATTGTTGTGTGGTCTCACAACACGCCCCATTTTTCCCTCGGAAAAATATGGATCCCCCCTTTTTTTTGCCTTTCTTTTCTTTTTCCTTGCATTGGTGTGTTTCTTTTGGAGGAAATGGTAAAATGAAGGTCTTGCTCCAAAATTCTTGGCTCCCACTTGAATTGATGTCTTCCTTGACTTAGGGTGTTTGCAAAAAAATTTCCTTGTTTTATTTTTTATCTGGATTCTTGGGTTTTCATGTGTCGGGTGTTCTTCCTCTAAGTGTAATGCATCTTTTGTAAAGCTCGAATTGTGCCTAACTAGTCATTGTACCCAGTAAGATTTCACCCCAGAAAATTTTTCCCAAGTGTGCATGCATCAACACTTTTTTGATTAAACCCAGTCGTAACTTTTCTTTTCTTCGGAATTAGAAATCAAAAGTTTTGGGAACTAAGTTTGTTTTGAACGATATCAGTCTTTCTTTTTTACCCACACCCAAGTATCCTTTGCACCCAGGGCTGATGCAAGAAGTTGGGTCCACAAAAAGCTCAAAAAGTGGAAGTGTTTTTGTTGTTTTTCAAAAAAAAACACACTTGGACTGAAAATTTGAGGCACTTACACAGTGAATCTTAAAAAAATTCAGTAATATGAAATTTAACATTTTGAATCTAGTTTCCAATTATGTAATTTATTCAAATATCCATATGGTAGAAATTAAATTTTGATAGGGATGTATAAAAAAACCACTTTTTAAAAGTCTTTTTTTTACCATACCATGCATGTGTACAAACACCAATTTTTGACCCAAATAAAAGTATTTTGCTAATTCCTTTTGGGGAAAGAGAGATAACAACATGAAGATTGATGAGTTTTTTTTGTAATTTTTTTTGAAGATTTTTTTTATTGAATTTTTATTGGCCTTAATTGTTGTTTTTAAAAATCAACGTATTGGTGCTTGGCTCATTGAGGAAAACATCTCTCTTCAAAGGGAAACCCCCGAGCATAGGTCTGAATGAGTTGGATATAAACATGGCTAAAGCATGGCATCAGGTGTTGGATGCTAACTCTTATGACAACTCCAAAATTCTTGCCCAGAGAGCTACTATTTGGAAACCTCCTGACAGGGGCAAGTATAAACTGAATTTTGATGGGGCTGCTAAGGGCAACCCAGGCAGAGCAAGTATAGGAGGAGTGATTAGAGACCACAGGGGAAAACTAGTGGTTAGTTATGCTAGGGGGATAGGACGCCACTCATCTATGATAGAGGAAGCTTGTGCACTGTTAAAGGGCTTACAGATAGTCGTTACCCTAGGGATAGAGAACCTGCACATTGAAGGGGACTCCAAGTCCATTATTGAGGCTATTAATTGTGGCAGATTACTAGGATGGAACACTAAGTATATTCTTCTTGATATTAGGCTCCTAGTTTCTAAACTATAAGCTAATGTGGCCAGTCATATCTACAGAGAGGGGAACCCAGTGGTGGATGCCCTTGCCAATTTTAGCACACATTGGAAACTATCCAAATGTTTGCGGGACATAAGCATACTTCTGCCTAATATTCAAAGTATTATAGTTAAGAAACAAATCCCTTACTTGACCCATGATGACAATACTGCACATGCTTAGCTGGTTATCTGGGGGACCCACTTGCTTACTCTTTGGGCTTTGTGGTCTTATTGAAGTGATGAGATGGATGATGAGTTGTATCGATGGGATGGACAACAAGTGTACTTTTTCAAATAATAAGATGGAGCCCGTTTTGAAAAGAGAAATCATGATTTTTTGTGGCAAGTACTAGAGGATTATTACTAAGTTGGATCGTACTTTTCATAATATCCTTATGGGGATCTACTTAAACTCTCAGATTTTCAAATTTGAGTTTTTTGATTTTGATGTGACTTGCAATTATGAGACTAAGCTTCTTTGTGGCTTTTATTTTGCTGTTATTTTGGCTTCACACCTTTTAGCTCCTTTCTACAGGTTAACTAAAGGTGGCCAACCCCTAAATACTATGGTTTTGGAGATATCTAATTATAGCCCCACAGCTATTTTGCCTAGAATTTTGTGTTTCTGCGACATGGAAGGAAATCCTTCCCTTCCTTTCATGTCCTTTGTTCCTAGCAGGTTATGCAATGTGATCTCAATTAATGGTTACACTAAGATGGTTTCAGGGAATTATTATGCTCATGTGTGTGATCTGTCCATTGGATTGATTACCAAAATTTACCGTTCGTGGATTAAATGCCTTATTGTGAGGGGTTTTTTCCACCTTGCTATTTTCTCTAGCCTTCTTTGTTTGCAGAGTTATTGGTTATACAGTGTGCAAAGTGACATCATGGGAGGAGAAAGGGTGCAGACTGAACTGGATAATTGCAACAAATTTCACAAAGACCCTTTGGTCTAGCACATTTGCATCGAAGGTGGCATTGCTCCTATGATGGAGAGGCTTGTGGGTCATGACCCTAATCTGTCGACCTAGTTTGTTAATTCATGGAAGAATCATCATGTTACCATTGGTGGCATCTCCTTCATGGTGGATGAGGAAGTTATCACGCAGGCTATGGGTCTCCAGTGCACTTGAATAAAGCATCCTAAATATTCTAAGACCCAGGACAATGAAAGTATGAATTATTTTTTTGTGGGGGAGGAGGCGTCGGTGTGCAACCAGTCTGGGTTTGAACAGGAGGTGCTTCCACAACCATGGAACCAGGTGTGCCTTGCTCTAATTAAGTATATTACGCTGGAAGGAAGGTACAATACTTTTTCCTACTACCATTTTCCCTTGTTAAATCATCTTAGGCATAAGGTTCTTATGAGCTTTCCCTTCTACCTGCTTATGGACCTTGAAAATTCGGTTGAAAAATGTATTGATATGGTTGCTGCTAACCCCAATTAACCTACTCCTCTACCTCTCCATTAGGGTCTTATCCTAAGACTCTATCATTTCCACCTAGCTTTGTGCCCTCTGAAACCTATATCAATTGTTCGTATTGAGGAAATTGAGCCCCCCACCATGCCCAACTTGTCCCCGGCTGAATCTAAAGGCCCTGTCAGAAAGAGTCACTCAGCCCCTGCTGAGAAACCCAAAATTGCTGCAAAAAAACATAAGGGCACTGATGGTGCTGCCCATACCAGTGCAGTTGTAAGCTTATGTGACCTAAAATCTACCCTTGCTAAGACCCCTGGTAAGCCTAATATGAAAAAAAAGGTAAGCAAGAGAAGGTGCCTCCAAATAAAGGAAAGAATGTTGTGAGCAAGGATTCCTTGGGTGATATGGTGGTTGCCAAGACCCTCGTTATTGGTTGTGATGCCATCATTAGGTGCTCTGGAAGGCTGGCTAAAAACAAGAAAAAAGTGTAGGTTAGGGATTTAGATACTGAAGAGGAGCTATCTGACAGTAAAGGCAGTGATGTGGAAGAGGTGTTAGCGGACGAGGATGAGGAGAAAACTAGAGGTCCCTCCTTTGTTCCTGACAGTGGTTTATCTTAGAAGGAGGGTTCGGCCTCCCATTCATTGGAGTCACTAGAGATTGAGCAGAATGATCCCATCTACACTACGAGCAGCGAGGAGGAGATTGGTATGCTGAAAAATAGACTGGACATTCCAGACAAAAAAATTCCTTGGGTTGACCTGCTTCATGGTCAAGATGATTCACTGTGTCACCAATAACCTATCGGCTGCCATGATGGATGAGATGGGGATAATGAAGATTGAGGACCGCCAGGAGTGGGTCTGTGATGATATGGTTGAGCTGTTATCTAAGAATTGGGAGAAGGCCAGCTAGTATGTTGTTGGTTTTTTGTTGGTCCATGTGTGTTGTCAGTCTCCGTTTGGGTTTAGTTAGGTGTTTTTTGGTGTGGTGTTTTGGTTAATTCTTTTTTGATCTATAATTTTTGGCCCTTGTGGCTCTCTGTGAAGGGTACAACACCTTGTAAATGTTGCTTACATTATCAAAAACATAGTTGGACCTAAACTAAACATTTTTTGAATCTTTTTTTTTCATTGTGTAGAGAATTGTCTGAAGATTGATGCCATAATTTTTTTTACAAGAAACTTAACCAAAAAAAAGTTATTAAAAACAAAAAAACCTTGATATTTCAAGTTTAAGGACTAGTTTGCTTAGAAATTAATTAAAAAGTAACAAATATAATTCAATCTTAATAAAAATTATATATTTGGAAACTAGACATCATATTCTCTAATGGGTTTTAATTTTATAGATTGATTCAGAAAAAAGTCCATCAGCCATATTGCCAAAGTTGGACATTATTTTTCAATCTACCTTAGTTTTTTAGTTGTAGGTCAAAGGCTAAGGGTTGGTTTTCCAAGCCTTTCTTGAGCCTAAAACCAAGGCTGCATGTGCGTTGGAGATTCAAATTTTTAATAACGCAAACGCATTAATTAAATAGAATGCACACACGTTATCTGATTACCCGTTGGGTAAAGGGAACGTGTATGTGTTCCTAAAATAGAACGCGTACGCATTTTATAACACGTACACATTTCTTATTTAGCCATTGTTTCCTAATTTGGAAAATACTGATAAAGCACATTTTTTCTGCAACATTCCTTTTCTGTAGTACGATCTGAAAGTGCCATTTTCTGCATTTTTATTGTAATTTTGTCTTGTGCAATCTCTTAACAAGGCATATTCTATTCAAATTGTTGGAAGAGACAAGTGCAGGTTGATATTTCTAAAGTGGAATAGTGTAAAAGAACATTTTACTAGAAGATTTGGAAAAAGAGAACTTTTGGATGTATTCATGGTGTTTTTGTACTTCAAAGTTTATAGAAGAAAGGATCTTCATACTACATAGTTTTATTTGAATATTTGAAGGAAAAGGAAATTTGAAAATAGGTTAAGAATCATTTTTTTTTGTTCTCAAAGATGGTTTGGCAACCATGGGATCAAATCAAAGACAAAAAAATGTAGAAAGTTAATCACACCCAAAGAAATTCAAGCAAATAAAGAAATGGAGGAACAAAGACAAAGGGATAGAAGAGAAAGGATTCGTCAAATGAAAAATTTGGAAGCATCTAGTTCCATGAATGTTGAAGAGGAAACCATGAATGATGAGATGAATGTAGATGATGCAAATGTGGAGATGTTGAATATGGAAGAAAATGCAATTATGGAGACAAACCCAACTATGCCTTCAACTTCAACTTTGAATGCTATGGAAATAGCACCTATGCAAACAACTTCAGGTATGTCTTCAAATCCACCTGCCAATGATATCGAAAATGCACCTATTCAAACAATTTATCCAGGTATGTCTTCAAACCCAAGTCTTGATAATATTGATCTTAGTTATTTACAGGAAGTTGGATACACCATTGATGATATCAATAATTCTAGGGTTGAAATAATACAAAAACAAAAAAATTATGAAATATATTATAAGAATGCAAATGAGAATGAAATCCATCATATTGATGAAAATGAGAATGAAATCCCTTTTATGTTTGAAAATGAAAATGAAACCCCTTGAGTGAATGAAAATGAAACCCCTTGTATGGATGAATATGAAAATGTTTTTTTACAATTGAAAAAGATGTGCTAGATAACCTTCCTGGTAAAGTATCTTGGAGACAAATGAGAACTTATGGAAATAGAATATATAGAATGTTTTTTTATAGAAATAAATTAGGATTTCAATGTCAACTCATGGTGCAATTGATGAGAATGTTGAAAAGGAGAAAAGTGATGAAAAAATTAGGAATTTTTGTAAAACCAAAAAAGAAAGATGATTCAGTAGAACAAGTCATATCTAGTGTTGTTAATGTTATTGATTGTATAGGTAAGAAAATTTGATCTAAAGATAAGAATGTAGCTCATCATGCAATAACAACTGCTCTAGTTAATAAAGCAACTTCAAATAAAAGAATGTTAAGTAATATTAGTAATGTATAAAAGTAAATCCTAAAACTTTGATAAGAGCTACTAAAAGAAGAGATAGTATTGAAAAGGATCCAATTAATCAATGTTGGAGTCTTAGTGGTAGACTCCCAAGATCAGACATGAAATTAACTAATGAAATCAAATCTTTAATCAATTTTTTTTTGCATGATAATACAAGAGTATCACCTAACATTAGAGATGTCTTAAAATGAAGGGTGGGTTCCAAAATTCATGAACCTCATCCAAAGCATCTCTTAGATATGACTCAAACTGAACTATATAAAAAAAATTAGATGATTTAATATTACCATTTAATATTAGCATAAGTCAAAGATCATTTGAAAAGTGTAAATCTTGGTATGTTAGAATTAATAAACAATGAATCTCTTGTTGTTGTAAGACTCATGTACGATTTCATTATTATTATGATATTTTTTGATATATACAATGTACTTTGCATGCTAACCAAATTATGCAGCACATTTGTGGTATTAATATGCCACCTGAAACAATCAAAGATTTTATAGCAGGTTTGTTTTGTGAACCCTCTAATGGAAACTTATTTTATTTAAAAGCATGTATTTTTGGAGAATGCAATAGATGTGGTAACTTTTCATTGTTAGCAGAATGTATGCATGAAAGTAGTTTAGATGAATTTAGACAACAATTAGTGGATGTAAAAAAATTTAAAAATGTTGAGTATTCTTTAAAAGATGGAAAAATTAGAAAACTTTGTGAGCTAATTGTGGAAAAATGTAGTGTGCATGCATTTATTAAAGAATTTAAAGATAACATTGTACCTAAATATGTTAAACACTCTTAGTATGCTCATTGGCTTGATAATCAATTTCATTTATGTAAAAACACATTCCCAATTGGAACTATATTTTTAGTTGTTGATTTTGCTGAAAATTATACTCTTGCTCCACAAGAAGAAAATCAATCATAGTATTATAATTCAATGCAAGTAGTTATATTTGTTCATATTGTTTATAGACATGTAGATGATAGTAGAGAATATAATAGAATTTTTTTGAGAGAGTACCATTTTTATGTAAGTGATAATCGATTACATTCATCTGAGTTTGTTCAATATTGTTTTGATATATTTTATAAAAATTTAAAAGAGAGAGGAATTCAAATGAGAGAACATATCATATGGTCAGATAATTGCACGAGTCAATTCAAGAATGCTAGAATGTTTTATTGGTTATGTAGAGTTCATAAGGAAAATAATATCCAACACATGTGGAGTTTTTTTGAAGCTAGACATGGTAAGGGAGAACACGATGGAAGAGGTGCATGTGTGAAAAGAGCTCTTGCTAGAGAGCAACTAAAATTTGAGGATGTTACGAAATTCAGAGATGCATGTGCAATTGTAGATTGTTGCAATACCAAATTATCTACAAGAACAAGTGAGAGCTCAATAATTCAACGCTTCTTTTGGTTAGTTGAAGAAAATGATATTTTTTCTCGACAAGATTGTGAAACAATTAATGGATATGCAAAATGGCATTCGTTTAAGAGTTTGAATGCAAACACATGGACAATATGGACAAGGGATCTTGCATGCTTTTTCCAATTTTGTATTGTAGGTGGTTGGGAGGCGTGTGAAAATATGGAATGGGTCGAACAATGGCAACAAAGAGCCTTAACACCTACATTGACACATGTTCAACATGGAATGACAATTGAAGATAATCAAGTGTTCACATAAGATGATTATGATCGTGTTTCGTATCTTGTACAAGAAGGTAAATTAAATTGAATTGAACTTTATATGTATGCATGTTTATATGTGTATTAAATATAATTCACTCTTTATTGATTTTTTTATTTATTTTTGTAGGACATGTGTATGTTGTTGTTGCACCTGAGGGGAATGAAGAGGAGACGAAGTATTGGTTGGCTAGATGTGTTGAGAGAAAACATAAGTTGGTACATCCTAGAGTGGATGATGACAACTTTGAGTATCCAATCGGTTTGGTGGTTGTTGTTGGCACTTGGCTTCAAAAATATTTGACAAGAAAGAATGGATTGCTTGCATTTGAAGATTATGAAAGACATGAGAAGATTATGCATTATTCACATTTGTTTTTGGAAACCAATATAAAACTAGTTAGATATCAAGGGAGGCCTGCTAATAAAGTGTTATGGACACTTTCAATGGATGATCATGAGAGAATCATAGATACTTTTCAAAAAATAGAGGATGCAGATGGTACAACAGATTAAATAAATATTGGTAAGTATATAGTTGTATATATATTTAATTGATAGTCGATATGTAGTTAAAAATTTATCACATATACATGTCTATATATATTTGTCTTTAGTCATTTCCTAATTAAACTTTGATATCATTTTTGTTTCAGGTCTCCCAAAACTAGATGCATTACAAAAAAGAGAGGACATTCATATATATTACAATGGAATTTGAATCTAGAGACAGGTAACTATATATAGTTCTAGATACATTTAATTGATAGTAAAAATATAAAACTAAATAATTCATTTTCATTTTATAAAAAAATTATAATTGATTTCATATCCCCTTAATCCATTCTCTTAGTACCCCTTAAGCCATCCTCTTAGGACCCCTTAATCCATATCCTCGTATATATACCCTTAATCCATCCTCTTGCATCCCCTTAAGTCACCCTCTCAACACCCCTTAATCCATCCTCTTAGGACTCCTTAAGCCATATTCTAATATATCTACCCTTAATCCATCCACTTGCATCCCCTTAAATCACTCTCTCAGCACCCCTTAATCCATCCACTTGCATCCCCTTAATTCACTCTCTCAACACCCCTTAAACCATCCTCTTAGGACCCTTTAATCCATATCCTTGTATATCTACCCTTAATCCATCCACTTGTATCCCCTTAAGTCACTCTCTCAAAACCCCTTAAGTCATCCTCTTAGGACCCCATAATCCATATCCTTATATATCTACCCCTAATCCATCCACTTTCATCCCCTTTAGTCACTCTCTCAACACCCCTTAAGCCATCCTCTTAGGACACCTTAAGCCATATCCTCATATATCTACCCTTAATCCATCCTCTTGCATCCCCTTAAGTCTCTTTATTAATTCCCCTTAAGCCATCCTCTTAGGACTCCTTAAGCCATTCTCTTATGTACCATTATTACATCCTCTTCCATCCCCTTAAGTCTCTCTATTAATTCCCCTTAAGCCATCCTCTTATGTACCATTAATCCATCCTTGTATATCTACCCTTAATCCATCCTCTTGCATCCCCTTAATTCATCTCCTAGGATTTAGGTCTTAGGGTTAAGGGTTTAGGATCTTCATATCCTAGGGTTCATGAGATGTTTAGAATAACAAATCTATATGGGTTAATGGTTTAGGGTTCATCTCCTAGGATTTAGGTCCTATGGTTTAGGGTTTAGGGTGTCTACGACTCATGAGATGCTTAGAATAACAAATCTATATGGGTTAATGGTTTAGGGTTCATCTGCTAGGCTTTAGATCCTATGGTTTAGGGTTTAGGGTTTCTAGGGTTCATGAAATGCTTAGAATAACAAATCTATATGGGTTAATGGTTTAGGGTTCATCTGCTAGGCTTTAGGTCCTATGGTTTAGGGTTTAGGGTTTCTATGGTTCATGAGATGCTTAGAATAACAAATTTATATGGGTTAATGGTTTAGGGTTCATCTACTAGGATTTAGGTCCTATGGTTTAGGGTTTAGGGTTTCTAGAGTTCATGAGATGCTTAGAATAATAAATCTATATGGTTTAATGGTTTATTGTTCATCTGCTAGGCTTTAGATCCTATGGTCTAGGGTTTCTAGGGTTCATGAGATGCTTATAATAACAAATCTATATGGGTTAATGGTTTAGGGTTCATCTACTAGTCTTTAGGTCCTATGGTTTAGGGTTTAGGGTTTCTAGGGTTCATGAGATGCTTAGAATAACAAATCTATATGGTTTAATGGTTTAGGGTTCATCTCCTAGGCTTTAGGTCCTATGGTTTAGGGTTTAGGGTTTCTAGGGTTCGTGAGATGCTTAGAATAACAAATCTATATGGGTTAATGGTTTAGGGTTCATTTTCTAGGCTTTAGGTCCTATGGTTTAGGGTTTAGGGTTTCTAGGGTTCATGAGATGCTTAGAATAACAAATCTATATGGGTTAATGGTTTAGGGTTCATTTTCTAGGCTTTAGGTCCTATGGTTTGGGGTCTAGGGTTTCTAAGGTTCATTAGATGCTTATAATAACAAATCTATATGGTTTAATAGTTTAGGGTTCATCCTCTAGGCTTTAGGTCCTATGGTTTAGGGTTTAGGGTTTCTAGGTTTCATGAGATGCTTAGAATAACAAATCTATATGGGTTAATGGTTTAGGGTTCATCTGCTAGGCTTTAGGTCCTATGGTTTAGGATTTAGGTTTTCTAGGGTTCATGAGATGCTTATAATAAAAAATCTATGTGTTAATGGTTTAGGGATCATTTCCTAGGCTTTAGGTCCTATGGTTTAGGGTTTAGGGTTTCTAGGGTTCATGAGATGCTTAGAATAACAAATCTATATGGGTTAATGGTTTAGGGTTCATCTACTAGGCTTTAGGTCCTATGGTTTAGGTTTTAGGGTTTCTAGGTTTCATGAGATGCTTAGAATAACAAATCTATATGGGATAATGTTTTAGGGTTCATCTCCTAGGCTTTAGGTCCTGTGGTTTAGGGTTTAGGGTTTCTAGGGTTCATGAGATGCTTAGAATAAAAAATCTATATGGTTTAATGGTTTAGGGCTCATCTGCTAGGCTTTAGGTCCTATGGTTTAGGGTTTAGGGTTTCTAGGGTTCATGAGATGCTTAGAATAACAAATCTATACGGGTTAATGGTTTAGGGTTCATCTACTAGGCTTTAGTTCCTATGGTTTAGGGTTTAGGTTTTCTAGGGTTCATGAGATGCTTAGAATAACAAATCTATATGGGTTAATGGTTTAAGGTTTATCTGCTAGGCTTTAGGTCCTATGGTATAGGGTTTAGGGTTTCTAGGGTTCATGAGATACTTAGAATAAAAAATCTATATGGGTTGATGGTTTAGGGTTCATCTCCCAGGCTTTAGGTCCTATTGTTTAGGGTTTCTATAGTTCATGAGATGCTTAGAATAACAAATCTGTATGGGTTAATGGTTTAGGGTTCATCTGTTAGGATTTAGGTCCTATGGTTTAGGGTTTAGGGTTTTTATGGTACATGAGACGCTTAGAATAGCAAATCTATATGGGTTAATGGTTTAGGGTTCATCTGCTAGGATTTAGGTCCTATGGTTTAGGGTTTAGGGTTTCTAGGGTTCATGAGATGCTTAGAATAACAAATCTATATGGTTTAGGGTTCATCTGCTAGGCTTTAGGTCCTATGGTTTACGGTTTAGGGTTTTTAGGGTTCATGAGATTTTTACAATAACAAATCTATATGGGTTAATGGTTTAGGGTTCATCTCCTAGGCTTTAGGTCCTATGGTTTAGGGTTTAGGGTTTCTAAGGTTCATGAGATGCTTAGAATAACAAATCTATATGGGTTAATGGTTTAGGGTTCATCTCCTAGGCTTTAGGTCCTATGGTTTAGGGTTTAGGGTTTATAGGGTTCATGAGATGCTTAAAATAACAAATCTATATGGGTTAATGGTTTAGGGTTCATCTCCTAGGCTTTCGGTCCTATGGTTTAGGGTTTAGGGTTTCTAGGGTTCACGAGATGCTTAGAATAATAAATATATATGGGTTAATGGTTTAGGGTTCATCTCCTAGGCTTTAGATCCTATGGTTTAGGGTTTATGATTTATACAGTTCATGAGATGCTTAGAATAATAAATCTATATGGGTTAATGGTTTAGGGTTCATCTCCTAGGCTTTAGGTCCTATGGTTTAGGGTTTAGGATTTCTAGGGTTCATGAGATGCTTATAATAACAAATCTATATGTGTTAATGGTTTAGGGTTCATCTCCTAGGCTTTAGGTCCTATTGTTTAGGGTTTAGGGTTTCTAGGGTTCATGAGATGCTTAATCCCTTTAATTCATCCCTTTAAGTCATTCTCTCAACTCCCCTTAATCCACCCTCTTACATTCCTTTAAGTCATTCTATCAACTCCCCTTAATTCACCCTCTTACATCCATTTAATTCATTCTATCAACTCCCCTTAATCCACCCTCTTGCATCCCCTTAAGCCATCCTCTTAAAGGACCCTTAAGTCATATCCTCTTACATCCCCTTAATCGACCCTCTTGCATCCCTTAAGTCACTCTCATAATTCCCCTTAAGCCATCCTCTTAGGACCCGTTAAGCCATATCTTAGGGTTCATGGCATGCATCCCCTTAATCCACCCTCTTACATCCCTTTAAGTCATTCTATCAACTCCCCTTAATCCACCCTCTTACATCCCTTTAAGTCATTCTATTAACTCCCCTTAATCCACCCTCTTGCATCCCCTTAAGTCATTATCTTAACTCCCCTTAAGGAATTCTCTTAGGACCCATTAAGCTATATCCTATTAGGTCCCCTTAATCCATCCTATGGCAAACATCCCTTGAATTTGTAAGGAATTTATAAGATCCGATTTTCTAACTTTTACTATATATTGTTCTTTTCTTGCATCAATTATTTAGTTAAAAGACTCATAAAAACTATAGTTACTTTACTTACATTAATTGTTTTTGCAGGTTCTCATCAAGTCAGTCTACCATGTGATTGTCACTGTAAAAAGAAATATCTAGAGACTATGTAAATATCAATTTTTGGTCTTGACCTAAAAGTTGATAAGCTTTAATTGTATCTACATGCACATATATGTTTCATCATGTTATATAGTTGTATTAAACATCAATATATATTATATATGTTTGTTCGATGTATGAACTTCAATGAACTTATTAGTCACTTTTTAAATATATTGTTCCAATTTTATCTTATACAAATCATGTCTTGTATTTACCACATTTTATATAATTGTTCAATTGTATAGATTATACATTTTATACATACAAGGAGCTAGATTTTTGTTCAGTGATTCAAATATTTGCTAGAATTGGAAAATAGTTAAAATTACCTACCCTTAATTTGTTATGAATATGATCTAAACTATTTAAGGATTTTTTTAATTTTTCATCTAACCATGTGATAAATTATTGAAATTTAAGAGTTAATCATTTTAAGAAATGTCTAAACTCAATTCAACAATGGCATGTAAATATATATGAAATTTGATTCTAGATAAGAATTTATATAGTGCATATTACTTGAAAATTAGTTAAATTATATATACATACATGAGTGAATATAATCATCAAAATGAACAATAAGATGATCATAATTGAGTGCATATATAATTTCATCATATTAAAGTCAACTGATATAAATAAATAAAAACATGATCATATTAATCGATATAATGTATGTGAAATGGTCCATGAAATAGCATGTTCAAAATGTATATGTCAAGCCCAACACATATATTTAAATAAAACTAGAGATCTATTGTCCATAAAATTTAAAACCATCTAACTATCAGGGTGATCAGTCAAATCAAGTCTCTTCTTTGCTCCACATGGACTAGATGTACTTGTATCATGTTGTAAAAGAGTACAAGAAACTTGAAATTAAATTTAAAGTTATTTAGAAATTTTGATATAATTTAACATATAAAATTGAAAATATAAACTTGATAAAAATAAATTTAATTAAATATCTAGTAAATACATTAAAGATGATTTTTAGTATGCATAAATTACCATATGATCATGTGAATCTACAGGCACACTTTGTTCAACGAGTAGCATAACTTTCAATTGAGAAGGTCCAAATGCTTGATATACTATATCCTACATATTCATATAAAGCAAACAATATGTTAAAACCTCGAATATATATATATATATATATATTTAAAAGGCCCCTAAAAATTGTATAGGAGATTTAGTAAAGTTTACAGCCTCAAATGATATGACCTCATGATCATGCACCTAAGATTTCCCATGCATAAATGTTGATGATGCCTCAGGTGTACTCGCCATGGGTATCACATGAAATACTTGCATATAGATACAACAATGTATAGATCATTCACACATGTGTACAAATTCAAATTAAATTAGATCTATGATGTGTATTTAATTTAAACTTAACAAACTTTTGAAAGCACACACCTGAGCTGATGATGATTTAGGAGCGCTCACCACAACTTGTGGTTGGTCGATACTCAGTATCGCATGACATCCCTGCATCTAGATACAATATATCATTTCACAAATGTGTACAAATTCAAATTAAATTAGATATATCCACATAAATTAAAATATATATTGGTTTGTACCTAACCAAAAGGTGAGCCCAAATCTACAACACTCGAAATACAGACACGATCATATTGAGATTCAGGCATTGTGTGATCATGCATCTACACTGAACACTTCTTGAATTAATATTATATTATATATATAATTTGATGTTATTATTTACATGAATTTTGTACATTTCAAACAAACTATTTAAATGTGCCTAAGTTCAAAAGATGAACATACCTGTGTAGGATGATCCTCAAAATATAGTAAATTCATATATGACTCTATCCAAGATGCATGTGGGTCACCTAAAGTGGATGCTTGAGTATGCCCATAGCTTGAGCCTCCATGCTCTCTATTGCCCACTTCAGTCGCCACGTGTGTAGTTTGATGAGTGAGATGTCCTTAAAGAGAAATCAATGCTCCTAATGTCGACAACATCATCTATTGTTGGAATGCAATAGGAACACCAGGAGAAGGAGGAGGAACAATAGGAGCAATCAAAGCATGTCGTTGAGGATCAACACGTGCTCTTAATCTATGTTGGGGCATTCCACGCCCAACTCCCTGAAATGACCTCATATCAAAATAGTTGGGTTTTAAACCCAATTCAAACTCAGCCCATAACTTTCCCAAAAAGTATAGGGGCACCTCACAATTGCCATGTAGTGGAATATCAAACACCATCCACCATCTATCCCAAAAATTTGCAGCTATCTACGGGTGCCTACACCATTTAATTGAAATTCATTTTTTGGTGAGTGGAATTGGTTTGTTTTTTTGGGGGCTAAAAAAATGTTGGAAAATGGCTTGTTTGGTAATTTTAAGGTCATGAATTTCTTTATAGGAAAATCCATCTGCATAGAATTGTCTCCTCTCTTCTCTCCATTGATGGAAACTATCTAGGTCCACATCAATAGATTGAACATAATCCACAACAGTTTGCATCAAAGATGCAAACCATGCGATATGGGGGGGATATTAGGCTCATTTTTTATCAAATCTATATTCTCTTGAATCACAATAAGGTTTTATCTAATTATTTCTCTTAATTGAGCCTAATCTACTATAGGGCATGGGGGGTTAGGAGGTGGAGAGTGTGGAGGTGTGGGGTTTTGTTGTGGTGGAAGATCTAGATGTATTGGATCTTCAGGTTGTGCATTAGGTATAAAATTCTCTATTGTAAATTTAGGCTCCATTTGAACAATGAAATGACAACTGCATGTTAAACAATTAAAAAATATATATCAACAAACTAATTAAATAATGTACACAATTTGAAAGTTATAAATCACATTGAACGTGCACAAATTCAAAATACATTTCATTTGAAGACACATTCAATTTATAACATTAAAAAATCTATAACATGAAAATCCATAGCATGTACATTAAATTATACAATTAAAGTCATGTACATGTACCCTTGGTTAAATTCGAGCACTTTATCTTCTAGTAACCATATGGTTTCATTTTCCTTGCAAGGTTAAAATTGAGTGGTGTGTGGTTGTTAATTTCAAATTATTGTATCATTCTATCTTTGACTAATGAATGGCATGCCTTAGTGATGCTTTTTAGATGATTCTATGTATGTCCTAACCCATGCATTGATTGTTAATGAAAGATGCCTCCTAGGCATCATGTCACTCGTCAAAGTGGGAATGAGGGGAAGGCTAAGAACCCACCTATGAATCCTATTGGTGGTCCTCAATTTATTGATCTCCTTCAAGATATAATAGTAAGTGGCCCTCATCAAGAGGCATCTATGTGTGATAATTTGTAAATTAATGTAATAAAGAAGGTGGATGTGAATCTATGTGTAGACTGAATGCATCTTTAAAGTTGTTGTAATGGTAGGAATTGAGAGATTATTAACATGTATTTGTGGGTAACTAGAAAGTATTATATTTTCTAGCAAGGAGGTATTATAGGACACTTGCAATAAATTGGCAGTATTACTACAAATCACTTGCAACCTAAAGGTAACAATTTCTTGTAAAAAAGGGCAATGGTACATGGGTGACTTATATCATAGAAAGGTTGGAGGCACTTGCAATTTTATTTTAGATTTAGATATTTATTAACTTAGATTTATAATGAGATGTAGATAGTAGGAGGTCAACTAATGTTTGTGTTTAGTTTGTTTAGTGGTACAATAAATTGGATGAGTGAGTAGCACGTTGTGATTTCTATATCTACTATAATGACAAAGTATGTTGTAGCTACTCTTGTCTTTAAGGATTTTAGTTATATTTATAGCTTGTGTTTAGATATTGGGTTGGGTCCTATTGTAGTTAGAAATTAATACAATATTTAGTGTGCCATTAGCTTGGCAAAGAACCTAAACTTTCATATATAAATGAATCATGTTGATGTAATGTATCATTTTTTTATGATGTGGTGGGGAAGGGAGAGGGATGTTAGATAAATTTGATAATATGAAGAATGTTGCAAATATGTTAAAAAAGCTAATAAAATAAATAGGTTTAGATAGTGCGATGAAACTATTAGTCTCACATCCACTAGTAAATAGTTCGCAAAAATGATTGTCAATGAGAATAAGAAAGATAAGTATAATACACAACTTACAATCCTAATGTTTGCTTATCTAATTTTTTTTAATGTGACCTCATTATTATGTTATGCACCTAAGCATGAATAGACCTTCTAGGGATTATATTTTTATGACATTATAAATAGACCTATCTAGGGATTATGTGTGATTTCAAGGCTAGTAAAAAGACAAAAAATCTAGACATTATAAATCTAATTTAGGTTTAGGTTTTAGGGTTTAGGGTTTAGGTCCTAGGATTAAGGGTTTTAGTTTTTAGGTCTATGTTTTTTGGAACCTAGGGTTTAGGGTTTTGATTTCTAAGTTAAATGTGTCTAATTTAGGTTAAATTCTAGTTAATTTAGGTTTATATTTTATGGTTTTCAATTTACATTTTAACATTTTTGGTTTGTTTGATGTTTTTGGTTTTAAATACAATTTAAAAGCTATAAAATATTGAACGTAAAACAAACAGAAAAAAAAAACCTAAATAACAATTACAAAACAAAAATGCAAGATATAAAGAAAAAAAAAAGTTGAATTCAACCAACTTGGAGGTCGATGAGGTCGGTTGTGTCAATGGGAGGAGGTGGTAGTGAAAATTTGGTTGAATTGGTCCCTTAGAAATGTGTACGCGAATTAAGCTCTCCCTCAGGCGTGCCAACAAAATGCAGTGAGAAAATGAATAACATAGTCATTAATTTAAAAAATTAAATAGTTTTGAGAAACGTGTATGCGTTATTAATGTGTATGCATTTTGTAACGCGTACGCATTTTAGGGTGCGTACCCAAATCTAAATGCATACACGTTCGGATTTAGGCTTGGGTACGTGATCCAAAGCGTGTATGCATTTTTTAAAAACTTGTATGTGTTTCATGCGATCTTTTAATTTTGGCCAAAACTTCCCCTCTTTGTGAACCCAATTTCTTGCTTTTACCCCCCAGTTCCCATAAACCCGGTAAATAAAAACCCTACCCCAGTAACTATTTGAGACCGTGTGTCAGATGTTTCAAATCCTATTGACAATTAGTCATTTAGCATCCAAGTTGGATACTTCCTCTAATGTTGTTGTCCTATGGGGACTAACGTGACATGCAAGTATGCCACATTTGCCACATGTGCCCCTTTCCTTTCAAAGGTGGGTCTTGATGCAAGAATCAAGGTTTTTGTGATATGAACCCTAATCCACTATGATTGCACCTTTGTTTAGGATAATTTAAGCACAATAAAAGGAATTAATAAAGGTGTCAAACAACACATGTACTTGGCACCACCACGAGCATGCAGTTACTTCCACAATACACTACCTTGCATAAAATCATCTATTTGCAAAAACATTAATAAACTAAAACAACAGTTGTGGCACGTAGAGAAAAAGGTAAGTTTCAGAGTGCGAAGGAACATGTTTATCAAGGTTAGAATATGTGCCTTTTTGACTATCCTATTAGCGAAACTAGGTACTTTTCTTTTAACTGAACTCTTTTTCTTATATGCATGCATGGTTTTCATTAAATAGAATTACCTCTGGTTAATTTTTTTGAAGAGAAATGTTATTATTCTGAAGGGATTTAACTTAATTTTGATCAGTAAATGGTTTCGGGTAAGGAAATTTTGATGAATTATTAAGAATGTATGGTTAGAATTATCCCTAACTCGTACACAGAGCACATATACACTAATAATGTAGGAAATTAAAGGAGATACGAGTACTTCACAGAAGAATCCCAATGAGGAATTCAAATTTATTGTCTCCCAAGCCGTACCTACCTATGAGATGAATATAGATACCCATCTAGGGAGCTTTAACGAGTATGAATTTGCTCAAAGAATTCATCAAGAAAATGCCACACGGTGCACTAAAAATATGGTCGCTAGCGGAATGCATTTAGCAAGAGGGTTCCCATTGGCAATGGAGGCTCCTGAATTGGTCCTCGAGTGCATGAAATGGTACGACATAGACAGGAGGGTTGTTGTAAAAGAAGGGAGAGTTTATGTAGACCTCTCAATAGATGTTATTGTATATACATTTGGGCTCCCCTTGTTCACCAAAATGAATACATTTGAAATGAAGGATGCTACCGCAACATATACAAGCTTGAAAGAGCAAAATAAGGTCATGTTATCAACATGGTTCCAAGAAAAGATGGTGAGGATGCCAAAGCATATCCTAAGGTCATTATTCATTCAAGAAATCTAGGATATGATAACCCTACTGAGTAGAATGGTTGGATGCAGAGATGCCTACAAATTCAAACCTTAGATGTTTGAAATCATTAGGAAAATGAGGGAAAACCCTATCCAGATTCACTGGGGAAGATTTATTAGTGATAGATTCCATGAAAAAATGTAGACATTTTCAAGTACTTGGTGGTTCCAATGTCCTCATATGCTGTCTATTCTTGTGCCCTAAAGGGAAACATACAAGGTTTGAATAGAGTAGGTACTCTAGGAAGAGGACTAGGAAATAATTTGATTTATCATAATTTTCCATAAATTACTACCTACCAGTACTGAGAGCACTATCATATGGTTAATGATGTTTTTTCTATGAAGCAAGTAAGATTGATGGAAGGGGATAAAGAAAATATATTGTCTCTTGAAGCGCAAGATGTTATATGCACTGTTGGATGTTGGTTTATTCAGTTTCCTACATTCATCTACCTTATAGTGGAAAGGTTTATAGATTATCCCTTCATGTTGCCCAGGTATCCAACAGATAAGATAGTGTTGCTTAAATTTGTGAGATAGGTACTACCATCTCATAATATTTTTACACAAATACATAAAAAGGATCAGTAAATTTCTCTATCACTATTGGGAATTGTAAATGCATTTCTGCTAAAAAATCCAAGTTATGCGAAGATGAGTTGAAAGCTAATGGGATGGAGTTCTTCTTGCTCAAAAGGTAGAATTATGACCCAGTTGAGAGTCTTGCCAAGAACATAAGCAAGAAATATGCCCATGTTCCTCACCTGGAGGACTACTGGTATGATTGTGAAGATGACCGTGCTATAAGGAAGCGATGCTATGAGAGGTTATCATTAGATCAGATAAAGGGTTTTGGAACTCATGATGTTCCTGAACAAATGGATACTTATAATGGAGATGTAAGCAACCTAGCTTATGAATCAAATAAATTTTATGATGAACCTATCTTAGACCTTGAATGGAAAAGGAAGGAGGTCTTAACCATTGAGGGAATTTCTAAGAAAGTATTTAATTACACTCAATCTTGGATAAATGGTTACCTCAAAGTAATGAAAGAGGTTGGGATAACACCCATATACCCTAGCAATAGTAAGAGAAAACAAAAGCTAGTAAATGAATTAGGGTATAACAGGGGTGCAAAAAAGAAAAGAAAAATTGTTGAAGCTAGGGCAGTTGAGAAAGGTAGGGAAGAACTCTCTGACACCTCAAGCCAAGGAATTTCAATGGAATTACAACCAGCTGACCTAAATAGAGAAATCGTGGCCACTTCAGCTAATATGATGGAAACACCAAATGTAGCATTTTCTTCCACAACATTGCCAAGAGCACAACCATTGACTTTTGAAGTAGGTATGAGAGCACAAGTACATGTTAGGACCAAGTCGCCATAAAAAAATGTAGCTACCATGTTTACCTCTCCACCCTATGTTAACACAACAACAATGAGACAAACTTTGGGAGAGACACCTATAGCTACAGGGAAAGATCTTAAAATAACTATAGAGAAATTTGTGGAGCAATTTAAAAAGTGGTCTACTATATTGGGATGGTTTAAGGAGAAGTAGTCCAAGGGAAGTTCAATAATGCAACATGTGGTGGGAGAAGTGATTGATACAGGGTTACATTTGGGAAGAAGAAGAATTCATTGTAGGATCACTCACCCAAGAGGTGGGAAACCCTAAAGAAATAAATATAAGGAAAGTGGTGTCACCACTGAGAGAAATAGGGGTCACTACAATTCAAAGTCCTATTCACATTTTAGATGAAGATGAAGAACATGAAAATGTAGTTGATAATTGTGCAACTGAGAATCAACCTTCGCAAGGAAGGGCTGAAGTAATTATTGAGACATCCCTGACTTTTGAAGAACCAGGTGAAAGTTAGTATATTGATAAAGGTATAGAGTCCTCTCAAGCCTTGGGTAGGGAACAAGGAAATGGTGAAAATCTTGATACCTCGAGACAACCTAAAGAGTTTTCTCTAGGAAATAATCCTGGAAAGGAGGAGGAAAGACAAGAAAATATAGGTCTCAAAGAGAAAGAAATGAGGCCAGATCATGGTAATCCAAAATCCTTTCCATTAGAGATAGAGAATGTGAAAGTTTCATAGGTTGCAACAGGAAACATTGAAGAGTTAAGAGAAGATGTTCTTGAACATTTTGGTCGTCAGGAATGAATTAATATTGAAGAGGAAGGACAAAACAAAGGAGCACCTGACTGGTTAGTCAGGAAATTGGATCCACCATTAGAGGTGGAAATTGTGCCTCTAGATTTCAAAAGTTTAATACAGGACTGGGAAACCCCTAAGCCTAAAGTTGGAGCAAAGACTAGGCATGTTGTTAAGAAAAACTCGAATGGAGGAAGAACTCTCCAGATAGCTACTCCAGTGGGAGAAAATAATAAGCATGAAGTGATGGTTAGGGATTACCAAGTGACAACAATCAACGTAGTACATTCATTATGGAAGCAAGAGTTAGAGGAAATGAGAATGAATTTAGAAACTATTGCTTCTCGTATGAAGAAAGACAAGCAAAAGAAGGAATTAAAATAACAGGTTGCTTGCCTAGAAGATTTTATTGGAACATTATCCCAACCTAGTTAGTCACTAACTGAATTTTCGTAGAACCTAGTGTTGATGTCCAAATAGTTGGTAGATGCTATTGTAGCACTCTGACACAAGCTTAGCATGTTCAAAGAATGGATAGAACATCTAGTGAAACAGGGTGAAGAATCAATAAAAAGAGGCAATTAGGAAATGTAAAGAGGCATACCTTGTTTCAATAAGTCTAGAAGACTTGAGAATGAATGTCGAGACCACTAAAAACATAATGATATAGAAGGTCGGAGGCTATAGGCACTTCTTTAGGTGGATGTTTGAGAGTTGATAAGAGAAAAGGTAATTATAGAACAAGAAGTTTTGATGCTTGAGAAATGGAAAGTGCAATTGAGTTGGGAGAGTGACACTTTATTAAAATGTGTAAATGGATCAAAAAAGGTCATTGAAACAGTCGAGAAGCTTGTAGATAAGGACTTGAGTTTCATTGAGATGCTAACTCAACATAATTGTGATCCTCAGACCTTATGACAAGATGAGGCAGAAGTGAAGGCTTTTAGGGTATGGATGGAAAAGATAAACAAGGATCCTATTCAATATTTGAGTCCAAAGGTCATTGATGGGATCACAAAGTGCAGGAGTGAAGATATCATTAAAATAGCTAAAGAATATTCAAGGAATAAGTATAGTTGGAAGGTGATTCAGAGTGTTCCAAGGGAACATCTAAATCAAGTTTTGATTGATTTATGAGAATATCAGTAGAAGAAATGAGGATATGAGTCTTTAGATTGAGATTCCAATGAAGAAGTGCATATGGTTAGGTAATGGAAGCTCATGGGTCTTGTGCATAGGTGGAGTTTTTTGAAGCGAATTTTGCATGGTTATTCCCAGAACCAACAACAACAGTTAATCGCAAGGATTTTAAAGAAAAAGAGTTAATAGTTTTACATTTTGTGTAAAAGTACCCATGACCCTAAGACCAAAGTTTGGAAGTTTACTGCTGAAAGAAGTCAAAGTATCTTTTATTTGATTTGGAAACTTCTTATGCCAACTGTCATCCGCCACATGCTATCATTTAATTTGTTCCTCTGATTTTTTTTTCATGTGTTTTGTCGAAACTCTTTGGTTGCCTTGTTCTATAAAAGGGCCAAGAGTTGTTTTATTTTGTTAAGTTCAAAATTTGTGGATTTCAGAGAATTAAATTTTTTTCAAGTTTTATTCTTTTTCCCATTTTTTGTTTCATTCTAGACTAAGAACTTGTATGTTCATTTGAAGTTAACTGATATTAAGGCCAATTCAAAGTTATTTCCGGATATGAAATCATATGTAGTTGATTCTTTGTTCCTATCGAAAAAGACTGTGTGTTGCACCAGATTTGGGTGCATATTCGCACTATCCGATGGCAAATAATCCATATTTATTTAAACCCTTGCATCATTCTATGCCTCGTTGTGAAGCAATCTAGTGAAGTATAGAGTGGTTTGCTTTGATTTACTTTATTTCTTGAGGCATGCGTGGATAATACCTAGGATAAATCTTTAAATTTCAGTATTTTTATGCTTTGTTTTAGAGTAGATGTTTAATATTTTTAGAAAAAAATTCAATATTGATGAATGCATGGAGTATTATTGTAAATATTTCGTTTCCATGAAGTTGTAGAGTGATCAATGCTAAATTTTCTTGAATATATGCAAGTAATTTGAATTCATGAAATATTATTGCAAATATTTGATTTCATGAAGTTATTAAGTGACATATGAGTGATCAAATTGAGCTTATGTAATGATCCTTTAGAGACCAACTAACCTGAAAAACTATAGACCCCTTGTGTTTAACAAAAAATTACACAATGAACCCTGAGTGAACCTAGTGCGTCAAGACCTGACAAATTCCCAAGCCTTGGGATCGAACTGAGATAACCTTAGATTTAGGTTTTCCCAATGGATCTTTCAAGTAAAGGTAGGTTTTCATGTTCTATGAGAATTTATCTACATGTTGGTGTGCATGTGTAAAATCCACGTCAACAAAAGTGGCACTAGAAGGAGGGCCCCCTTGTTGAAAAAAAATGAACCTGGAGTTTCGTAGGATTACTAGCTCTCAGTCTAGTGATCCTCATGTGACACTTGTAGAAATTAGTGGTTTAATGCCAAGTAGGGCTTGAAGGTTAAGGTTTGTCGGTGTAGTCTCACAAAATCAAACTGTTGTGACACCTCCTCCACCCATGGTGATGGATTTCTTCAACATAGAGTCTCCTATCCAATTCATTGTATACAATTTAATCTTTCAAAAAATCCAGATAAATTGTGTCCAAAGTATTATTTCCATAAAGATGTGAAAGAGCATATAAGTATCATAGAGTCCCCTATCCAATTCATTATATACAATTTGATCTTTCAAAAAATCCAGATAAATTGTGTCCAAAGTATTATTTCCATAAAGACGTGATTAGCTACCACCTAGGGCTCCGCCCACCTTTTATGGGAGTAAGCTCCTATTCCCACCCCGGTACCTCCAAGAACTGAGATAAAGGCATTGATGCACCAGTCCAGTCATGAAGCCTATATTTAGCAGAGGTTTAGAGTGAGGGGCTTGCGCGAGCCATTGCATCTGCAAGAAGTGAACACATTCCCTCGGAAGTGACAGGAGTGGAATTTGGCATAAGCAATTGACTGAAGTGGAATCATGTACTATCTTCAAGACTACATGCTTTAGAGCTAGAATACAACACGAAGATGTCATGTGGAGGTTGTTTCCCTACACGTTGAGTGACGAAGTTTATCAATGGTACATCAATCTACCTCATAATTCTGTCAGGACATGGGGAGATATGGAAAATCAATTCTTAGCTAGGTTTAGAATGTTGGTAGATCCTACTTTATTATATCATCAATTTGCTCAAATCAAAAGGTTTGATGGCGAACCTATAACAACTTTTAATGATAGATTCCAAAAGGCTTATTCTAGGTTACAAGCACCTTATGTTGTAGATAATATGTTTTCTATTGATGTTTACTACATCGTAGTTGATCCATTGATGATGATGTTTGTGAAAAGGAAGGAAAATCCTCCCACTACCCTAACTAAAGCTTATGCAAAAGCTATAAGTGTGAATCTAGAAATGAAACATCTTAGAAGTGGATCGTCTATGAATGACAGGAATAGTTTGAATAACTATCCCATCCTAGGAATGAGTGGAGTCCCACTAATTATTTTAGTGATTCCTAACCCTTTCCTTCTAGTAGTCCATAGTGGAACCTTTCCATAGAATAGCTTTTTTCAACCCAAAAATAGTCAAGTGTTAGTCTCGCACCTTGGCTCAGTTATCACTGACATACATCCTAATGGAAATTATTTCTTTACGTAAGATCAAGAGAGTCAGAGAGAAAAAGCTCAAGAATATAAAGAAGAGATTAAAAAATTAATAGCTTAGCTTAAGAGATTAACAACTGAGGTTACACAGCTAAGAAATCAAAATTTCTATTCTCAAAACAACAACCAGAATTCGCAAGGTCGAACATATAATGCTCCAAGACCACCTAGGCCTTGGAATACATGGTCCAACAATGGGGGTATCTATGCCTTTAGATAGTGCCAACTCCTTGAAAGATAGTCCCACATCTAAAGTGAATTTGGTTGAACTTGCCATGAGTAACTAGTGCAGGATTCACAATACCAATACTCATGTAGAAGTTGATTTTCTGCAACTCAAAACTACGTCAGATATTTTCCTAGCCACAACATATCATAACAATCAGTGTGATTCTCACTTGCCCTAGGGAAATGAACTAGTTCCAGTAGGATATGATTCAACGCTTGTACTAGACAGTTATGTGTGTTTTGAGTCACATGTTGTTGCTGAGAGTGATACCTATGAGAGGGGAGATAGTTCAGCCATGACTTTGGAAACTTACACATTTCCTTATCAAGATGAAAATGAACCTCAAGACGAAGTTGATGAAATTCATGCTTTCCAATAGTATCCAAAGGGACACAATTACATCCTGAGGAGCAACACCAATGGTGGGAGTAGGTTTAAAGGACCTTTTACTATGTCAGTCCATCCTAAAAACTTTAGTATGCCACCAGATGCAAATCCAGTAATAATCCAGGGTTACCAATGGTAACTTCATAGTATAACAATTCTCAGAATCATTCATAGAGTGGTAAAATAGAATTCTCCGATCAAAATAATTTAACTATTTGGTGAAAAAAATTAAAAAGGTAAAGATCAGTTTGTCTTTATCAGAATTGCTTAAAACACATGTGATTAAGAAAGCTTTCTTAAACATGTTAGAAGAACTTCCCAAGGATAGATCAATTAGTAAAGAGATGCAAGTGAAAGATAGCTCCTTTAAAATGAAGTACAAAAACATTGTTCCTATGGCAAATGCACGTGTAGCTTTTTATAAAGGGAAGATAGAGTCACCGCCATTTTTGTTAACACTAAGGATCTTTGGTAAGAATTTCCATAATTGCTTCATAGATTCCATATCTTTCACTAATGTGATGCCTTTGTCTATATGCCAGACATTAGGTTTAACCCCAACTAGATCCTTAAAGAAAGTAACTCAGTTGGACAAGACCGAGGTGAATGTAGTTGGGGAATTGACTAACATTCATATGCAGTTAGCATCAAATCCTAGGATTCAATACTATATTTAATGGATACATGGCCACCAATTTCTCACATTTTTTGCTACCCTTGAAAGGATTTTCTAACCATATTAGAATAGAGAGGGAACCATGCATGAGACATATGATTACCAATTACAATAAAAAATGAAGTGTTATACATCAATGTAGAACCCGATGTATATGGTACTAAAAATTTTGGAGTTAAGATAGAAGAGGTTTTATGTGCAATGTGGAAAAGAACAATTGAATAACTTGAGGGGAAAATGTGCTAGCAGAACCTGATTATGACTCTTTTGAAGGGGAGGATAGTCACTTGGAAAAAATTTGGAAGACTATTGCTAGAGAAGCCTGCAAGGGCTGGAAGACTAAAGATTCATTAAAAGGTTTGTTGCTACAAGGCTGGTGCAGGTTGCATAATTCTGCACATTCAGAATATAGTTGTGTGATGTTTTTGGAAGTTATCCACAAAGTTTCAAATTAGTGTTGTTTGGAAGGTACAATTCCTAGTAAGCATGAGCTTGAAATGTCTAGTGATAAAACATCTACAGTGTGAACTCAAAATATCAATTTATCAACTTCTAAAGATGCTAAGTTCAAAGTCACTGAAGAACAAGATTGCATCCTTAGATTTGATGGATCAAAATTCAAACAAGGGATCAAAGTAGGGGTTGAGTTGATCAATCCCCAAGGTAAGTCATTTCTTGCTACTTACATATTACAATTTCAATTGCTAACAATGTGGTAGAATATGAAGCCCTTATCCATAGTTTGTTGCTCACTATTAAGAAAAAGGTTAATATTCTTAAAGTGTTTAATGATTCATAACTAGTTGTCAAGCAAGTTAGGAAGCAATATATTTGTCATTACAAATGCTTGTCGAGTTACCGACATCAAGTGTGGGATCTGATTGAAGACTTCGATGATTTTGATATTACTCACATCCCATAAAGAATTAATCAAAGAGAAGATGTCTTAGCTATTGTTGCTAGTACCTTAGAGTCATTGGACGCTTCAGACCTGAGAAGGTTTACTGTTGATTTGGTACAGTTTCCTTTAGTTCTAAATAATGTTACCAATTTGCAAGTATTCAAGGATGATAGACACATTCTGGAGTTCATTACTAATTCTGGTGTTTTTGAAGCTTAGATAATTGAGAAAGTAGGCTGCCCTGATGGTGAACTTCAGGATGATGAATTAGCTCAGTCGAGAGATAATAATATTCTAAAAGGAATCATTGAATTTAAAATGTTGTTTGATATAGATTAGATAACTCAGAAGAAGGACCTACCTAAAACTGATGGGGGACAGTCTGAGTTGTATAATTTAAACATCGAGTAGGACCCTAAGAATGTGTTCATAGGTAAACTATGCACTAAGGAGGAGCAAATGAATATTACTTAGGCTCTCAAGGATTTATGGAAAGTTATAGCGTGGACCTATGAATACTTAAATACATACGATACCTCCATCATAACTCATGCAATCCTGTTGAAACCTGATGTGAACCCTTTTCGATAGAAACAACACCCAATAAATGCACTTTTAGAGCCCTTGATTTAGAAGGAAGTACATAAGCTCTTGTCAACCAATATTATTTTTCCCATCAGACATTCTACTTGGGTGGCTAACTTAGTTCCTGTTAGAAATAAAAAATGGAGACATTTGATTATGTGTAGATTTTTGAAATCTTAATAAGGTGTCTGAGAAAGATAATTACCCCTACCCTCATTGGATGGAGTATTGCAGATTGTCAATGGTTCATAGATGATGTCCTTCTTTGATGGATTCTCAAGGTATAACCAGGTAATGGTTGCTAATGAGGATAGGATGAAAATAACCTTCACTATAAAGTGGAGAACTTTTGCTTATAGAAGGATGTCGTTTGGGGTAATAAATGTTGGGGCCACATTCCAGAGAGCAATGGATTATTCCTTCCGATACTTGGTTGGAAAGTGCATCATAATATACATGGATGATCTCATGGTGTTCTCCAAAAATAGAGGATATCGTGTTCATGATCTTAGAGCCATATTATAGAAATTTGAAACATATGGAGTGTCACTAAACTCAAAGAAATTTATTTTTGGGGTAACTAAGGGTAAATTTCTTGAACACATTATATTGGAGAAAGGTATTTCGATAGATCTAGATCGAGTAAGTGCCTTGTTGAAGTTGCAACCCCTGAGAAGCAAAAAGGAATTAAAGTCCTATTTTGGCAAGATTAATTTCATTAGAAAGTTCATTACTAGATTTGATGAGATAGTAAAGCCCCTTAATGATATGTTGAAAAACGAGGCCAAAATCGAATGGACAAATAAAACTAAGCTCACTTTTGAGAACATAAAAGCTGCAATTATAGAAGCACCGGTGTTGGTAAGTCTGGATTATGTTAAAACCTTTTACATATATTTTTTGCTTTAGGTCATACATGTGCAGCTACATTAACACAAATGGGTGAAAATAAAGAATAAAAACCAATTGGATTCATGAGCGCTCCCTTGAAATAAGCTGAGTTAAGGTATATGTACATTGAGAAGCAAGCCTTTGCATTGGTTAAGGCAGTAAGGAAGTTTCGACATTAAATTCTCAGGAGTATAGTTAAGGTCATTGTGCCTAATGCAATGGTAAAAATGTTACTCACTTAAAGCGAACTTGGAGAGAAAAACGCTAAATGAGTCACTATTTTACAAGAATTTGACTTGGAAATTATACCTATGAAGTTGGTTTGTGGACAGGCATTGGTTAAATCTATTGTTGAGGTTGATCCTCAGATCTCTAGCCAACAATATACCCTGGATATGGAAAATCAAGACGATTGGTACTCTGATATTTGGTACTATTTGGTTAGTAACAACTATTTAGACAACATGCAAAGGCATCAAAGAAGATCCCTAAAGATTAAATCCCAGAGCTACATGATTAAAGGGGGATTTTTCTTCAAGAGGAACCAAGAGGGGATCTATTTAAGATGCCTAAACAAGAAAGAAGTAGGTGAAGTGTTATAGGAATTGCACAATAGGTTTAGCATAGCTCATGGAGCACCATTGGCCACTGTGTACCTCATTTTGAGAGTTGGTTATTATTGGTCGATCATTTTTAAAGATACATATGAGCATGTAAAACATTGTTATACATTCCAAATTGTTGCAGAAAAAGGAAGATTCAATGCACAACCATTACAGCCTATGATGGAGATGTGTCCATTTGTGCAATGAGGATTAGACTTCATAGGCACAATTAATCTATCATCGTCTATAGGCCATAGGTATGTGCTAACTGCTACTAATTATTGTACCAGGTGGACTAAAGTGTGCCATAGTAAACAATGCACCATAGAAGTGGTAATAATTTTTTTAAAAGAAAACATCATTACTAGGTTTGGAGTGTTGTATGCCCTGGTATGCGATAATGGCCCTGATTTTTCTTCATTAAATTTTTTCAATTGGACATTTGAATACGATATAATGCTAAAATTTTCATCCAATTTATTACCCGTAAGGAAACAGATTAGCAGAATCAACAAATTAAAACCTGTTCAACATAATTAGAAAGTTGATTGAGAAGAATCCCAAGGAATGGCATTCCCTATTAAAATTTTCCCTTTGGGTTGATCGAACTAAGATGAAGACTATATTAGGGAATTCCCCTTACCATTTGGTTTATGGAGTTAACCCTATATTGCCCATAAATTTGAAGACCCCTACCTGATATTTTTCCTAGGAGTATGTTGGATTAGATGACCAGACTGAGGCTCGGTTGTTACATTTGATGCATTTAGATGAAAAATGCACTAAGGAAATAGATCATTTTGCTAAGCATCAATCCATAGGTAAGCATTGGTTTGAAAAAAGGGCTAGATTGAAGTCTTTTAGAATATCTGACTTGGTCCTAACCTGGGAAAAAGCCCATGAACACAAGGGTGAACACAGTAAGTTTGACAAGTTATGGACTTGTCCTTACCAAGAATCTGAAATCCTCGGTGACAACACCTATAGGCTTAAAACTCTCACTGGAGAAGATGTTCCATTGCTTTTCAATGGACAATTATTGAAACATTATTTTCAAGCTTAGTACTGGTCACTGGTTGTTGTTGTGAATATGTAAATAGTTTTTTTTTTTTGGGGGGAGGGGGTTTGCGCTTCTCTTTATTTTGTTTTCCTTTTTTTGGGGTCTTGCATTGCTGAGATGTGTTAAATAGTTAGCAACCTCCAAAGGTAGTCAAAATTATAGAGTATCAATTCTAGAAATATGATTCATGTTTTAGCTAGAAGTAGTTTTCTAATCTTAGAAAATAGAGGAATTGTTTTGGATTCATTTACTTTAGTTCGCATAAATCATTCAACTGATATTGAGCTACAAACGCCCACACTTAAAGAATTCTACTTGAATTTGGGATAGCAATTGCTTGCATTGAGTGAAAAATCAAAAGGTAACCTTTGCTACCACTGTAACTCCCAACCTAATAGCAGGCTTTATTTCCTACAAGTTGAAGCAAAAGAGCTTAAAATGAAATATCAAATGAAAAATAAAAAAATGAATATCAAAGAAATATCAAAAGAGAAAATTCAACTCTTTAGGCTATCCAAATATCTCTACCAGGGCTATAGATGCCCGACTGGCATTAGAGCTATATTTGGGGGGAATTACAAAGATAACCTTCCTAGGGCTATGGAAGCTTGACTGGAAACAAGGCTCTATACAAGGTTGGCTGAAAAGGGAATTACCAAATTATGTAAATCAATGCAAGCATTTGCTATGCTCTAAATTTTTTGTAGTGGAATAATCCACTGAGACACACATAAGCTCAATGATCAATCTAATTTTTTTATGTCGATTAAAGTGAAAGGAATGTTAAAGCAAAGGTCTGATTGTTTATAATTCAAAAAGTATTGAAAGTTAAAGTATGGTTATTATTTTTGGAATTGATTTTATGTTGTTTTCGTTGGTTTTGTTGTTTGTTACTTATTGTGTGGTCTCACAACATGCCCCATTTTTCCCTTGGAAAAATTTGGAACCCCCTTCTTTTTTTCCCTTCTTTTCTTTTTACTTTTGTTGTTGTGTTTCTTTTGGAGGAAATGGTAAAATGAAGGTCTTGCTCCAAAATGTTTGGCTCCCACTCAAATTGTTGTCTTCTTGGCTTAGGGTGTTTGAAAATATTTTTCCCCACTATTTTATTGTTTATTTGGATTCCTGGGTTTTCATGTGTTAGGTGTTGTTTCTCTAAGTGTAATACATATTTTCCAAAGCTTGCATTGTGTCAGGCTAGTCATTGTACCTAGTAAGATTTCACCTGGGAGAAGTTTTCTCGAGTGTGTGTGTGTGTGTCAGCACTTCTTGGGTTAAGCCCGGTCGCAAATTTATTTTCTTCAGAACCAGAAATAAAAAGTTTTGGGAATTGAGTTTGTTTTGAATTGTGTCGTTCTTACCTTTTTACTTGCACTTGGGTATCCTTTGCACCCAGTTCCCATAAAATCGGTAAGTAAAAACCTGACCCTGGTGACTCTTTGAGATTGTTTGTTAGATGTTTCAAATCCTATTACTAGTTAGTCATTTAGCATCCAGGTTGGGCGCTTCCTCTAATGTCATTGTCCTATGGGGACTAACGTGACACACAAGTATGCCACGTTTTCCACCTGTGACCCTTTCCTTTCAAAGGTGGGTCTCGACCTAGGAATCAAGGTTTTCGTGATGTGAACCCTAATCCACCATGACTGCACCTTTGTTTAGGGTAATTAATGCACAGTAAAAGGAATTAATAAAGGTGGTAAACAACACATGTACTTGGCACCACCACGAGCATGCAATTACTTCCATAATACACTACCTCACGTAAAATCATCTATTTGCAAGAACATTAATGAACTAAAACACTAGTTGTGGCGCATAGAGAGAAAAGTAAGTTTTAGAGTGTGAAGGAACACGTTTATCAAGGTTAGAATTTGTGCTTGTTTGACTATCCTATCAATGAAACCAGGTACTTTTCTTTTAGCTGAACTTTGTTAATCTTGTATGCATTCATGGTTCTGATTAAATATCATTACCTCTGGTTAATTTTTTTGAAGAGAAATGTTGTTATTCTAAAGGGATTTAACCTAATTCTAGTTAGTAAATGGTTGTGGGTAAGGAAATTTTTATGAATTATTAAGAATGCATGGTTAGAATTATCCCTAACTCATAATCAGAGCACATATATGCTAATAATGTAGGAAACTAAAGGAGATGTGAGTACTTCACGGAAGAAGAAAACCAATGAGGAATTCAAATTTCTTATGCCCCAAGCCCTACCTACCTATGCAATGATTACAGACACCCATCTAGGAAGCTTTAACGAGTATGAATTTGCTCAGAGAATTCATCAAGAAAATGCAACACAATGCACTAAAAATGTGGTCGCCAGTGGAATGCATTTAGCAAGAGGGTTCCCATTGGCAATGAAGGCTCCTGAATTGGTCCTCAAGTGCATGGAATGGTACAACATAAACAAGAGGGTTGTTGTGAAAGAAGGGAGAGTCTATGCAGACCTCTCAGTAGATGGTATTGTACATACATTTGGGCTACCCTTGTTCACTAAAATGAATACATTTGAAATGAAGGATTCTACCACAACATATGCAGGCTCAGAAGAGAAAAATAAGGTCATGTTATCAACATGGTTCCAAGAAAAGATGGAGAGGATGTCGAAGCATATCCTAAGGTCGTTATTCATTCAAGAAATCTAGGATATGATAACCCTATTGAGCATAATGGTTGGATGTAGAGATGCCAACAAATTCAAACCTTGGATGTTCAAAATCATTAGGAAAATGAGGGAAAACCCTATCTGGATTCATTGGGGAAGATTTATTAGTGGTAGATTTCCTGAATAGATGCAAATATTTTCAACTACCTAGTAGTTCACAATGTTTCTCATATGTTGTGTATTCCTCTACCCTAAAGGCAAACATACAAGGTTTGAACGAAGTAGGTACTCTAGGAAGAGAACTGAGAAATAATTTAATTTATCATAATTTGCCCCATATTACTACTTACCAATATTGAGAGCACTATTGTAGGGTGAATGATGTTTTTGCTATGAAGCTGGTAAGATTTATGGAAGGGGATAAATCAAAGAGACTTTCTCTTGAAGTGCAAGATGTTATACGCACTGTTGGATGTTGGTTTATTTAGTTTCCTACATTCACCTACCTTAGAGTGGAAGGGTTTATAGATTATCCCTTCATGTTGCCCAGGTATCCAATGGATAAGAGAGTGTTGCTTGAATTTGTGAGACAAGTACTGTCCTCTCATAATATTTTTTCACAGATACATAAAAAGGATAAATAAAATTACCTCTCACTATGCAATTATGTAAAGATGAGTCGAAAGCTTATGGGTTGGAGTTCTTCACACTCATAAGGGAGAATTATGACCCGGTTGAGAGTCTTTCCAAGAACATAAGCAACAAAGATGCCCATGTTCCTCACCTGGAGGACTATTGGTATGATTGTGAAGATGATCATGTTGTAAGGAATCAGTCATATCAAAGGTTATCACTGGATCAGATAAAGGGTTTTGGAACTCATGATGTTCCCAAACAAATGTATACTAATAATGGAGATGTAAGCAACCCAGCTTACGAATCAGATAAATTTTATGATGAACCTATCTTGGACCCTAACTGGAAAAGGAAGGAGGTCTTAACCATTGAAGAAATTTCTAAGAAAGTATTGAATTACACTAAGTATTGGATAAATGGTTACCTCACAGTAATGAAGGAGGTTGGGATAACACCCATATACCCTTGTAATAGTAAGAGAAAACAAAATTTGGTAAGTGAATTAGGGTATAATGGGGGTGCAGAAAAGAAAGAAAAAATTATTGAAGCTAGGGCAGTTGAGCAAGGTAGGGAAGAAGTCCTTGACACCTTAAGCCAAGGAATTTCAATGGAATCACAACTAATTGACTTGAATAGAGAAACTGTGGCCACTTCGACTAATATGATGGAAACACAAAAGGTGGAATTTTCTTCCACAACATTTCCAAGAGCACAACCCTTGAATTCTAAAGAAGCGGGTATGAGAGCACAAGTACATGTTAGGACCAGGTCAACATCGTAAAATGTAGCTGTTATGTTTACCTCTCCACCTCTATTAACACAGTAGTAATGAGACAAACATTGGGAGAGACACTTATAGCTACAAGGGAAGATCTAGAAATAACTGTAAAGAAAGCTACAAAGCAATTTGAAAAGTGGTCTGCTATATTGAGATGGTTTAAGGAGAAGCAATCTAAGGGAAGTTAAAAAATGCAACCTGCGGTGGAAGAAGTGACTGATACATGGTTACATTCAAAAAAAAGGGAAGAAGAATTCATAGTAGGATAACTTGCCCAAGAGGTGTGAAACCCTAAAGAAATAAATACAAGGGAAGTGGTGTCACCACTGAGAGAAATAGGGGCACTACAATTCAAATCCCTATTTCCATTTTAGATGAAGATGAAGAACATCAAGATGTAGTAGATAATTATGCAACTAAGAATCAACCTTCACAAGGAAGGGCTAAAGTAATTACTGAGCAACCCCTGACTTCTGAAGAACCAGGTGAAAGTTAGGATATTGATAAACGTACAAAGTCCTCTCAGGCCTTGTGTAGGGAACAAGGAAATGGTGAAAATCCTGATGCCTTAGAACAACCTGAAGAGTCTGCTCCGAGAAATAATCCTGAAAGGGAGAAGGCAAGATAGAAAAATATAGGTCTCAAAGAGAAAGAGATGGGGCCAGATCATGGTAATCCAGAATCCTTGCCATTGGAGACAGAGAATGTGAAAGTTTTAGAGGTTGCAACACGAAACATTGAAGAGTTAAGAGAAGATGTTCCTAAACATTCTGGTCATCAGGACCAAATTAATATTGAAGAGGTGGGACAAAACAAAGAAGCACCTGATTGGTTAGTCAGGCAATTGGCTCCACCATTGGAGGTGAAATTGGTGCCTTTGGATTTCAAAAGTTTAATATAGGAATTGGAAACCCCTAAGCCTAAAGATAAAGCAAAGACTAGGAATGTTATTAAACATATCTTAGATGGAGGAAGAACTCTATAGATTGCTACTCTTATGGGAGAAAAGAATAAGCATGAAGTGACGGTTAGGGATTACCAGGTGACAACAATCAATGCAGGACATTCATCATGGGATTAGGAGTTAGAGGAAATGAGAATCAATTTAGAAACTATTGTTGCTTGTATGAAGAAAGACAAGCAAAAGAAGAAAGAATTAAAAGAATGGGTTGCTTGCTTGGAAAATTTTATCAAAACATTAGCCCAACCCAATTAGTCATTGATTGAATTGCTACAGAACCCAACGTTGATGTCCAAAGAGCAGGTAGACGCTATTGCAACACTCCTACACAAGCTTGGCATGTTTGAAGAATGGATAGAACATCTTGTGAAACAAGGTGAAGAATCAATAAAAGAGGCAATCGGGAAATGTAAAGAGGCATACCATTGGTTTGACAAGTCCAAATGACTCGAGAATGAATGTCAAGACCGCCAAGAACATAATGATATAAAAGGGTAGATGCTAAAGGAACTTCTTCAGGTGGATGTTCAAGAGTTGATAAGAGAAAAGGTAATTACAGAACATGAAGTTCTGATGCTTGAGAAATGGAAGGTAAAATTGAGTTGGGAGAGTGATACTTTATTACAATGTGTAAATGGGTTAGAAAAAGTCACTAAAATAGGCGAGAAGCTTGTAGACAAGGATTTGAGTTTCATTGAGATGCTAACTCAAAATAATTGTGCTCCTCGGACCTTAGGACAAGATGAGGAAAAAGTGAAGGCTTTTAGGGGATGGATTGAAAAGATAAACAAGGATCATGTTTAGTCTTTGATTCAGGAGGTCACTGATGAGATCATAAAGTGCAGGAACTGCATGAACAAGTATGAAATAGAAATAGTGCAGAGGAATGAAGTCATCAATAAAATAAACAAAGAATATTCAAGGCATAAGTATAGTTGGAAGGTGATTTATAGTGGTCCAAGGGAATTTATAAATCAAGTTTTGATTGATTTTTGGGAATATCAACAAAATAAATGAGGAGACGAGTCTTCAAATCGAGAGTCCAATGAAGAAGTACATATGGTTGGGTAACGGAAGCTTGGGATTCTTGTGCACAGGTGGAGTTTTTTTAAGTGAATTTTGTATGGTTATTCCCAAACCCGACAATGACAGTTAATTTTGGGGATTTTAAAGAGAAAGAGTTAATAGTTCTGTATTTTATGAGAAAGTACTTGCGACTCGGAGATCGGAGTTTGGAAGCTTGTTGCTTAAAGAAGTCAAAGTATCTTTGACTTGATCGAGAAAGTTCCCATGCCAACTATCATCTGCCACATGCTATCATTTGATTCGTTCCTTTGATTTTTGTTTCATGTGTTCTTTTAGAACTCTTTGGTGGCCTTGTTCTATAAAAGGGCCAAGAGTTTTTTTATTTTGTTAAGTTCAAAATTTGTGGATTCCAGAGAATTAAAGCTTTTGCAAGTTTTATTCTTTTTCCTATTTTCTATTACATTCTAGACTAAAAACTTGTATGTTTCATGGGTAATCCCACAATAGTGGGTTACACTTTTTGGCCAAACTTGACATTGAACTAAACTTTTTAAATTAAATATTTGCTTTCAGACACTTATAGCTGCTAAACCATGAGGAATTTGAAGATGATGAAAACTATTGATTTGTGACATTTTTTCTGTGGATTCTAAATATATATTTAAAAAAAATTGGAATCAAATTGCATTTATTTTTCCATCTTCTTCAATAACTAGCTTTTAACAGTAAACAACATTTTTAAAGAGTGATGTTTATTGTAAAACACATAACTTTTACCTATGAAGGTAAAATTCTAATTTTTTCGAATTTAGATTTGTAACTACGATATCTAGCTCCTTCATTTGGTTTCATAGTGTTTTATTGAATAATTTTTTTAATTAAGTTTTGAATTCAAACCAATTACAATTTAGACATAGGCGTATAGTATAACACATAACTTTTTCTATATGTATCAAAATTCTTTTTTTTTTATTGGATCAAGGACATCAATACCAAGCACCTTGATATTTTTCAAATTTTTTTCGATAATCTACTATTTTTCCACATGTACAGAATAGAGAGCTTGATTTTTGGTGAAAAACCTACATTCACAAGAAATAAAAAATAAATATAATAATCAAATTAAATATATTTAAAGTTATATTTTTTGGGAAGCTTATAATAAGGACTACATACTTATAAAATATAAATTTTAAATTAATTCATTTGATCCCTCAAAAGGTAAACCAAAAGTGGTTTTTTATTAGCATCTTATAGGTGTAGAGGAGACTCCATTATAGGTATGGTTTAAAACTAGTGGGGTTCTATCCAAGGGGGTTTGATCTAAGGGGTTTGATCAAACACTCTTCAATTGGAATCCTTTAAATGGAACCTTTCAATGCTTAAATCATTATATTTTTTAAAAATATTTGATTTCAACAAAAATTAGGATGTCTCAAAAAGTGTAACCCATTATTGTGGCATCACCCATTTCATTTGAAAATAACTAATATCAAGGTCAATTCAAAGTTATTTCCTAATATGAAATCATACGTAACTGATTGTTTGTTCCTATCGGAAAAGACTATGTGTTGTACCAGATTTGGGTGCATACTGGCACTATCTGGTGGAAAATAAACCATATTTCTTTAAACCCTTGCATCGTTCTATGTTTAGCTATGAAGAAATTTGGTGAAGTATAGAGTGTTTTTCTTTGATTTAGTTTATTTATTGAGGCATGCGTGGATAATACCTAGGAGAAATATTTAAATTTTAGTATTTTTATGATTTTTTTAGAGTAGATGTTTAATATTTTCAAAAAATGTTTCAAAATTGATGAATGCGTGGAGTATTATTGTAAATATTTTGTTTCCATGAAGTTGTAGAGTGATCAATGTTAAATCTACTTGAATATATGAAAGTAATTTGAATTCATGAAATATTATTGCAAATCTTTGATTTCATGAAGTTGTTAAGTGACATATGAGTGATCAAATTGAGCTTATGTAATGAACCTTTGGATACCAACTAACCTACAAAACTATAGACCCCTCATGTTTAACAACAATTTACACAACAAACCCTGAGAAAACCTAATTTGTCAAGACCTGGCATTCCCGAGCCTTGGGATTGAACTGAGATCACCTTAGATTTAGGTTTTCTTGGTGGATCTTTCAAGTAAAGGTAGGTTCCTGCATTCTTTTGTGAGAATTTATCTACATGTCGGTGTGCGTGTGCAACATCTGCATCAACACTTATCTTTCCAATAGTTATACAATTAGACCTCTCTTGATTGTCTACTTTAGTGAGAGTTTGATGCAAGGTCATCCTCTCACTAAAGTGGGGGCTAAATGTAGTGTAGGAATATGTACTCCTTTGCATTTTCACACTTTTTTGGGCCCCTCAATTAAATTAGACTTAGTTATGCCTTAATAAACCCTATTTTACATCTATAAGCCTAATAAATTACATTTTTCAAAAGGGAAACCCGATAACAATTAATGCTAACACATAATACTTGGTTGCTAGTGGTGGTGCTACTGTTGGACCAGGAACTGGAGAAGCTATAGTTGTTACCTCGATATAGGCTACTAGTTCAATAGGCGGTGGTGCTATCGGGTTTACTTCCTCACCTACCTTGAGAAATGTGTGTTCCAAGAATAGGGACCTGGGACCCATTCGCCCATGGGTGAATGAATCATCCTTAGGCATTTGAACCAAAATTTAAAATATGTTTTTGGTGGTATTTAATTGTCCCTGAATTCATATTTTAATGTTGGCTCGTAATGTTTAATTTTTTGGAAATTAAGAATACATACGTATAAATAAAAGGTCTTTTTATCAATTCAACATCTAGAATTCTCAAGAAGCAATCAAGTGAGAGAAAATAGAGCAAAGATTATGATCAAGGGCATTCAAGATCAAATTTATCAGTGATTTATTGCAGCAATCAAGATCACAAGCATCATGTCAAATTCTTTTGCATCATGCATGTTTTTGGAGCTAACATTGTGATGTAGGTTTCAAAGATCCAAGTCAAGCATTCAAATAAAGATTCAAGTATCAAGATCCTCATCCATTGAAGTCATATCATGCAAGATCAAGATCAACATTTTAGTCTTCCAAAGGTTTATTCAAGGGTTTGGTGACTTGCAACATAGCATTGTTCATTCATCATTCCTTTCCATATTTCATTATTTCAATTCAAGGTTTAATTACCCAAACTGGGTTTAACCAAGGAAAACCCCCATTCACCAAAAACAAACAATTTTTCCCTCTCGTGTTTGTGTTGGGTAGATGCACGAAGTTGATCCCACTTAAGGTGGAAGTTTTGGCCTTAACCAAAATCCTGAAATCGGGTTCAACAAAATGGGATCCCGTTTAGGTTCGGGGTCTCGAGCCAAAAATTAAAACGAGATCCCAATTTTTAAAAATCAAGATCCCATTTCCTTTTGGTGTCTTGAGCCACCCTTAAGGAAATAGGATCCCGCTTTTTACAAAAAGGGATCCCGATTTTTACAAAACAGGATCCCGATTTGTAAAAATAGAGATCCCAAGTTGTAAAAAATGGGATCCTGTTTCATAAAGGTATTTATTTGTTAAAATAACGAACACAACCTCATTTTATCTTTGTTGCATTTGGGATCCCAATTGAGAAAAGCCCACAATGACCTACAGGTAAGGCATTCAACCCTTTTCTTTGCAATTTTTTACATTTTTTTGGTTATTAGATATACATTTAGGTTTTTTTCTGGATTATATGAATTTATATTGAGTTTTTTCATTTCTATTTACCTGTAAAAAAAGAAACCCTCATTACTTGAAATCAAACAAAAAACATCAAACCAACCCTCACCTATTGAAATAAAACAAAAAAATCAACCTTAAATTGAAATCAAACATTAAATCCAAAACCAAAAAACTTACCTTTCGACCCTAAATTGGAATCAAACAAAAAAAATTGCATTTGAAAACCAAGAAGTTTTAGGGTTTAATTTGCATTGCTTTGTGTTTTAAATTTGATTGCTTGAAAATTTGAAAATATAAAAAACTCATTTGCATTGCTTTATGTTTTATATATGATTGCTTGAACATTTCAAAATGGAAGAAATTCATTTGCATTGTCAATATGTTTTAAATATGTATGCTCGAATATTTCAATTTATGGAAATTATATTTCATTTGCATATTAACAAACACCTAGTCTCTAACATATTAACATACATATTGTTTTCTACCAGAGTAATCCTTGAACCTCAAATTTATGATTTAGGTTTAAAAAAATCACAAGGTTCTCCTAAAATTTGATCAAACCAATTTGTTTGGAACCAAACCAATCAATATTCCTTGTTGAAGATAAAAGTTGAATTCAAACAAAAGCCTCTCACCTTCTTAGCCAACAATTGAACCATTTTTTCTATTGGCATATGCAAGGAACGTTTCAAAACCAAATCCAAATGGTGACATTAGTGATCTAGATTCAATCAAAAATTTAAGAATGGTTTGCAATGACTTAAAATTAATCCATCTCTACCATGAAACTAGGGTCCATTATTCTAAATAAATTCACGAGTTGAAGCTAAAAGAAAACTAATGAGAAAGAAACCCTTTGGGAGAAGGGAGATAGAGGATTGATTTATCTTAGGCTAGATTGATTTCATCCAAGTGTTATCTTAAATAGATATAAAAGTAAAAACTAAATTAAAAAATGTAGAGAAAATAAAAAGATTTTAAATAAAAGTTATAATTTATATGTCCATGTGTGCGTGTAATAAATATAATATATATCTAAATAAAATATTTAACATATTTGAAATGAATTGTGTTGCATCTCTTCATATGATTATGGTGAGGTTGATTCAATCACTTTCTCCCCCATAAAGAAATACCATTCTTGTTCCATAGGTGATTGCATTACAAATACTCTTAAAATTTCAAGTGGTGCCTTGTATCACTCTTGTAAACTCCACACCTATATTTCTCACCTCTCAAGGGTTTTGTTGACCTTTTTCCCAAGAATAATGTAACTAGTTTAGGATCAATAAAATTTGTTTCCCTACGCTCATGCTTAACAACCCTCAAATTTACTATGGATGATTGCCTTGATCTATAGAAAATCAATCCAACTATGGTCATAGATTATCTTTCCACTTCTTTTATTCATAGACTTCGAAGATGCTTAGGGAAGGAAGATAAATTACCAATACTAATCAAGGATTCAATAACCATTTTAATATCTAGCTCCAACAACTTGTCAAGACACATTTTGATTTTCTCTAAATATACACATTTCTATAAATTCAAGGGTAGACCATAGAGACTATCCTAAATTTTCAAAAGTGGGCTAATTTATAGTTGTGTGCTTAATTCCTCAATCATAGAGGTTATTTAAGGAAATAGACAATCTATTCATAAATTCAAAAACATTCATAAACTAATGTTCTTGCATATGTGATGAATCAAAAACATTGACCCCCTTAAGCCATCCTATTACCCTAAACCCTAAACCAATGTCTTAAGGGGTCCTAATATGACATATCTTAAGGGGATCAAAGAAGTTCTCAAAATTTGGTGAAGTTTCCCAAGGCAACCAAATTTAACAATAATATACATTCAATATTTAGTGATTAAACTATAGACTAGAGCCTTCATATTAAATAAAGAAGACCAAAAGTATACTCATCAAACAACTTGGTTTCCTAGAAAATAACCACATCTATAAGGGAAGATATGAGGAAGTTAAAAACCACCTTCCTCTTGTTAGGGGTGTTAAGGCCTCAAACATTTAAAGAGAGGCTTCTCATGGAAGGGGAGTATGAAGGCTTCTCGTGATAAGATCGTGCAAGATTATAATATGAATGAGATTTCATTAGAGGGTGGTCACTCGAAAAAATATCTATCTCAATCAACTGTTCCACAAGAAAATGTTGTTTTTTGAAGAAAAATGGTTTGCTAAATGATTCAATGCCATTGCACAATATGAGTATAATTCAAAGGCTCTCCACATCTTTTCCATTCCTTCACTAACACTACATTTTTCACTAACTTGAAAGTCCATTATTCCAAGGGCCACCCAAGCTTCAACATTTTTAGGTTCTAGCAAGTCCATTATTTGAAAGGAACTCATTTTGGAAGCCTTTTATGTTTCAAAATGCAACTAACATTGTATTTATATCACGAGTAGCTCAACAAATAATAATTTTATAGAACATTGCAATCTTTTGATAACCCTTTAAAATATTAACTTATAGTAAACACATAGAGTTGAGAAAGATAGTGCTTCATGATTTACTATGTATTTAGTTTGACATTGAAGTAAAAAAAAATAGTTAGAGCTAGAAGCACTATCCCAAACTTCACCAAATTTATCCCCCTTAAGCCATCAAATGTTTTGTCCTAGGACCTTACTTCATAGATTCCCTTAAGCCATCCTTTTACCCTAAACCCTAAATCCAAAACCCTAAAGCCATCAGTTTATACTATGACCTTGATTCATAGATCCCCTTAAGCCATCCTATTACCCTAAACCCTAAACCCTAAAGCCATCATTTTGTTCTAGGACCTTAATTCATAGATCCCCTTAAGCCATCCTATCACCCTAAATGCTAAAACCTAAACCCTAAACCCTAAAGCCATCATTTTGTCCTAGGACCTTAATTCATAGATCCCCTTAAGCCATCCTATTACCCTAAACCCTAAACCCTAAAGCCATCATTTTGTCCTAGGACCTTAATGAAATTTGGTTGCCTTGGGCAACTTCACCAAATTTTATTCCCTTAAGCCATCATATTACCCTAAACCCTAAACCATAAACTCTAATCCCTAAACCCTAAAGCCATCAATTTGTCCTAGAACCTTAATGAAATTTGGTTGCCTTGGGAAACTTCACCAAATTTTATTTCCTTTAGCCATCATTTTGTCTTAGGACCTTAATTCATAGATCCCCTTAAGCCATCCTACGAGGACCCCTTAAGCCATCATAATTTCTCATAATTTAATGTAATTTTTAATGAGATTTCACATCACATTAGCAATTTTTTTTTTCATTTGCATGCCTTAGACATAAATCAACCTTAAACATTTTTTCATTTGTATTCAATTAGGTCATTTATATTGAATGGTTTAAGGGGATTTTTAAACATGTATCTTATATTTTAAAATTACAAATTTAATGCAGGTTCACTTATATCTAGATCATGGATCAATTTAATATTGACGATATCCGTAATCCACCTCCACACCCTCCATCTCCACCCCCTCCACCTCCACCTCTACCCACTCCACCTCATAACCCCCCACCTCCACCACCTGCATCCAATGGTGCTCACTTGTGAGCATGGATCAATGTGAATGCTAGATCCATTCAAGATCAAATCAACACTATTCAAAATGAAGAATGTATTCCACCACATTTCAGGCATTTGGCATCTATGATGTAAAATGTTGTTGATGTCATTAGGTCCATTGATGTGGACTTAGACGAGCATCAACAATGGCTAGAGGAGAGAAGACAGTCCTATTTTGAAAAGGAAAACACAGAGAAACAAAGAGATGTAGCAAAGAGCCGCAACACTTTATTAAGACAATGATTTTATTTTTATAAAGAATTTGACCTTGGATGGATATTTTATAAAGAATTTGGTTGGACATGGATATTTTATAAAGAATTTGGTTGGATGGATATTTTTAGTGTTGAATTTATGAAGATAATGGTATAATGATGAGACAAAAATTTAGTAAGAAATATTAAATAATCTATTAATTAATATTGTATTGACTTTTTAATTGGTGTTTTTTTAGAGGTGTATCTATGATGGATTGCATTCACACATTTTGAACTTTTTTAGAATTGTTTTGATATACTTAGTTTGTGGTACTTAGAATTGTTTTGATATACTTAGTTTGTTTTGAATTTATTTAGCTTCAATATTGATGATAACATGATCATCAACATAAAAAAACTACTATCACAATGTTATCATAATTAATTTTTATATAGACATTTGAATCAGAACAACTCCTTACTTTATATATTTAACTTAATTTATATATTTAAATATGGTTTAAAAAGGGATTTTTAAGAAAATGGTTTAAGGGGATGAAACCCTAAAGCCATTATTTTTTCCTAGGACAGTTAAGCCATAGATCCCCTTAAAAATATACTTAGGACCCCTTAAAATCCATCATATATTATTGATTACATTCTTTAAATGTACATTTTATAAACTAATATATATTTAACTTAATGAAATTTGGTTGCCTTGGGCAACTTCACCAAATTTTATCCCCTTAAGCCATCATTTTGTTGTAGGGCCTTCATTCATAGATCCCCTTAAGTCATTCTACGAGGACCCCTTAAGCCATTACAATTTCTCCTAAAAAAAAAATGATGTAATTTTTAATGAGATTTTATATCACATTAACAATTCAATTTGTTTTTTTCATTTACATGCCTTAGACATAAATGAGCTTTTTGTGTATGTTTTAAGTTTATTTTTTAGTATGTACATGTATTAAAATTGCATAATCAGATCTTAAAATTCAAAATTTGTATGTACATTCTCAAGTTGAATGATGTATGTATGTGTATGTATATGTATGTATCCTATCTTAAAAAAATCATGTACATTTAAAATTTAACTATTTCTTGTAATTTTGTACTTGTTTGTTAATTTTGTATAATTTAATGCAGGTTCACTTATATATATCATGGATCAATTCACTATTGATGATATCCTTAATCCACCTCCTCAGCCCCCTCCACCTCCACCTCCCCCTTCACCCCCTCTACCTCATAACATCCCACCTCCACCACCTCCAAGATCCAATGATGCTCGCTTGTGAGCACGGATCAATGACAATGTCACATCCATTCATAATCAAATCAATGCTATTCAAAACGAAGCATTGCTTCCACTACATGTGAGACATTTTGTATTTATGATGCAAAATGTTGCTGATGCCGTCAGGTCCATTGATGTGGAATTAGATAGACATCGACGATGGCGAGAGGATATGAGACAATTTTATTCAGATGGCCTCTCCTACAAACAAATTTTGGACATGAAAATAACAAAATCCCATCTTGCACCTTATTTTGTCAACCCTGTCACTAACCTACCCATTCCTGCAAATAAACCTAGAATATCGATGAGGTGGTGAAGACATCCACAAATGTCTACACATTTTTGGGAGTGATGGTGGATGGTATTTGACCATACAACTCATGCTAATTTGGAGGTCCCTTTATACCTTTTGAGGAAATTATATATAGAGTTTGTTTTGGGGAAAAATCCTAATTATTTTGATTTTAAATCATTCCAGGGTGTTGTTGGCGACATCCACAACATAGGTTAGGGGCACAGGTTGATCCCTGATGCTCTGTGCATGCCCAACCTCTTGTAGATCCTCCTGATCCTACCATTCCTGCACCTGTGCATCATCGTGAGATGGTATCCACATTAGGATATTTGAGTATGCTTGGAGGCAACCTTGATGAGCATACTTTTGTGATGACAGTTGGGACTATAGACCACAACCATAGAGGAGCATTGTATGGAGTTGGTCCATGTACCACTCCATGAGTGTTGACACCCCATGTATGTACCAGTTATCATCAGGTATGCTATGGACCTTATCAGGATACACCCAATTTGAGTGGACATGGAGATTCTGGTGGAGAATCTGGTGGCATCAGTTCATACGTTGATTTTCTTACTGTAGAGCATCACCCTATAGACATTTCGACACAGGTATAAATATGCATGTACATGTTGAATTTATAATAATTTTTAAGCACATGTATTTTTAATGAACATATATATATATATAAATTGCAATGTTTTAACAATCAATTTTTTTGGTGTAGATGGCACTGACCATAGGGGCATCATCGGCTCCTCAAGTTTTTATGTTGACACTAGTGCAAGTTGGTAACCCTTATGGGGTATTTTGATTTCAAAATTTTAAATAATATGAAATAATTTTTTAACTTGACTTTTTAATTTTTAATTCAATCTTGAACATGTGTTTTAAATACTTATGTTGGTTCAGGGGAGTCAATCGACTTCCACGCCGGCTCCACCTGAGGGGTTGTTGAGTGCTCCTCCATTGTCGGGTGTCTTGCATGAGGTGTAGGTACATGTATATTATAAATTATTTGAAGTTACTATACTTACAATTTTGTATTTTGAATTCACTACATATCAAATGTGCATGTACAAGTAAATATTATAAGTGTTATGTATATGTATGTAGGTTGACACAACCATGAGAATAGGGATCAGACACACATTTGATGTGGCAAAAATTCATGAGAATCTAAATTTCAGGTTGTTTAAAAAAAAATCTACACATGTGTGCATAATTTGTTGGTATTTTAAATAGATTTCAATTTACCTATTCCAATACACTTGAATATATATATGTAAACCTAATTCAAGTACACATGTGATTTAAATTCAACCTTGTAGGACATTGTTGGTGCCACTTTTTTCCTTGATGAGGTCACACCACCTCACTCAGGACATGTAGAGCAACCTCATATGGTAATTTAAATTTTTGATTATATTTAAAGCCAATTACAAATTATACATTGTGAATAACTTAAACTAAATTTAGAATTGAATATGTATATATATGTGCACTCATACATGTTAAATTATTTTTCTTTTATAACATGAGACATGTCCTGTAGCTGAGCATGTAGAGATAGGTCCTAAAAAAGAGGATGCACAACAACCTCTTACAGTACAATTTAAATATGATAAATTATAAATTAAATTGAATTAAATCATTTTTAATCGTCTTACATCTAATTTCAACTTTCTTTATCTTGTATGTAGATTGATTTAGAGCATGTAGAGATAGGTCTAGGTGCACCAGAGCATGTAGAGAAGCCTCACACAATAATTTAATTTTATGATAAATTATAAATTAAGTTGTCACTAAATCATTTTTAATTGTCTTGCATCTGATTTCAATGTTCTTTCTCTTGTACAAAGTGATTCAGGTCATCTGGGTAGTTCGCATGGTGTGAAGAAGTCTCTTGATTAGGACTTAATATATTGTTTCATGGACTTTATTAATTTCAGTATCTTATGGTCTATTATTGTTAAATAGTAGTTTACACATGCATTTATGCATTTTATGTGAAATTAATATGAAATTGATAGGAAATATTTATACTTTACAAAAGATTCATAGTCAAGACATTAATAGGACATTAATGCAAAATTAAATACAAATATGAAATTAAAGTTGAAATTAATAGGCCATTTAAATATTTGTACTTTACAAATTTAGTGATTCATAGTCAAGGCATTAACTTATCAAAGAAGTTCTTAAAAAAATACTTAAGGGGATCAAATACTTCAAAGTAAATGTCTCATATTTAATCGCTACAATTGCTTAAGGGGGTCAAAGAAGTTCTCAAGAAATTGCTTAAGGGGATCAAATACTTCAAAGTACCTGTCTCATATTTAATTGCTACAATTGCTTAAGGGGATCAAATAAATTCTCAAAAAAATGCTTAAAGGGATCAAATACTTCAAAGTACATGTCTCATATTTAATCCCAATTGATATAATTAAGTAGTAGAATTTAGGATGACTCATCATAACAATCACAAAAGTTATACAAAAATAATGTTAATGTTAATACAATTTATGTCGTAATAGGATGTCTTAAGGAGTCCTAATAGGACTTCTTAAGGGGATAAAAGAATTCAAAGTACACGTCTCATGTTGGATCACAATTGATAGAATTAAGTATTAGACTTTAGGGTGACTCATCATAACAAATGATATAATTAAGTATAAATATTTAGGATATGTCCTAATAGGACATCTTAAGGGGATCAAATTCTTCAAAGTACATGTCTCATATTTAATCACAATTGATATAATTAAGTAGTAGAATTTAGGATGACTCATCATAACAATCACAAAAGTTATACAAAAATAATGTTAATGTTAATATAATTTATGTCGTAATAGGATGTCTTAAGGGGTCCTAATAGGACTTCTTAAGGGGATAAAATAATTCAAAGTACATGTCTCATGTTGGATCACAATTAATATAATTAAGTATTAGACTTTAGGGTGACTCATCATAACAAATGATATAATTAAGTATAAATATTTAGGATATATGTCCTAATAGGACGTCTTAAGGGGATCAAATACTTCAAAGTACGTGTCTCATATTTAATCACAATTGATATAATTAAGTATTAGAATTTATGATGACTCATCATAACAATCACATTCTATACAATTTAAATAGTGTGTCAATGTTAATTTAATTTATGTCGTAATAGGATGTCTTAAGGGGATCAAAGAAGTTCTCAAAATTTGGTGAAGTTTCCCAAGGCAACCAAATTTAATAATAATATACATGATATTTAGTGATTATACAATCAAATTTAAAGTTTCAAAGTAGGAAAACATGCACATTTAACTAACAAAATATATAGAATATTAATTTTGATATATAAAAGTGTAGAGTATAATTGTCTATGTACATGTATACAAATTTGTACAAAATGTGTAATCATGTAATTGTGTATGTACATATATGCCAACTCAAAATAATGTTTAAAAAATGTGGTTATGCCATCTCAAGAAAATCAGAAACTTGTGGGGAATGTAGCAGGTCTTCACGCCACCTGATATCAAAATGATACAAGCAATATCAATGAAATCATCAAAACATGTATTTTAATTTATATAAAACTATCTATATACGCAACTTGTACCTATATTTACAAGTGTTCCAAACATGTGTGTAGATTGAATATTCATCCTCTCCTTTTTGTTTCAAAGTATGAGATCAATGTGATGATGGCTTTGTTAACACTAGAATTTGCACCCCGTTGAACCTGATGTTCAACACCCCAGTGTAACATGGGAAGACCTATAAATTTGTGGGTTACTTGTAAGCAAAGGTTAACCTTTGGAGAAGGTCGGATTCCTATGGTGTCACTATTCTACTGATTCCTTTTGAAGGAAAAGGGAGAAAGAGTGCTAAAATGAATAAAATTATAAAAGTGAAAAGAAGTGATACACCAAACTTAAAGGGAGGCAATGAAATCCAGCAGAAATTCAATTTACACAACTTGTTACTGTAATGTTCATGCAATTTTCTCTAAAAGATCAAATACTTTAACTTGCAGGAGGAAGAAAAACTTCACACTGAGCAAGTGATTATATTTAATTGACACAATCAGCAACTTGAATGAACATGCTAATTACAGAAAAGGGTATAAGGCATGAGACAAAACTAAAATGAAACTAAAGCGCTTACAAGATAGTTTGATCAATCATAAAACATACGCCAACTGTAAGAACAAGATGGTAAGGAATCAAAACTAGAGAACACTCAAGGTAAACTATATTCCATATCTCCATGAGTTACAAAAGGATGCAAGAACTATGCCAAAGGACTGTAAAAGTCACTATATCCAAAGCTGCATCATCCATAACTCTCTTTTAAAGAGTAAAAAATGCCATATATACAAAAAGTGTCGGCCCCTGCCCTAGGGCTTACAAAAAAATCAGCCTCTAGAAAGATACACCCTTAGATCTTTTGAATCAAGTTACTTCTACATTAAATGTGCATCCTCGTTGTCTATGTCGGTGAAGGATCACTCCAGGAATGGCCTCAAGATCTTTTGGAATAATCGCATTGGCCTCTGGCCTCCATGTCCACCCTCAAACTTCCATCAGAGCCGCCTTGAATGTGGTTGTTTTGATCCTCCTCTTTGACTAGAATCTGGTTATAACCAGAATATCCATCCAAAAGAGAGAACCTCTCTGAACCAGCAACAACTTGGAGAATTTGTTCCATAGACGATAAGGGATAATGATCTTTCAGAGACGCTCTATTAAGGTCTCTAAAATCTACACATAATCTTACCTCACTGTTCTTTTTTCTAACCGAAACAAGGTTAGAAACCCAAGATGTGTGTTTAATTGGAAATACGATACCCCCCTCAACTAACTTGGTCAGCTCTTTGATCATTAAAGGTTCAAGGTTGGGGTTCAATGGTCTTTGTTTTGTCTAACAGGCTTGGCACCAGGTTCTAACTCAATTGTATGTTGTGCAATATGAGGATCAAACCCTCTTAAATCAAAATATTGCCAAGCAAAAACATCATGATACTCTTGGCATAAAACAATGAAAGCTCTCTTATCTTCAACTGAACAGATTTTTCCTAATTTGAGAAGCTTACCTTTAAAGATTTCCACTTCTTCATAATGATCTTCTTTCACTTGAATGTTGACTTTGTTCTTCTTAAGCTAATCATTAGAATTGAATATGGATTCCAAGGTAACCAGCCCTTTGGGAAGTTTATTTTTCTTCAGCTGTATCACTTGATCATCAGACTGGTGTTTGATCTTTTCTTGGTTCACTACAAAAAATTGATCTTCTTGGAGCAGAAAGGTTAAAATCTGTTCATCGCTTTCAAATACCTGCCAGTTAATGTTGTTATCAGGAATTCATGGCCTGATAACCACCTCAACATACTGCTGTATTTTATCTTTTTTGATATCACCTGGGATATCAAATTGTGCCCCAATTGCTGCAAGTCTATCAGCATGCTTATTCTGATTTCATGGAATAGAAATCAGATTGAAGGCTTTAAATTCTTCAATTATGTTCCATACTCTGTTTCTATACGACTTCAAAGCATCATTCTTGGCAACATTCAACCTTCTAACTTGATTAACTATCAATTCACTGTCTCCATAGACTTACAAACAATCGATTCCTCTTTTCCTTGCCCACTCAAGGCCTTGAATGAGTCCTGCATACTCACCATTGTTGTTAGAACATGCAAAAGCAAAATGAAAAGCTGAAAAGTACTTATCACCTAGTGGAGAAATCAGCATTGCACCTCCACTTGCTCCATTTGTTGCTTCTGGAACCATCAAAAAACATTTCCCAGAGTTCACTTTGTTGTTGCAACAATTGATTTGTACTTTTTTTGAGGTTTGGAACCTCTACATCAGGTTCAAGCATCACATAATTACCCATACCGACATCTTGAATAAAATCGACAGGATTGTCCAACACATTTTCAGTTGCCCATTCATGTAGCAGCACATCAGGAACAACTTCTGCTTGAAGTTCTTGAGCGGCAGCTAGTTCACTGTCATTAAAAATGACACAATTTGTGTCTGCAGCAGTAGGAACAACATTGATAGGACTTGGGTTATACGGCTCAATATGATCTTTAGCCAACTTTTCAGATTTAATGGTAACTTTAGTTCCGCATCTTGTTCTAAACAACATATGTGACCAATCAGCTGACACATAACCACCTATCTTAGTTGTAAAGTCTCTTGAGAGGCACAAAGAAAAGAAAGGTGGGAGATCTATGACACATATGTCCTGAGGAACTGAAAAATTCGGACAAGTATGAAGGGTAAGACTGAAACTTTTAATAACACCCAATGTATTAACAGAAGTACCATCCAATTGAATCACTCATTTCTCTAAAGGTTGATACTTCAGTCCAAGCTTGTCAGCAATTTGCTTTGGCATTACTGAGCTACTAGCTCCACTATCTACCATACAGTTATGAACTAACTTATCACCTATGATTACAGACACGCAAAATGGAGGTGGTTTGAATTTTTTTCCTGCCTCTTTGCTGGGCTGTTTATCATTTTCTTGAGGATTATTTGTCAACACAGTTCTGACTTGACCTATTGGAGACTCAGATTCATCAGACACTTTAAAATTTGACAAAGCTGAGTGTAACATATCTTTTTGACCTGGGATAGCTAATGAATCCCACATAGACATCATAACGCTCATCTTTTTCATACTATCAAGAATATTATAGGGTACAACTGGGCTCACTTTATGATGTACCTTTATGCCAGCATGATCAGCTTGCAATTGTGGCTGCTCCTTAACTGGGAGTTGTTGATTTCTTTGCAAACCCCGAGTCACTTGAGATGTAGATGGTTCTACAGCTGTTGCTTTTCCTTTATCAACTACTTGATCAAGCTCAAAAGATCTTTTCTTTGCCCTTGTGTTAGCTGCAACTGGAGAATTATCTTCATTCAATCCATGGAATTCTTCACCTTGCCAGTTAAGTAGGGTAGTATCATTGGTAAGCTAATCTTGGTGTTGTGGAGATGCATCATTGAGTGTATTTTGCTGTGAACTTGGGGCATTATGTACCATAAGTGCTTGATTAATAAGTCTGTTTGATCAAGTGACCTGATTGTGAGCTTGGTTACAAGGGTAGCACCACTCATAATTTGTTGCTAAGTTGTTTTGAATAGGGACAAGATCCTTAACTGCACTAACAGGTGTTGGAGCATAAGCCTGAAAAGGTCTAGTATTTACACTTTGTCTTGGGCCCTGGTAGTTGCCTTGATAAGCCTGTCTATTACCTTGATATTGTTGTTGTTGACCTGAATTCTACTATTGATAAGGCCTGTTATATGATTGCTACTTTTCCAAGCTCACAAGCTTATTACCAAAAGTCTGTAATAAACTTTTGATCTCCTGTAACTCATTTGAAGATCTTGAAACAACAGTTTCTTGTGTTACAGCAACTGGAATAGCGGTTGATGCTGCTGGAACAGGTGGCAAAGGTGCAAAAGGTGGTATATGCAAAGGGATATTCGAATGAATATCTAGAAATATAGGCATTGGTGGCCTAGGAGCAAGTTTACCATCTTGTATTAGGTTGTTTTAAGCTCTGATTGCTACTTCAAATGCATCTGGTAGGGAAACACCCCCCATTGATTGTATCATAACGGCTATATCGCTGTTAAGGGCCTTCAAAAAGTACAAAAATGCATATTTTGGAGGTGGTCTCACTATTGCAGGGATTCTATCCCAGGTTCTTTGAAATCTGAAATTAAAATCATTCATTTGCTCCTGAGGAGCCCTCTTAAGCGTAGTTAATTGCTCCAACAAAGATAAATTATCAGACCTGTCCTGAAACTGCTTGTGTAATTTGTCACCCAACTCATCCTAGGTGGCAACTGAACCTACTCCAAGACTCTTGAACCACTGTAATTCTCTTCCTTTGAATGATGTTGCAAGTAGTCTTACAGCTACATCTTCTTGTGTGATATGGTGCACACCACATAAGGAAGCAACATCTCGTATATTTTCAATCGGGGTAATCTGATCTTCCCCAGTGAAAATTGGCAAGCTTTTCAAAGCTGCCAATGGAATGTCATTGTGTTGTAACAAATTTAATGGACTACCTCCATTAAATGGCACAAAAGGCTGATTTCTGGGAGCAGCCATTAGAGGTGGTTGAGGTGGGTTTACTTGCACTCTAGGTGAAACAAAAAATGAGACAACAATATGAGATCTCACAGATGGAGGAGTAGATTTAGTTCTTCTAGAATAGATAAATGTTGTCCTTGTCCTTTCTGTTACCCTGCCTTGTCTTCTGGGTGGTGACAACTACAAATATTCAAAAGGAACTGAGCTGCTCCTTGTCTGAACTCTTCTCATAAACTATAAAAGCACTGATTCTGAAATTCTTTCTCTTAATGGAGTCGCCAAGTATGCTAAAATAACTTCTGCAAAGTCTGAAACTTGTTGGTTGCATACCAAACCAACAATATAATGTGGAACGAGTCCCACCGGGCGTGCCATAAACTGTTAACACTAGAATTTGCACCCTGTTGAACCTGATGTTCAACACCCCAGTGTAACATGGGAATACCTCTAAAGTTGTGGGTTACTTGTAAGCAAAGGTTAACCTCTGGAGAAGGCCAGCTTCCTATGGTGTCACTATTCTACTGATTCCTTTTGAAGGAAAAGGGAGAAAGAGTGCTAAAATGAATAAAACTGTAAAAGTGAAAAGAAGTGATACACCAAACTTAAAGGGAGGCAATGAAATCCAACAGAAATTCAATTTACACAACTTGTTACTGTAATGTTCATGCAATTTTCTCTAAAAGATCAAATACTTTAACTTGCAGGAGGAAAAAAAAGTTCACACTGAGCAAGTGATTATATTTAACTGACACAATCAGCAACCTGAATGAACATGCTAATACAGAAAAGGGTATAAGGCATGAGACAAAACTAAAATGAAACTAAAGCGCTTACAAGATAGTTTGATCAATCATAAAACATACGCCAACTGTAAGAACAAGATGGTAAGGAATCAAAACTAGAGAACGCTCAAGGTAAACTATATTCCATATCTCCATGAGTTACAAAAGGATGCAAGAACTATGCCAAAGGACTATAAAAGTCACTATATCCAAAGTTGCATCATCCATAACTCTCTTTTAAAGAGTAAATAATGCCATATATACAAAAAGTGTCGGCCCCTGCCCTAGGGCTTACAAAAAATATCAGCCTCCAGAAAGATCCGCCCTTAGATCTTTTGAATCAAGTTACTTCTGCATTAAATGTGCATCCCCGCTGTCTATGTCGGTGAAGGATCGCTCTAGGAATGGCCTCAAGATCTTTTGGAATAATCACATTGACCTCTGGCCTCCATGTCCACCCTCGAACTTCCATCAGAGCTGCCTTGAATGTGGTTGTTCTAATAATCATAAATGTCAATCTACCGCTCGCCAACAAACACCACAATTGTCTTTGTGACTTGAAGTTTTTTCCTTTCTGCCTTTTTCCTGCTCAAGATCTTTCTGCAAGTTGACCGTCTTTGAGAAGCAACATCCGACCTCCCTTGTTAGATCTCCACACCATTGCTTCACCGAGCTGCTCCATCACTTTTGATCTCAAAGTAAGTCCATGTTGTTTACATTCTGTTGATCTTCTTGGCACTGATCAAGCTACCAAGGGTTCACCTGTAGCTTCCTTTGATTGGTTGAACAAATGCCACATGGGATCGCCAGATAGTCAAAGGTTATTCCTATAGACTCGCATGTCGGTGAGACACTATCCGTGTCTCCCCGATGCCACAATGCTCCACAACAATTATCGGCATAACTTACCATTATTGGCGAGACCTCATAGCGAGCTACAAGAGTTATACCGATATCGCCTTTGTCATCGCCCAGACTATCGACAAGATAGATCACTTTCAACAAGAGGTCTTGCCGAAAGCACCTAACAGTAGATAACACTTTAACCAGACCATCGACAAGACTTCATCGGGTCGACAAGATGTTACAGCTAGCCCTTCATCTTTCCCCCCGAGGTCAAACCTTTCGTTTCGGCAAGACTCCTCTCCAGTCGGGAAGACCTCTCATCAAACTCATTCCGCTTCGGTGAGACCACCTTCGGTCGGTGAGACATTACACCAACCGAGCCTTTTGTCAGTGAGTGCAACTTCCTTCGGTGAGACCTCGCCCTATCGGCCAGACCTTTCATCGAGCTCAAAACATTACATCGAAGGGAGAATCCTTCGGTGAGACTCCAACGAGTCGGCTAGACATCACGGTGAGTGGCAGGAGTCATATCGATATCCCCTCGTGAAGAAACGTCGGTGTGACATTATCGGGTCGGCAAGACATCTCCCTGAAGCAAACCCCCTTCACCGAGACTTCGACCATTCGGCCAGACCTCACGGCGAATGCAAATCTTTCTCCTTGTTGACGGCCTTGTGAACAACTTTCGGTGAGACTTTCGTTTGTCGGCAGGACCTTTCATCGAAGCCACCTCGTTTCGGCGAGAGCTCATTCTGAGACCACCATTCCATTTTAGCGAGACCTCACCCGGGTTGGCAAGACATCACGCCGATGACACCTCCCTTTGCCAAGACCTCCATCTTTCGGAAAGACCTTGTGCCGAAGGCAATCCCCTTCGGTGAGACTTTATGCAGTTGGAGAGACATCATCCCAAAGCAAAGCATTCCCCCCGACACCACCCTTGTGAACAACTGTCGGCGAGACATCCCAAGCGGGGAGAGATATAAAACTTCACAGCGACCGAGATGTCTTGGCGACCATGAGGATTTCAAACGGGTATAACACACTGCTAGTCGGCAAGACATTCAGCTGGTCTCAACGACTTTCTTTTTTGAGGAGTTTTATGCTAGATCCAAATGAGGCATGCCTTCTAACATACTTCCTTGAGAAATATCATCGGGTGTATGATTTAATCCTGCACAACAATGTCCCCATTTGGCCTTCATGAACACTTGAAACATAGATTGCCCTGCCTGATTGAGCCCGTAGGTGAAAAACAGGTAACAGGCTTAAGGATACAAAAAAGGATAATAAATCAATTTTAACTATTAATGTACAAGCAATATCAATATATAACCAAAACATGTATTTAAATATATTTTAACTAATAATTACCTATTTTTACCAAGTATTCCATGTTGTCTAGGTTGAATTTGCATGGAATCTCCTTTTTGTCTCAAAGTATGTGATGAATTTGTGATGATGGCTTAAGGTTATAAAAGGACAATTTAAATCAATTTCAACTAATAACACACAAGAAATATCAAAACATGTATTTAATGTATTTAAAAGGACAATATAAAACTAAAACTATATTTACCTGTATTTACTTATTCCCTTGTACTATTTGCATCCTCTCTTTTTTTGCAACACACCTATGATTGTCTCATGCTCTTCCATTGAAATTGTCCATAGCTCTTTATTTGTAGGTCTTCCACGATACCTCACTAGTTTTATATTTGTTGCCACCACTAAATGTGAGTAGTATATAATCTTCTTATGTGTTTCATAATCTTCGAATACATGCAAACCATTCTTCTTTATTAGGTATTTTTGTAGCCAATTGCCAACAACCACCACTGAACCTATTGGATAATAATAGCCATCATCAAATAAGTTCTCAAAATTTACTTAAGGGGATCAAATAAATTCTCAAAATTTTCTTAAGGGGATCACCAAACCTATTGGATAATGATTGCCATCATCATCTTCTTGAGGTGCTATTAACTTATTTTTAGTCTCCACACATTGATCCAACCAATATTTCATTTCCTCTTCATTCTCCTCAGGTGCAACAACAACATACACATGTCCTGCAAAAAAAAAATTGATTCAATAACTTTCATATGTCCATATAATTTGACCAATCTACATACATGCATTCATATGTATATAAATACATAAAAGCATTACAAAATAGTAATAAAAGTGAAAAAAAAAGAAATAAATTGAATTAAATTACCTTCTTGTACAAGGTTTGAAACATGATCATAGTCATTTGATGCAAACACTTGATCATTGTCTTTAATTGTTGTTTCATATTGATCGTGTGCTTGTGCAGGTGTCAACGATCTTTTCTTCCACTCTTCAACCCATTATGTATTCTCACATACTTCCCAATATCTTGAAATACAAAACTGACAAAAACATGCAAGCTTCCTTGTCTAGATAGTCCATGTACTTGCATTTAAACTCTTAAATGGATGCCATTTAGTAGATCCACTAATTGTCTCGCAATCAAGTCTAGGTAGAATGTTCTCTTCTTCAACCAACCAAAAGAATTAGCGAACTATAGAGTACTCGCTTGATCCGGGTGTATATAATCTTGTATTGCACCAATCCACAATCCCACGTGCATCTTTAAATTTTACTGCATCCTCAAATTTCAATTGCTCTCTAGTAAGAATTCTTTTAACACACACACCGGCTTTGGATGATGTTCTCCTTTACCATGTACAACTTCAAAAAAACTCCACACATGTTGGAGAATATGTTCCTTGTGAACCCTACTTAACCAATAGAACATTCAAGCATTCTTGAACTATCCCATACAATTATATGACCATATGAGATGTTTTGCAATTTGCATTCCTCTTTCTCTTAAATTTGTGTAAAATATATTGAAATAGTATTGAAAAAACTTTGATGAGTGTAACTGCTTGTCACTCAAATAGAAATGATACTCCATCAAAAAATTTCTATCATCCTTTGTGTTATCATGTGCATGTTTGTAAACAATATGGACAAACATAGCCACTTGCATTGAATTGTACTATTGTGATTGGATTTCCTCTTGTGGAGCTAGAGTATAGTTTTCCACAAAATCAACCATTGATAGTATAGTTCCAACTGGAAATGTGTTTCTACATGCGCAAAATTGTCCATCAGGCCATCAAGCATGTTGAGAGTGCTTGACATATTTTGGTACATTCCTACTCTTAAATTCTGATATGAATGCATGTACACTAACTTTTTCTGTAATTAAATCACAACACTTTCCAAATTTTCCATCTTTTAAAGAATAGTCAACATTCTTAAATTTTTTAACATCCACTAATTGTTGTCCAAAATCATTTTCAACACTTTCATGCATACAAACTCTTAAGAATGAAAGATTGCCACAACTAGTGCATTGTCCAAAAATACATGAACTTAAATAAAATAATTTCCCATTAGATCTTTCACAAAACAAACTTGATATAAACTCCTTTATTGTTTCAGGTGGCATATTAATACCACATTCCTGCATAATCATGTTAGTATGTAAAGTACAACATATATATCGAAAAACATCATAATAATAATGAAATTGAACATACATTTTACAACAAGATATTCGTTGCTTATTAATTTTTACATACCAAGGTTTACATTTTTCAAAAGATCTTTGACTTATTCTAATATTACCATGTAACACTAAATCACCACAAAATTTTCTATAAAATTCAATTTGTGTTGTATCTAATAGGTGTTTTGGATGAGGATTGTGAACTTTGGACCCCACTCTTAATTTTAAAACATCTCTAGCATTAGATGATACCTTAGTATTATCATGCCAATATTTTTTAATCAAATGTTTGATTTCAACATTCAATTTCATGTCAGACCTTGAGAGTCGACCGCTAAAACTCCAACATTGGTTGATTGGATTATTTTCTATACTTTCTCTTCTCTTTGCCGCTCTTACCAATGTTTTAGGATGTATTTTTAGAATTTCACTAATATTGCTTACCATTATTTTATTCAAAGTTGCTTTATTAACTATAGCAGTTGTTATAGCTCGTCTTGCTGAATTCTTATCTTTAGATTGACTATTCTTTCCAATAGAGTCAATGGCACTAGCAATAGTAGACATAACATGTTTTAGTGATTGATCTTTTCTTCTTGGTTTAAAAAAAATACCTAACTTTTTCATTACTTTTCTCATTTTCCATTTTTTCATCAATTGCATCATTAGTTGACATTGAAATGATAGTTTTTTACGATAAAAAATTCTTTGTATAATCTATTGGCATGCATTCTATTTGTCTCCAAGAAATATTACCAGGAAGATTATCCAAAAAATATCTTTCAATTTAAAAAAGAATATTTTTCATTTTCAGCATCACATCTTGGATTTTCATTTTCATTTTCAACTTCAAAACAATTTTCATTTTTATCTTCATTTTCATCAACAAAACGGTTTTCATTTTCATTTTCGAAAAAATGATTTTCTTTTTCATTTTCAACGACAAAATGATTTTCATTTTCATTTTCAACAACAAAACAATTTTCATTTTCATTTTCATTTTCAACAACAATTTGTCTAAAATTTTCTTCTCTATGAATATTATCGATGTCAACATCATTAAATCCAACTTTTAAAACTCCTATAAAAAAAGCTTCCATTTCATTCAAAGGTGGATTTGAAGACGTACTTGGATTTGTGCCTATTGAAACATTCTCCATAGCATTAAAAGGGGGATTTGAAGACATACCAGGACTAGCTTGTATAATCATATTATTTTCCACAATAACCTCTTACAAATTTGTATCATCTACATCCATGATCTCCTTAATGTTTTTATCTTCAATAGTTGTGGAATTGGATGCTTCAACATTATTCATTGATTGAATCCTCATTCTTCTATCTCTATCTTTTTGCCTCCTCTCTATTTGCTTCAATTTCTTTAGGGGTCAATACCTTCATATCTTTCCTCTTATTACGAGCTTGTGATCCCATGATTACAAAATTCTGAAGCACAAATGAATGTCAATAGTGAAAGTCTTCCTCTTTTGTCCCTCCTTCAAACAAGTAGAAAATGAGCACAATTCCACTCAAAAACTATCCCAATGATGCCTCCTTTCAAAAATTCAATTCAAATTGCAAGTTGAAGACCCTGTAGAGACAAAACTTGATAGCAAATAGGTGAAATTGTCATTGTGAGCTGTACACTGTCAAGTTGCATAATTGACAGTAATATTTTGCAAGTAAAAATTAAAAAAAAAAGGTCAAAAAAGAAATGGGATCCTGTTTCTTTTTTAGTGGTTAGAATAATAAATAAAAGAGAGCACGATCCCGTTTTGTAAATTGGGATCTCGTTTCTTAAAATTTTGAATTTTTGGTTAGGTTTTTGCCTTGTTTTTCAGTTCAAGAAAAGGCTTGGGGACCTGAACCTAAGCTTTGGACCTAGTTTGACCTCCAACTTGAAGGTCATGTTAATGTCACAAGAAAATGGTGGCTTTGGACATATGTCTGAACACCTTTTTTACAATTTTTTTTGATGAAATTAAAACCCATTATAGATGAGACAGTGAAGATTCCAAATATGTAATTTAAAAAAAAATGGATTATTTTTTCTATTTTTCAATTAATTTATGACGAAACTGGTCCATAAACTTGAAATGTCAAGATTTTTTAGTATTTTAATAAATTTTTATTAAAATATTTTTTTTGTAAAATGAATTACACGAAAACGTACTTCAGACAATTATTTTCAATTTGAAAAAAAATAAAAAATGATAAGTTTAGGTCATCTTATGCGTGATGTACATGACAATTTTTCAAAACAACAAATATGGCCAATAAAAATTTAACAAAACAATAAAAATATAAAAAATATAAAAAAAATCGAAAACGTGCTGCAATGAGTTACAAATATTTTCCCAAAAGGATTTAGAAAAATATGATTATTTAGGTCAAAATATGGATGACGTACATGTGCATGGTATGGTAAAAAAAATGACTTTTAAACAATGGTTTTTAGAAATGCATATTGAAAATCAATTTATATCATTTGGGTAATGAAAATAAATTACATATTTGGAAACTAGACTCCGAGTACTACATTTTGTGATTAGTGACTTTTTTTAAGATTTCATCTCTAAGTGCTTCAAATTTTAAGATCAAATGTGACAAGTTCTAAAAATCAGGGAAAACACTTCCACTTTTTGGCCTAAAAGTGGACTCAACTTCTTGCACACACCCTGTTGCAGATATTAGGTTGAAGAAGGATTGAAGATCTCTTGAAGAACAAAATTGGAAAAGTTGTCAAAGTTGCAAAAGGTTTCAAAGTTGTTGTCAATTCACGGAATCTCACCTACAAATCCGATTTTTGACTTTCCGACACTAAAACCCAGATCAAACAAAAGCTACAAATTGACATCAGAGGATCCCGAAAGTTGTTTGAAACCTTTGCATAGAGACCCATTCACCAATGGGAGAATGTCCCATTCTGCTTTTTGAAACTACATCTTGGTGATTGGTACACAATGTTTAACCTTTCTTAGATCTACAAAAAGTTTACTATTTCTATTTGTATTGAGCTTTAAATTGATGTTTCAAGTTTGAATGAGCATAATTGAGTAGATTTGTTATTTTTAGTTCTCCCAAAAGTGTTGTTTAGGTTGATACCCCCATCCTCAAACATAAGGAAATTAGTAGATTCTCTCATTGAGTTGACTCACCTAAGGGTTGCAAGTCAATTCTTTGTTTGGATCTCATTTCCTAATGAAATAAACGAAAATAGGTCCATATTTGGTGAACCCCCTTTAACCCTTTTCAAACACACCCTATTTTTCAATGTTTCAACAATATAGTCTTAAAATAATAATAACTAAAATATTAGGTTCAAGATTAAATTTATTATTATAATTATCATTATATAGATTAAGTTACAATTATAATTATATATTTCTTATTTAAATATATATAAACCATTTGGAAGTAAAATAGTATCACATAGTGGCATTTTAGTAAATTGTAAAAAGAATATTGATTAGCATAGTTGAATTTCAAATTGTTCCTTATAACTATTAAATATATTATAATTAATATATATGTTGGCTATGTTTTAGTTTTCTTTATGTAATTAATATAAATGTTTTCTTCAAAGGTATTTCTATGGAAGAGTATATACCATTTTGTTATACTATATGAAATTTTAATTTCTTTGCGAGATAGGTTAGGTAGGTACCTCACGATTAATATTTTTGGTATCTTTTAGGTAGATGCATTTAAAACATAGTGGTTTATTAGGTTTATTAAATTTAATGTATAAGTGAGTGTCAATTTTATATTAAGAGGCTTTTATTATCCACTTGCTCTATGATAGCTCTGTCGTTATAATTGAACCCTTTATAAATTATAAATAAACCTTTATAAATCATTTGCAAATTAAATTGAATGTAAACATACATAATCAACCTTTTTAAAAATAAATATCTATTGGAAGTACACATTAGGCTATAGTTATAAAATTATTTATATTATAAATTTAAAAACTAAAATAGCATATCACTACATAAGTCATAATGTAGTGTTATGCAAACTAGTTTCTTTAAAAATGTTAGATTCAATCAAACAAAGCACCCCTATGTGCTTTGCAAATAGGGGAAAATTGGATTATATATGAATTGCTAGCTTGGGATGCATATTGTATGCAATAAACCTCAATAGAGTAAGATCAAAATCACATTTTCATTGATCTTTTCAATCACAAAATAAATACTATTATAATAATTCAAAAGCAAGTACTTGCCACCAAACAAACATCAACATATACCTAATATTGGAGATACTCGAACATCCACTAAAATATTTAATTAATTATTTTTAACAATTCATCATCTATTTATATCATCATAATTAATTAAATTAAATATTATTCATTCCTATAATTAAAATATATTTAATTAATTATGTTTCTCCTTTTCTTCTAAAGTTAATTAATTTAATTAATTCAACCATAACAACCATGAACAATTCTTCTAATCTCCATTCACATTTTATCTAATTTAATATTCTCCCTAATCCTCAAACTTGCCATCATGTAACAAGTGTCCCCCTCTTCAATGCTCAAACATGTGTGGGAATGCATAGATCTCCATCACCCTCCAACTCATCTTTTGACTTGACCCATCATGGATTGCTCGGACATGTGTGACATTCTCCCACACGTGTAGCCACCCTGCACTTTCCTCTTTCTTCAATATGTTATTTTCCTTAATTTCCTCTCCTCTTATACTTTCCACATTTTCTCCACTTATCAACCTCATGAACCTCCTTATGTGCGCACACACATGTGAACAAACCTAGCCTTCTTCCTCATAACATGTCACTCTTCTACCTTCTTGTGTTAATTCCTCAATCCTCTAACTCAATTTCAACTCTCCATCTCACATTACATCTTAGCCCTCCATTTTCTCTGTAAAAAATATAAATTAAAGCCTTCACTCCTATTTCCATCAATCCACTTGCAAGTAATCTTATGCTACTAATTTGCTCTCCAAAATCCATTATTATTGTTGTTATTATGCATGCTTACTAGAGTAATCTACACTTGAATCAACAACTATTAATCAAGTATTTGTGGAGCGTATTGAGTGGAGAGGGGCGAACTGCATTTCTCTCAATAAAAAGACCAATATTTTATTTGAAAAACAATTGTTTTTTATGTTCATCTTTGTGTTATTTTTTCATTCGATAGTAATCAACTAATTCAATAAATTATGAAAACAATAGTACTTAATTATTGACACTATAAAACAATAATAATTAAAACAAAATAACAATTGAAATACTCTTAATACTAAATTTATTTCTAATTATTAAAAATAAGTACAATTTCATATTAAATTTTTAAAGTACAAATATAAATATTTAATACCAATTAACAACATAATTGTCCTATTTCTTATTCTACTATTTCATAAATAAAAAAACCTCAAATACTAATTATAGCAAACAAATTGACCTATCAACTATACTACCTAAATCCTTATATTTACAATACTAAAAAAAACACTCTCCCTCACCCAACAAATATGCGGTGGCCATCCTTCTAATTAGCTGTGCTGTTCAATGCGACACGGCAGTGATTCATGTCCACTCTCGCCTTCAATCGCTGTGTGTGGCGAATACAATTTCCAGTCATTACTTGCAGCTCATTAAGACAAATTAAATTTCTCCAACGAACACATAGTGCCGTTGAAATATTTGCCCCGGCATCGGTGATGTTGCTCCAATTGCCAAGTAGAGAACGCAAATGGAATCCCGCTCGAATCCAATCCAAAATGGGGTACAAGGGAATGGGAACCCGGATCACACTTTCGCTCAACCCATTTCCAATGAAGATAGGATCTTGATAATGTTGATGAGAGACACGATCGATAGAGAGCTTCCCGGTTCACAGGTCCGCCTATCCTCCTGGCGCTTTATCTGAAGAAATTTGCTTCTTTTTTCAACCACGTTGGAATTTGGCTCTAAAATTTATGAAACTCAACGGCTAATACATAGTTTTACAATTGAAAGGATTCAATTTCAAAGCGCTTCTCTAAATTTAAACCATACAATAAATTATTTGGCTCTATTTGTTTAAATTTAGGTTTGAAATTTCTCAATAGATACAGTGTACTGTTTCTAGGTTTTTTATGTTTTTGTTTTAGAATGAGAAAGGGGATATACATGACGTTGCAAGTGTCAGACGGGTATTTATGGGTTTGAGTTAGTTATATATGTTGGCCAAACCTTCAATTATAAAAGAAAACCACAGATGGGTGAAATCCTTGCTTTTGTGTTGTTTTGGATGGGGACCTTACCATTTGTATTCCAAGGACTCAGGGGCATGTAGTTCTCCAAATAAATTATTTAATATTTACACTTTTCAATTCCAACTTAACCTAAAGTTGTTGATTTGAAGGTATGCAATCCTTTTAGGTTCCTACAACCTCCAAAGAAGTAGGAGATACATATGTTCAAGTTCATGAATTACAAATCTTACATTTATCTTCATGCATCCTTTCAATTATATTTACTATCACCCTAGTTGCATCTCTATGAGCCTTGTGATGTCCCCGCTCTAGTTAGTTCTCGGGAACAGTGTGTTAGCCTTTTTCTTGGACCCTTGTGGGCTAATTGGATTGGTTAGAGGGTCAATGATATTTTCTAGAGGAGTTGGTCGTTCTCTTTTTCAGAGCTTAGTGATTGGTTCACAGCAGGCGTTGGTAGTTCAGGGGTTGACAGCTTTTGACGACACGAGAATATTTGGAGTTTTGAAAGAGTTATGGATTTTTAAGTGATTTGAGTTAATTATTTAACTTAATGCTTTTTTATAAAGTCAAATTGACTTTATATTTTTTATATCACTTAAATATTACATAAAGGTGATTTAAAATTAAATCACTTATGCATAAAAGTGGGCGCCCAAATATTTAACTTGCAACTATTGAAAAAGTGATTTAAATATGATTTAAAATATTTAAATGTTGCAAGTGGCGTATCTTCTTGGAAATGCGTGCCTTTTTAGATATAAGGCATTTTGGGCAATGAGAAATTCATTCATGATTATTTCGACTTTGCCTTTGAGGTTTTCTCTGTGCTTTCCTCTGTGACTAGGGTTTGAGCAATATTTCCATTGGAGAACGATATCTCTTAGATGTTGAGCATTTTTGAGACTGTGAGAGACCAGTCGAATTAGTGCAACTGTGAGGGCTTCATTCAGAGGTTCTACATGCTTCTAATAGAGTTTATTATTCAGTTTATACTTGTCTGCAATAAGGAAGGGGGTTTCTACATTTGAGGCGTCCTCTTCAGCAATTCCACAGCTTCCATTTTTGGCTCTTTAGCATTCTACTTGGGCCGTACTTTTACATTGGGAAATGTGCCTTTTTGGGGAGGTGTGTGAAGTAACTAGTTGAAACGCCTTTCTTTTGGCTTTTGTTTGTATTCCATTCTTGGCGGCTACCTTTCTCAAGGGTTTGCATCCTGTTTCGGAGAGGGAGAAGTCAGATCTGGAGCCTAGGCGAGCCTTTTTGTTAGTTTTCATCAATTCTGGCTGGCAAACTGAGATACTTCTTTATTTAATTATTCTGGAGCATTTCGGGTATGTAATTCATTTGCAATCCCATTGTATGTATTGCAGAATAACATCTATTACATCTGTTGATCAAAATATTACTATATTGCATTTTTATGAGCTTTTATATGATGCGCCCCTTTTCTTCTGTTTACAAACTTTCTTTTAAAAAACTAAAAAACACAATAAGATTTAAGAAAAGTACAGGGGTTTGAGTTGTGAGCCAGTATGACTCATCATAGTGGTATCAGAGCTCTGATCCTGCCAGCCTGAAGGGTTAGCAGTTTCTATGCGGCCTCATTAGAATAGGTTTGACAGGTACTACTCACGCAGGAGTCCTGGTTTTCAGAGAAGTACTTTTGAACCATTTCCAGCGTTTCCGTTTGATGAACAGGAGGAAGAATTAGGCTTTGATAACATGGCTGACAGGGAAGCTGAAGGTTCTCACAGGAATCCTCTCAATGAAGAGGACAGAGAAGCTAGAGATGTACTTAGAGGCATGGTGGCAGGCCAAGAACAGGTGGCGAATATCCTCCAGCAGCTAAGCACAAATGTTCAAAATTTGACACTTCATAGAGGTCAGAATCAGGGTCGAGATCAGGAAGGTAGTATTCATGGAGAACCACACAGAATTATTGCTCCAGCACGCACCTTTGAGAGAGCTACTTGTCCTACTTTTATCAGAAATGAAGTTGATGAAGAGGAAGAGGTTGAACAGGGTGGTGAAGTGAACTTTGCTGATAACATCATGACTATGCATGATGAATGGGATGCATTGCCTCCAAGAGTTAAGGAGCACCTTAACTTCGATCGATTCATGAGCCAGAAGAGAGAGTATAACCGTAACAGGAATGATAGGAGGCCTAGAAACAAACAAAGTGATCTCAAACAGGCTACCAACAAACTAACCTTAGTTCACTATGATGGTAGTGGTAGAGTTACAGCACGTGCCTGGGTGAGTAAGTTGGATACATTCTTGACACTACGTCCTATGCCAGAGGAAGATGCTATACGATTTGCAGCTCTCAACCTTGATGGCGTAGCACATGACTGGTGGATTCATGGCATGGCAACACTACACCATGATAGGATTACATCATACCAGGAGTTTACTGATAGACTGGTAGAGAGATTTGATAGACGTGATCCCAAACTATTCTTCAGGGATCTTGTGCAGTTAAAACAGTTGGGTAGCTTGGAATCGTACATTGGAGAGTTCCAAAGACTATCCGTGATGGTGACAGGCATCTCAGAGAGAAGGCTGATCATATTGTTTATTGAGGGTCTTTTCGAGCCCATGAAAGGTTGGATAAAAGCATTTGATCCACCTACTTTACAGGAGGCCATGAGGAAAGCTCGCAGTATGGAGCTCACTACACCTCGTAAACAATTTGGCTCGAAATCATCTACTTCTTACACGGATAACAAAACTGATCCAAAGAAGGCTGATAATGCTGATCAAAAGAAAAAAATTGCAGCCCCTTTAGATCGTGAAACAATGAATGATCTACGTAGAAGGAAGCTTTGCTTTTACTACAAGGGCCCATATGACTTCAATCATGACTGTCCCCTCAAGCCTAAAGGGCAAAACAAGCACATGGAATGGTTTTATGAGGGAGAAACGTTGACTGATTTTTCTGATCAGCAAGCTGCAATCTATGACACAGATGAAGAGAAATCAGAAAATGAGGCAAAAATTGAGGTAGAGAGTGAGCTACAGGAAGCTCATATGTCCAGCATGCAGAGAGAGGGATCTTTCAGGTTCCGTGGGATTTTGGCGGGTCAAAGAGTCATATCTCTTTTGGACACAGGTGCAACCCACAACTTTATTGATTCACGGTTAGTGGAGAAAAGAGGAATTCAAACTTAGCAGTTTGAAGGCATTCGAGTGAAGGTTGCAGATGGATACACTCTCAAGTGCGAGAGGATGATTCCGGATTTGCCAATGAAACTCAATAATTTTGAGTTTAAGGCAGATTTTTATGTTGTGAACATGGGAGGAACAGATATAGTTCTCAGCATGAAGTGGCTTCATGCGATAGGAGAGTTCACACTTAATTTGCATGACATGGAGATGAAATTCAGAGTTGATGGCACAAATCATGTTCTTAAAGCCATCAAGGACAGCAATGTAAAAGAAATTTCACTCCGGAGAATGGAACGTTTGATTCGACACGACATGGTAGATTGGGCAGCTGAGTGCAAGTTAATGCCTTCACAGTTGGAGCAGCAAGCTTCTTCTTACCATCAAGATGTACAAGAATTCCGAATCAAACATGCAAAGGTTTTCAGTGCTATTCCACCAGGTAGACCTCTTGATAGAGGTATTGAGCATATCATAGAGCTGGATGAGGGCACAAAACCTATCATGATCACTCCTTACCGACACCCCAAACATTTAAAAGATGAAATTGAAAAAACTATTAAGGAACTTTTAGCTATGGGGCACATTAGGCCGAGTAAGTCACCCTTTGCTTTATCAGTTGTTTTGGTGAAGAAGAAGGATGGTACACTTAGGATGTGTATTGACTACAGGATGCTCAACATGAAGACTATAAAGAACAGGTATCCTATTCCACGGATAGATGAGTTGATAGACGAGCTTCATGGAGCTTGCTATTTCTCGAAGATTGATTTGAGGACAGGTTACCATCATATTAGAGTCCGAGAGGAGGATATTGAGAAAACAACATTCAGATGTCATTGTGGACGCTATGATTTCTTGGTTATGCCATTCGGTTTAACCAATGCTCCAGCCACATTTCAGTCTACTATGAACAGGGTTTTCCATCCTCACTTGAGGAAATTTGTATTGGTGTTCTTCGACGACATCCTGGTTTACAGCAAATCATGGGAGGAACACATGGTCCACCTGGATGAGGTATCGAGTATACTTGACAGGGAGTCCTTGTACGCCAAGGAGTCCAAGTGTGCTTTAGGCATGGCAGAGCTTTTGTATCTGGGTCACATTATCAGTGGAGAGGGAGTCAGCATGGATCTAGAGAAAGTTCGAGCTATCATTGATTGGCCTACACCTGAGACATTGACACAGCTTAGAGGGTTTGTAGGATTATGTGCCTTCAATCGTTGATTCGTTAGTGGATTCTCGCGACATGCTGCGCCACTAACTGATTTGACTAAGAAGGGAGCTTTTGTGTGGACACCTCTTGCATAGGCGTGCTTTGAGAAGTTCAAACTTCTCATGACTACATGTCTAGTTTTGGCTTTGCCGGATTTCACCAGACCATTTGAGCTACATTGTGATGCCAGTGGTGAGGGTATTGGTGCAGTCATCATGCAGGATCGACACCCTATAGCTTTCGAGAGCAGGAAGCTAAAAGGTCCTGAACGGAGCTATAGTATCTACGACAAGGAAATGTTGGCCATCATGCATGCCATGGCCAAATTCAGGCAATATTTGGTTGGTAGTAAATTCAGTGTTAAAATCGATCACAATAGTCTGAAACATTTTCTTGGGCAGCGGGATTTGAACAAAAGGCAACAGAAATGGGTCAGCAAACTTCAGTCCTATGATTTTGACATCTCCTATGTCAAGGGCACTCAGAATGTGGTTGCTAACACATTATCTCGCCGTCCACACTTGAGCTCCATTACACAGATTTTAGAGGACTGGAGAGACATATTAGTAGCGGAGTATGCTAAGAACCCATGGGCTTCTAGCATAGTGGATGGGACAGTACAGGATGACAGATACTCACTTGTAGATGATCTTATCATTTACAAAGGGAGGATATTTTTAGTCCCAGGTTCTGAGATGAGGGACAGAGTATTGAGATCATTTCATGATTCACCGATGGCAGGACATCCCGGTTACTTTAAGACCTACAGGCAGGTACAAGAGAGATTCTCATGGAAAGGTCTCAAGTCATTTGTTCTTCAGTATGTCAGGGAATGCCTTGTTTGTCAGCAGAACAAGCAAGAACATACATACCCTGTAGGATTACTCCAGCCGCTTCCTATTCTTGAGAGGAAGTGGGAATGCTTGTCGATGTACTTCATTACGGGCTTGCCAAAAGCTCAAGGGAAGGACAACATTTTTGTGGTAGTAGATAGATTGACGAAGTATGCTCATTTCTTCCCAATCACTACTACTCACACAGCTACTCAGGTGGCAGACTTGTTTTTCCGAGAAGTATTCAGGTTGCACGGGTTGCCTCGGAGCATAGTCAGTGACAGAGATAGCAGGTTTTTGAGTAACTTCTGGCAGGAGTTATTCAAACTTTGCGGGACAGAGCTCACTTCGAGCACCAGCTACCACCCACAGACAGATGGGCAGACTGAGATAGTCAATAAATGGGTGGAGGGATACTTGAAGAATTACAGTTCAGGGCAGCAGAAGGCATGGGTGAAGTGGTTATACCTTTGTAAGTATTGCTACAATACCACTCATCACATGAGCATTCAAATGACACCTTACCGAGCGTTATATGGATATGATGCTCCGAGTTTTCTAGATTTATTGCTGAGTGACAGTAGAGTACCTAGTGTTGGTGATCTATTGCAGGAGAACCAGGACATTATGAGAGCACTCAGGGAGAATATTCAGAAAGCTCAAAATTAGCAAAAGCAATATGCTGATCAGAGGCGAGTGGAGCGATCTTTCGAGATCAATGATTTGGTGTATTTGATGCTATAGCCTTATAGGCAGTCCACCCTTCGTAAGAGGGGCGCCGAGAAACTTAAGCCACGATACTATGGACCTTTCAGAGTTGTTAGACGTGTCGGTGAAGTGGCCTATGAGTTAGATCTTCTGGTGAACAGTAAAGTTCACAACGTGTTCCACGTGTCGTGCCTCAAAAAGGCGTTGGGACAACAGGTGACTCCTTCAGATTTACCACCCCTGGATGATGAGGGGAAGTTGATTTTGATACCTGAGGCCATTCTGGATTCCAAAGAGCGTCATCTTCGGAGGTGGGTTATCAGGGAGTATTTGGTGAAGTGGAAAGATCTGCCGGCAGAGGATGCTACTTGGGAGAGTGACAGTATTCTTCAGCATCCGGCTTTGAGTTTGCTTGTGGACAAGCAAATTCGGGGAGGGTGGACTGTGATGTCGCTGCTCTAGTTAGTTCTCGGGAACAGTGTGTTAGCCTTTTTCTTGGACCCTTGTGGGCTAACTGGATTGGTTAGAGGGCCAATGATATTTTCTAGAGGATTTGGTCGTTCTCTTTTTCAGAGCTCAGTGATTGGTTCACAGCAGGCGTTGGTAGTTCAGGGGTTGACAGCTTTTGACGACACGGGAATATTTGGAGTTTTGAGAGAGTTATGGATTTTTAAGTGATTTGAGTTAATTATTTAACTTAATGCTTTTTTATAAAGTCAAATTGACTTTATATTTTTTATATCACTTAAATATTACATAAAGGTGATTTAAAATTAAATCACTTATGCATAAAAGTGGGCGCCCAAATATTTAACTTGCAACTATTGAAAAAGTGATTTAAATATGATTTAAAATATTTAAATGTTGCAAGTGGCGTATCTTCTTGGAAATGCGTGCCTTTTTAGATATAAGGCATTTTGGGCAATGAGAAATTCATTCATGATTATTTCGACTTTGCCTTTGAGGTTTTCTCTGTGCTTTCCTCTGTGATCAGGGTTTGAGCAATATTTCCATTGGAGAACGATATCTCTTCGATGTTGAGCATTTTTGAGACTGTGAGAGACCAGTCGAATTAGTGCAACTGTGAGGGCTTCATTCAGAGGTTCTACATGCTTCTAACAGAGTTCATTATTCAGTTTATACTTGTCTGCAATAAGGAAGGGGGTTTCTACATTTGAGGCGTCCTCTTCAGCAATTCCACAGCTTCCATCTTTGGCTCTTCAGCATTCTACTTGGGCCGTACTTTTACATTGGGAAATGTGCCTTTTTGGGGAGGCGTGTGAAGTAACTAGTTGAAACGCCTTTCTTTTGGCTTCTGTTTGTATTCCATTCTTGGCGCCTACTTTTCTCAAGGGTTTGCATCCTGTTTCGGAGAGGGAGAAGTCAGATCTGGAGCCTAGGCGAGCCTTTTTGTTAGTTTTCATCAATTCCGGCTGGCAAACTGAGATACTTCTTTATTTAATTATTCTGGAGCATTTCGGGTATGTAATTCATTTGCAATCCCATTGTATGTATTGCAAAATAACATCTATTACATCTGTTGATCAAAATATTACTGTATTGCATTTTTATGAGCTTTTATATGATGCGCCCCTTCTCTTCTATCTACAAACTTTCTCTTAAAAAAACTAAAAAACACAATAAGATTTAAGAAAAGTACAGGGGTTTGAGTTGTGAGCCAGCAGGGCTCATCACAAGCCTCAAACTTGTTTATTAATAAAATTGCTTGTTTCAAATGTCTAGGTAATATATTGATCATCATACCATGCTTTGCATAAACAATAGATGAGCTACATTTATAATGATAGAACTAGAAGTGACCTCCAGATGTTTATTAACAATGAGGTGATCTCCAGATGTTCTAACTATGTTACTGTTTCTTTTTTCAAATTTGTGATTGTAAAGCTTCCTTAATGCCTGGGATAGCATATTTCCTGCTCCATTCTCTGCATCTCACCTTCCCATTCAACTGGGATAATCATAACAATTGTTGATTGTGCTCTTTCTAAACTTGTTCTGAGATTCAGAGCATCAGCATATTCGCAGGTTCTATTCTCACTCAAATTTGTGTCAATTTTTTCTCCTCTCCAATAGCCAAAATAAAACAATTCTTCTTCTCTTCCCCTCTTGAAGAATACTGGGATGATATATTATTCTCTCTGACTCCACTGTGCCTGATACTTCACCATTTTGTATTATTTAAAGATTCCTCAATTATATGTCAAACTGCAGTTAGGAGAGAGTGGGGAGTAGGTGGGTGGCCTCCTACCTGCCACCTCTCCCCCTCATCAACTCACTATGCAATTTGGCATGACAGTCGATTTATTTGGATTAAAAAATGAGCTTGTTTGTACCTCTAAATTGAGATTGATCTAAGGAATTTGGAGGTGATCATTGAGACAGAACTGTGTTAGTGACTCTTCAGAATGCACTCTTTGTGCTGGGTCATCTTTCTGATGAATAGAGAAACACATCGTTGATCTTAGTAATGAACAAGATCCCATTTTATTATTTCAACAAATATGGATACAATCATAATGACAATACTATCACTATCATACTTAATTACCCACCCTTGGTGATTATCATTTTCCGAGCACATATAATTGTAAATATTTAATAGTCAAAATTTTGTGGTGTGACATGTAACAAATTTAATATAGATGCCTCGATGCTGATATTACTTGGCATTTTTTAAATAGATTGTTTAAGATATCTGTGCTAGTTACTTCCATCATCAATGATCAATTTGTATCAGTGACCTCCAACTTTTCACTGAGTTCTAAAATTATGTTTCCTTTTCCATGGAAATTCTTCCTCTTTCATAGGCTTCTATAATACTCTGTTTAACGGTACATACTCTTTTCTTATGTTCAACTAAGACATTTTCAGATTTTCTTCTTTAGATGCTTTATCTTCTTCACAAGCTACATAATCTCTTGTCACTTTTATTTTCCTTCTCTGTTTCTAGATGTTCATATGCACGATGGTCATACTGGCCACATCTAAAAGAAATCTCGTCAATTCCTCTGTTACTACCTCCTCCTCCACAAGAGTAAAATTCATCTCTCTCACTTTGCAGCGAAGAGATTGTTTTTGCCCCAGCTTCATTTTTTAAATTAATTTGCCTTTGCCAACAATTGTTTTTTCACCTCCCTTATCTTCTCTTCTCATTTGTTGTCTTCTTAACAACTTTATCTTTATCCTAAAAGTCATCTAATTGGTTTCTTCAACATTTTACTTCTACCCTAAAAGTCATTTGACATGCTTCCTCTACAAGATGTAACTAAAACATATTTTGTTCATTTTAAATAGAAAGTCTAAGGCCATTTAAATACTTGGCACATTTCTTTTCATAACATCTTTACCTTAGAGAAATTACCTTTACCCTCGGAATCATCTAATTGGTTCCCTTGAGAATTTCACTTTTATCCTAAAAGCCATGTAACTTAAACATACTTAGTGCATTTTAAATAGAAAGTCTAAGGCCATTTAAATACTTGGCACATTTCTCTTCATCTTCATCTATGTGATTAGATCAGATGATTAGCTTGTAGAGTTCCTTCGTGCAACCCCTTACAATCAACTCTTTGTGCTTCAATTTCTGTAATGTCTTAAGCAAAGTCAGATGATAATTAGAAGGAAGAATTTCCTTTTGATTTTAAAGCCATTATATTTGAAGTTTTTAGTTTTTCTTTTCATTTTATTATTCTTTTTAAGTACACGTTTCCATCAAAAAATATTGTGATATTTCAACTTAGTACTTGCAAATTTAAGGGGAACCTCTATCTGTTCATACTCAAATAATCTTCTTGATCTCTAATCCAGTCTATGGATTCCTAAGGATTTAAACATCCAGAAAAAGTGAAGTATCGTGCTTTGAGTTACCTCCCATTGTGGAAATTATAAAGTTAGACTCTTCTTCAAATGATTGGATTTCATGTTGCTCCTCATCATTGATTTCTTCATTTATTTTTGAAACAACTCCTCTTTATCGGTTCATTTAGACAGTATTCAATTTGGTTTGGATGACTCTTAAAATCTCAAGTATTTTTATTGGTCAACCTCCTCAGTTTACAAGAGGTATTCCTTTATGAACTATTATTCTTCACACTTTTTTTACTTATAGCTTCAAATTTTTTTCTGATACCAAAAATGATGTTGTGGTTGAGGGTTGAATAGATAAACACCAACCTCTCTGATGGTTTTGAGTGTGTTAACACAAAATAGAGGTCAAAATTTACTCACATAAGAATTTGCAAAAATCTACATTGAGAGAAAATAGCTTCAAAATTTGGTTGCTACTCATAATTCATTGCATAAACTACTTGGCAAGATAAAACAAACCACACTTCTACCTTCTACTTGCCAAGTCATTTTAAAACACACACTCTACACCTAGCTTGGCTTTTGGACTTTCTTTCATTTTCTCTTCCATGATGCACCTGCTCACTTCCTTGCAAGCTGTAATGTCCCCTCTCTAGCCAGTGGTTTGGGAGTTAGGGTTAGCCTATGACTTTGGTCCACGTAGGCTAATGAGATGTTCGGGGGGGCCTTTGGAGGGTATTTAGGTTCTTTAATAGGCTTGGGTATTCATTCTTGCATATATAGCTTAGTGATCCAATTTATTGGTTGGTGGGCCTTACGAGGTAGTTTAGGAGCGCATCATTCATACTTACTATTTATAGTAAGTTATACCAGGGTCAGTGGTTACCACGTCTGCATTTGGATATTGTGTTGGGAACACTCTTAGGGGTTATTGCTAGATTATTGTTGAGAGTTGGCATTTTAATTAAATTATTAAAGTCAAATTAATTTAATAATATTAATTATTAAAGTGACTTTATAATTTAATGCATAGTAACGAGACTTGAACTCGGCACGGACTTGGCGAGGGTGACTCGACTTGGGACTCGGGACTCAGCGTAGACTCAGTAAAATGAAAAAAACCTCTGTTACTAGGTTCTTCATTTTAGCCCCCCGAACCGGCCAAAATACGTGTGGGTTCTGGTTCTGGTTCGGTTCTTCTCTGGGTTCGCCTGGGTTCTCCTGGGTTCTCCATTTTCCACCCAGGTTCTCTGTGGGTCCTCTATGAAGGACCCACAGAGAACCCAGGTGGAAAATGGAGAACCCTGGCTGAACCCGGGGAGAACCCAGAAGAACCCATGCGGACCCACGTCATCCAGCCTAGAAAAAGGCAAAAACTCGACTTAAAAACAAAAAATAAAACCCTAAAAAGTGCCTAGATTACCTTATATTGACTTGGTCAACCAAATGAGGCTCATTTTGCAAACTCAAAAGAGCAAAAACACCATTTTTTTGCCTCCAAGCTAAAAAATTATGAATATGATTACAGATTATATGGCATTATGGCATATTTACATTTACATTTTTGCAAATTATGAATATGATTATAGATTATATGAGGTATTACCGTATGGCGTATTTCATTGTTTCAATATTCTATGGCATTATGGCATTATGATCATATGATTATAATTTTGAGCATGCTTATGAGTCTATGGCATTATCATTATGTTTATATATATATATATATATATAGTAGGGCCGTACCTGTACCCGTACCCTAGGAATTTTTTTTTTTGCCGAACCGGCGAACCCGAACCCGAACCCGAATCCGCATATGAACCAGTACCCGAACCGGCAACTTAGAAAAAAACCTAAGAAATTTAGAGATTTTTAAGGATTTAAAACTTGTATCATGCACCCTTTAGTAAATAAACCTTAAAGACACAATAACATCATCAAATACAAGCACATTTGATCACATACACAAGTATACATCGATCACATAAGTATAAACGCAAATTGTAGTTGAGCTGCTGAAGGAAATAACACACTTAGATATATAAATATAGGAAAATGTATACAAAACACATGTAATATGAAATCCATGACAACGTTCCATACAAATATGAAATATCAAAACAATAACTACAAGTCTATGGCATAGAGGAGCCTGCATCCTTCCTATGAAGGCATCTAAGGTGGGTCTTGGATGATGTAGCAGTTGCAGCCATAGTCTCTACCTGTGTCTCCATGCCACTCTCACCAACACCAACTGTGTCTTCTCGTGCTCTAACCTCCGTGCTCTAACCTCCTTTGCCATGGCTACAACCTCAACCTCTCTATCTCCTTGGTCCACCCAATCAAGGTCCTCATCACTAAAGATTGGATCTATAACCTCGGTGATCCACTCAGACTCTAGATCAACCTCCTCTAGCGTGATTGGGGTGGAGTCATGGTTAAAAATCTGCTTGTGTTTGAGACGAAGGTTGTAATGAACATATACTAGATCATTCAACCTCTCCACGAACAGTCTATTGCACTTCTTGGAGTGCATGTGCTCAAACATACTTCAATTGCGCTCACAACTAGAAGAACTACATGGCTGACTCAATATACAAATGGCAATATTCTGAAGGTTTGGTGTATCAGCACCAAACATATGCCACCATCAATCTGAGATGAGAAAAAGAAACAAAATCAATCTCATTTCCAACTTTAAGTTTCAAGTTTCAAGTTCAACATTTAATAATAAATTATAATATAAAAAGAGGAAAATTATGCCCTTAAATATATTTTTACCTGGCTGTGATGTCATCCTACTATCTTTGCACATTTGACGTGCAAAGAGTTCTCCTTGTGCAATAGTAAAGGCGTCTATCTGTGTAGTAACAACAAGCATCATCCGCTCTTTCACCGAGTAGAGCCCACTAAGAACCTCATTATCTGCATGGAAATCACGGCGGAATTGGAAGGCCCTATTTAGGAAATATGCGGTTGCATGGAGGGGCCTATGAAGCTGGTGGTGCCATCTCCTATTAATGATCTCCCAAATGGGACGATACTTATCCTCAACTCCCCCATAGACGGATCTAATGGCCTTTTTGGCCCTATCCATGCCCTCATGTACGTAGCCCATTGCAGGCTTCTCCCCATCAATAACTTGTAGGAGAACTAGCAAGGGTTTGATGAACTGCAAACATTGTGAAACATTAACTTAAGTAAGTGTGAACAAAAATAAACAAATAAAAGTAAAATATGAATAAAAATTAGAACATAATGTAGAATTAAATTTTACCTTCACAATCTTTGTCGCTAGTGCCCAAAACCTTGGCTCATAAAAAATGCAATTTGTCACATCAATCCCTGTAGTGGTCGTAGCATAGGATGAGGAAGTCCACTCCTCATCAACAAACATACGCCTCAAAGCTGCCTTTGACCGAATCAAGGATTGCAATGTGATAAAATTAGTGGAAAATCTAGTGATGCTAGGATGAGCCAACTCCCTCAACCCCGTGTATTGCCTCATTAGGCTAAGGACCCATGTGTGATTGTATACAAATTTGGAAATTTGCCTCATTTGTTTCTTTTTCATTTCTTTTTGCAATTCAAATTTTTCTAATTGCACTTGCACCTCACGAATAGCCTCAGAAGGTGCATTAGGGCAGCCCTCTGCATCATGGACGGGTATGCGTGCAATATGGTATTTCAATTTGTTTATGCCTCTATAAAAAAGTGTTTTGCAATACTTACATTTGGCCTCTCTTTTTTTCTACCTGGGAAAGATTTCAGGATGTTTCCAAGTAGGGTCTTTTCTAGCTGGGGTTGTAGACATTGTGAAAAATATGGTTTGAGTTGCAAATGAAGGCTGCTGAAATAACAAGTAGGGTTTCTAAATTTATTAAAAAAAAAAAAGGGTTTGTAAAAACAATGCAAACTAAAAAAGAAGAAGAAATTTTTGCTTAAAAACACCAAAAAAAAGAGAAAAATTAAGCTTACCTCTTAGATTAGGCTTGAAATGAAATGCAAACTCCTTCCAATCATTGGTAAAAAGCTCTCAATGCACCTCCTTGCTGCTATGAAGCTGCCTGAATGCAATTTGATGATAGATTTATCTTCTAACTCCTTCCTGGTTGCCCTACAATGCTCTCTTGTTTTTCCTCACAACGCTCTTTTTTCTTCTTATTTTGCCAACCAAATGAAATGAAGTTGTTTTTAGGGTTGTGGAGGAGATACAAAAAAAAAAAAATTGCTTTTAGTTTTATGTTTTTTTTTGCTTTTTGCACTTGATTGTGCCGGCCGAGTCGAACAGACTCGACAAGTCTTGCCAGGACTCGTCCGGACTCGGCCGAGCCCCCTAGACTCGGCTGGGGTGACTCGACTCGGGACTCGCCGAGTCCAGGTGAGTCCATGCGAGTCTCGTTTTTGTGATTTAATGTCATAAAGTAACTTTCAATAAAGTACTTTATAATTTGGCGTTATAAGGGGATAAAGTAACTTTTTATTAAAGATATATTTTTTAAGTTACTTCATGAATATTTTATTAAAAGGGGGCTTATGTTTCAAAAGTAAATATTATTATTAAAAGTCAATTGCAAAAAGTGGCATTGGGATTTGGGGAAGGGATATTTGATATTTTATTTAAAAGTAAAATGCAAAAAGATGGACGTTAGGGTTTGAGGGGGTTAAAAGGAAAAAGTGAATGTTATTTCATTCATTCAATTCATATTCAGATTATTAATTTGCAAATGGTGAGAGCTAAGCAATAGGGTTTGTAGGCATGGAGTTTCAAGTTATTCTGAGGGTGGAAACCCTCGAATAGGATAGAGTTTACAGGTGTGAGAGATCACCCAAGAACTCTCGATTGAATGGTCACATACAAAGATCATTATTAGAGCTTTCATAGGTTTTTTGTAGAAACTCGTTTTCTCACGATTCCGGAACTGATTGTTTTTGCTTGTTTTTTGAGTGTTTTGATTTTTTTGTGGTTTTGCATATAAAGATAAAAATGCGATTTTGAAAGGAAATACTTCTAAAATCTTAAATAAATACAGAGAAGTAAAAACTGAAGCAGATAGACTTCTGAATCGATAGCATATAGGTTTATTATTCTTTCTTAGTGATTACAATGCTGAAACCCTAACATGCAGACAAAAAGGCAAAGCAAATTGCAATATTTAAAAACCTGATTTTCTGATTGCAGCCGCCCCAAAATGATGAAGATTTAATACGGCCAACATCAAATGACATTTCTCCAGCCTCGAAATATGTGCAGACTGACCCAGAGTGCAAGGCGTCCCATCTGGTGAAGGCAGAAGACCAAAAAGCAAGGCGTCCAAGCCTGTAGAAGAAGTACGGCCTCAAGGCTGAAAAGTACGACCCTAAACCAGCAATAATAAATCCGTACCACTTGAAAACAGTGCCAGATGTGCATCTAAACCAGCCGCTCAAGAATATCACTCTTTTTGGACAATTATTGAATCAAACCCTGAACAATGATTTCACGATAAACTCCGTAATAACTTTTGGACGAAGCTATTCAACTGGCAGGCAATAAATCAGCTGGTATTTCACAGCCTCTGAACTGCAAACACTGAAGATGGCTCGTTCTCCAATGCAGAAGACAACTGAAACCCTTGGCTTCGTTCTCTGAAGAAGGAATTGGCTAAAATCGATTTTTATAACATAATGAATGAAGTTTTCTCAAAGAAAACTTATATCTTCTCAGTTGGGTCGATTTCCTTCAAAAAAGCATCATTTAAATAAATCTTGAATTTCACTTTTAATCTTTCAATAGTTTGGACACCCTTTTAATTATAATCATTAATTAAAAAGTGGCCCCTTCTTCATGATGGTCGACCCCCTTCAAAAAGTCACTTAAGTTATAATATTAAATTATATTATAACTTTATAATATAAGCTTCGATTAAATTAATATTTATTTTGGCAAATAAATATTAATATCTCTCTCAATAGAAGTCCGAATGACAAACCGTCTAAAGCTGGATGATAAGTGACTGAATATGCATATGACCAGACCATACTGCTAAAAATAGCAGAGGTGCTCCACTGAGTGTCACCACTTACTAAAAATAGTAAGTCAAGCAAATGATGTCTGAAAGACCTCGAACGAAAGCCAAACTGAATGATTCTGATAACTGAAGCCAAGCCATGCCTCAACAAGACCCTCTATCCACCCTATCAGCCTACGAGGGTCACATAATAGGCTAACCTCAAGAACTGAGAGATGTCAACTGGAAGGGGACATTACATTTTTTTAGGTGAAGAATAATTCAGAAATTTCAAACATTCATTAGCTGATTAGTTTTAAAGGTTTGATTAATAAATTGCTGGTTACAACTTCCTATACTTGGCGCGTGGGAGTTAGGAAATTGTGCATACTTGTGGGAGTTAGGAAATTGTGCATACTTGCTGGGCACGTGAGATATCACTTTTGTTGGGCTGTACAAGGGAAGAATTGATCATTCAGGGAGGCTGTATAGATTTGCAATTTGTTGCAGGTTTATTTACATCAAAAACACCATCTTGTGGCATGTGTAAGCTCTCTAAGGAGGCCATACAGATTGTGAAGGGCGTGGTTATTTTCTGAAGCAGATCTCAGGGTTTTAATTGGCTGTAGACAAGCATTATTGATGTGTCCAGGCATGCCATAACATCAACAAAATACTGAAGCAAGAGAAAGGACCAATCTAGGTGTGACACCTAGGGTTTGGAGCCACCAAATTGCTGATCTCAGAAAATCAGAATTGTGGATGTAATTTCCAGCAAATGGGTATGTTCTAGTTTAGATTGAAATCAATAAAAATTAATTGGGTTCTTCTCTGTTATGTTTCTACTTTCTGTTTTAGTTTCTTGCATTTATTTCAGGCAAAAACTCAAAAAAATTAGAATACAATCAAAACACAAAAAATTCAAACTCAAACCCTAGGGGGACATCATAGTGATATCAGAGCACAAAATCTCCTGCCAGCTTGTGCGGTTAATTCATGAGTGAACAAGAATAGGTATATAATAGGGGTTCATGGCAGTGGAAACCTCCGTAGCTGCTGGAGGGACAAACTATTACCGGTGCATTGGGTAATGACAGTTCTCAAGGGTCACCCAAGCATTTATCCAATGATAGTGAGAGCATTGCAAGTGCAATGGCAGATAGAGAAAAGAGACATGTCGACTCCCTTAGCCCCAACACTAGAATAGAGTGGAAGTTCGACACTATGTTGGACATGATGGCAGATCTCTTGCATAAAATGAATCAGAACACTACCCCTGGCCATACAGTGCATCCTGAGGAGATTGGTTGCTCCCATGCACAACCTGAGAATGGGCAGAGGACTCCGCTCTTCCCCACATCTAGGCCCCTACAACCTAATTTCACATGTAGGACTGAGGCACATGTTCGCCTAGAGCAGCCTTTGGAACACCTAGTGTCCATGGTTGATGAGGCCAGAGCCAACCATGCGGAGTACATTTCACTTCCTCCTGATATCAGGAATTTATTGACTTTGGATCAATTCTTGAACCATAGGGGATAAAGAGAAGTGGCAGTTGGTAGGTTGGAGACTAGACCACCACAGGGTAGCAGAGATTTCTAGCAGGCAGTGAGCATGATTTCTTTGGAGCATTTCGATGGTGGAAATAAATGCATAGCACGTGCTTGGGTTCAAAAGTTAAACAATTACCTCTCCTTGAGGCCCATGCTTGAGGAAGAGGCAATTAGGTTTGCCACGTTGCATTTAGATGGTCTAGCTCTCATGTGGTGGTACCATAGGTTGGTAACATTGGGACACAGGTCAATCACCACTTATGATGAGTTCACTAATAAACTCATCAAACACTTTGATAGGAGAGACCCAAAGATTTTCTTTCATGAGCTTGCACAACTCAAACAGGTTGGGTCATTGGAATGTTACATCTCAGAGTTTCAATGGTTATTAGTGATGGTGATAGGCATCTTTGAGAGGAGATTAGTGGTACTATTCAGTGAAGGTCTCTTGGAACCAGTGTTACAAGACTCCCAAACTCGGCGAGTACTCGCATGTCCTGAAGCGGATGAGCCTAGGCGAGTTTGGCAGGCTTGACAACTGGGTACTTGCCAGACTCGCCAAAACCTGGCGAGTCCCGACCCCCAGACTCGGCCATTTTAATTATTTTTTAAAAAAAAAATTACAATCTTTCAATGCTTGTTTGGTTTATGACATGCCCATCTAGGATTTACAAAAAATATGAAAATTGTGTGCACCATGAAGGTCTGTGTGGTTTTGAAGGTCTTCATTTGGGCTTGGTGGCGGGGGCTTTGCCCCTCAACCTCGCCTTGTATCGCGAAGCTTGCTGCCCCAAAAAGCAAGTTTTTGTCAAAACCTTTCCCTTTCTCAAAAGATAAACCATAGAATAAATTGTTAGACCAGCAAAGAAAACCATCTCTAAGACTTAGTGATGACACCATTAGGGACTTGAGAAGACAAAAATTATGCTTCAAATGCAAAGGACCTTGGGAACAGGATCATGTGTGTCCTTCCAAGCGTAAAGTAAATCAAATGGAATACTTTTATGCTAATAAATCAGATTTTGAAAATTCAGAACAACAAATTGATCAGGAAGAAAATGATGAAGACAGTGCATTCGAAGAGTCTTAAAAAGAAAGGGAAGAAGCACCACTTACAACACAACTCTCGAGCATTCAGAAAGAGGGATAATTTAGGATTAGAGGAGTCTTGAGTGGCCAGTGGGTGATTACCTTGTTTGATACAGGAGCCACTCATAACATCATAGATGAGGTGTTGGTTGCTAGACATGGCCTTAAGACTGAGGAGTTTGAGGGATTTAAGGTGAGAGTAGCTGATGGATTCACACTCAAATGTAATTGGAGGATCCCAAATCTCACATTGTAGTTGAATGACTATGAGTTCTAGGCAGATTTCTATGTCGTTGGCATGGGGGTGATAGATGTTGTACTTGGCATGAAGTGGCTTCATGCTATTGGTGAGTTTACCCTCAACTTGCGAGTTATGGAGATGAAATTTGAGGTTGATGGCAGAAAACATGTGCTGAGGGGTATATCAGATGGGGGTCTTCGGGCTATTTCATTCAGGAGAATGGAGAGATTGATCAGGCATGATCAAGTTGAGTGGGTTGCAGAGTGTTACACCTTGCCATCATAGTTTGAATAGCAGAAGCATGAGTATCCACCAGACATACAAGCATTGAGAGACAAACACAGTAAGGTATTTGAGAGTTTACCACATGGGAGACTTCCCGATAAGGGAATTGAGCACATTATAGAGCTTTAGGACGACGCCAAGCCAGTCATTATCACTGCCTGTAGGCATCCCAAGAGGATGAAGGATGAGATCGAGAAGATGATAAAGGAACTTTTGGAGATGGGTCACATCAGACCAAGTAAAAGTCCCTTTGCATCTTCCGTTGTTTTGGTGAGGAAAAAAGATGGCACTTTGAGGATGTGTATCAATTATAGAGCATTGAATAAGAGGACTATAAAAAATAGGTACCCAATTCCGCGGATCAATGAGTTGCATGGAGCATGTTTTTTCTCCAAGATAGATCTTCGATCCGGATATCACCAGATTCGGGTTAGAGAAGAGGATGTGGAGAAGACAACGTTTCGTTGCCATTATGGGCACTTCGAGTTCCTGGTCATGCCCTTTGTCCTGACCAATGCTCCCGCCACTTTTCAGTCCTGTATGAACAGGGTCTTCAGGGATTAGCTGAGGAAATCAGTCCTCGTCTTCTTTGATGATATATTAGTTTTCAATAGGACTTGGGATGATCATTTAGTACATTTGGATTCAGTGTTAGGCACTTTGGAGAGAGAGTCTCTATATGCCAAGGAATCAAAATGTGACTTAGGAATGAGAGAGTTGTATTTGGGGCATATCATTAGTGATGAGGGAGTAAAGATGGATCCAGAGAAGGTGAAGGCTATAGTTGACTGGCCTCCTCCCATGAATCTCACATAGCTTAAGGGATTCTTTGGGTTATGTGGTTTCTATTGTCATTTCGTCAAGGGCTTTTCACAGCAGGTAGCACCACTTATAGACTTGACGAAGAAGGGGGCATTGTTTGGACTCTAGGGGCACATTAGTGCTTTGATAAGTTCAAATAGCTGATGAGTTCATGTTCAGTACTTACTATTCCGGATTTCACACGTCCTTTTGAGCTAGAGTGTGATGCCTCAAGAGAAGGCATTGATGCAGTCTTGATGTAGGATAAGCATCCTATTGCATTTGAGAGCAAGAAATTCCGGGGTCCTAAGAGGAGTTATATTATTTATGATAAGGAAATGTTAGCCATAATGCACGCCTTGGCTAAATTCAGATAGTATTTGGTGGGCAGAATTTTTTTGGTGAAGATTGATCATAATAGTTTGAAGCATTTCCTAAGTAAGCGTGACCTCAATGATTGGCAATACAAATGGGTCAGCAAGTTGTAGGCATATGATTTGACATAGCTTATGTCAAGGGCAAGAAGAATGTAGTTGTTGATGCTCTTTTGAGGAGACCTTACTCGTGCTCTCCAGGTGAGGTTGTAGATGATTGGAGATATTTGGTTGTAGTTGAGTATGATGAGGATAAATGGACTTCCGATCTCATTGATGGTACAGTTGCAGATGACAGGTATACCCTTGTAAATGGCCTCATCATTTACAAAGGGAGGATTTTCCTTGTGCCTGGATCCTCTATGAAGAAGAGGATAATGAGAGCCTTTCATGATGTCCCTATGGCAGGTCACCCAGGTTATTTTAAAACCTACACGCAGATTAGGAAACGGTTCACTTGGTAAAGGCTCAAATTAGAGGTACTCAAGTATGTGAGGGAGTGTCCTACTTGCCAATAGAACAAACGGGATCACTCTTTCCCTGCAGGATTATTATAGCCCCTACCCATTCCTAATTGGAAGTGGGAATGGATATCCATGGATTTCATCATGGGTTTACCCAAAGCCTAGAGCAGGGATGGTATATATGTTGTGGTCGACAGACTCATGAAGTTTGCACACTTCTTCCTAGTCTCAGCTACTTACATGGCAACGCAAGTTGCTGATTTATTTTTCAGAGAGGTATTTAGATTACATGGGTTGCCTTAGAGTATAGGGAGTGATCGGGACAACAAATTCATGAGTCATTTCTGGCAGGAGCTATTTAGACTCAGTGGCACAAAACTCACTCCGAGCATGAGCTACCACCCGCAGACGGATGGAAAAACATAAATACTTAATAAGTGGGTGGAGGGATACCTCAGGAACTACATTGCGTGGCAGCAAAAGGCATGGGTCAAGTGGCTGCATTTATGCGAGTATTCTTACAATACGACATACCACATGTCTATACAAATGTCACCATTCATGGCACTCTATGGTTATGACGCTCCTAACATCCTAGACCTGTTATTTGGAGATAGTAGGGTACCTAGTGCTTAGGATTTATTACAAGACAGCCAAGACATCATGAGATCCTTGAAGGAGAATATACAAAAGGCACAAAATCAACAGAAACAGTATGCAGATCAACGTAGAGTTGAGCGTTCCTTCGAGATGGGTGACATGGTATATCTTATGCTGCAGCCTTATAGGCAATCCACTCTTGGAAGAGTGGTGCTGAGAAGTTTAAGCCACGTTACTATGGTCCATTCCGAGCATCCAAGCGGATTAGAGAGGTGGCTTATGAGTTGGAGTTGTCAACAAAGAGCAGGGTACACAATGTGTTTCATGTGTCTCGCCTCAAGAAGGCATTGGGGCACAACATAACACCTTCTACAGCTTTACCACCCTTGGATGAGGAGGGGAAATTGACCCTTATTCCCGAGGCTATCATTGATGCCAAAGAGTGCAGATTGAGGAGGAGAGTCATTAGGGAATACTTGGTAAAGTGGAAGGACCTGCTGATAGAGGATGCAACCTAGGAGAGTGAGGAGATATTATAACATCCTGTGTTGAGATTGCATGAGGACAAGCAATTTCAGGGAGGGCGGATTGTAATGTACCCTCTCTAGCTAGTGGTTTGGGAGTTAGGGTTAGCCTATGACTTTGGTCCCCATAGGCTAATGAGATGTTCAGGGAGCCCTTTGGAGGGTATTTAGGTTCTTCATCAGGCTTGGGTATTCATTCTTGCATATATAGCTAAGTGATCCAGTTTATTGGTTGTTGGGCCTTACGAGGTAGTTTAGGAGTGCATCATTTATACTTACTATTTATAGTAAGTTATACTAGGGTCAGTGGTTACCATGCCTGCAGTTGGATATTGTGTTGGGAACACTCTCAGGGGTTATTGCCAGATTATTGTTGAGAGTTGGCGTTTTAATTAAATTATTAAAGTCAAATTACTAACGTCATAAAGTAACTTTTAATAAAGTACTTCATAATTTGGTGTTATAAGGTGATAAAGTAACTTTTTATTAAAGTGATATTTTTTAGTTACTTTATGAATATTTTATTAAAAGGGGGCTTATGTTTCAAAAGTAAATATTATTATTAAAAGCCAATTGCAAAAAGTGGCATTGGGATTTGGAGAAGGGATATTTGATATTTTATTTAAAAGTAAAATGCCAAAAGATGGGCGTTAGGGTTTGAGGAGGTTATTTCATTCATTCAATTCATATTCAAATGATTATTTTGCAAATGGTGAGAACTGAGCAACAGGGTTTGTAGGCATGGAGTTTCAAGCTATTTTGAGGATGAAAACCCTCGAATAGGACAGAGTTTATAGGTGTGAGAGATCACCCAAGAACTCTCGATTGAATGGTCACATACAAAGATCATTATTAGAGCTTTCACAGGTTTTTTTAGGAGAAGAATAATTCAGAAATTTCAGACATTCATTAGCTAATAAAAAATAAAGGTTTGATTAATAAATTTCTGGTTACAACTTCCCATACTTGGCACGTGGGAGTTAGGAAATTGTGCATACTTGCTGGGCACATGAGATATCACTTTTTCTGGGCCGTACAAGGGCAGGATTGATCATTCAGGGAGGAGGCTGTACAGATCTGCAATTTGTTGCAGGTTTATTTACATCAGAAACACCATCTTGTGGCATGTGTAAGCTGTCTAAGGAGGCCGTACAGATTGTGATGGGCGTGGTTATTTCCTGAAGCAGATCTCAGGGTTTTAATTGGCTGTAGACAAGCATTACTGAGGTGTCCAGGTCTGCCATAACATCGGCAAAATACTGAAGCAAGAGAAAGGACCAATCCAGGTGTGACGCCTAGGGTTTGGAGCCACCAAATTGCTGATCTCAGAAAATCAGAACTGTGGATGTAATTTCCAGCAAATGGGTATGTTCTAGTTTAGATTGAAATCAATAAAAATCAGTGTTACCCCAAGCTTCCGGGATGGGGATGGCAGGGGATGGCGGGACGAGTCCCCAAGTTTCCAGATTTTGAGGCCAAATTTGGGTACGACGTGTTGGGTGAAAATTATGTAATCAGCTTTTCGATAGATTACACAACTTGGACTTCAGCCACAGCTATGTGAGATGTGAATCTCTCCTCTCGGAAAGGGGAGGCGCCCTTCTTACTGCTAACAGAAGCGATAGTAAATCAAACAAATAATTACAAAATGTACACTAAATTCACGGAGTGGGGGGGGTGTGTTACATTCATCCTTCTCTCTTTTTTCAGAGAAGATGTTTACAATGCTTCACCGTTGGAAGTTCAGAATTCTTAATAACCTAAAACTAACAACTAGCAGTAATACCAATAGCTCTATCTCGTCAAAGCGAAGCGTAGAGATACCAGAAGTGATTAATAACAAACAAAATAAAGTAAAAAGGGAAAGCTCACGAAGGCACAAAGTCGTTCCGTAGCTTTATCAGTGTTGGATCTATGTAGACGTACCGTTTGCTACGTTAGAAGCACAAAGTCTTCTTAGACGCAACAATTCTCGAACAGCATGAGCGATTACAAGCACAAAGTCTTGTAGATCATTCAACCAGAACATGCAAGAGCATGAATGATTACAAGCACAAAGTCTTGTAGATCATTCAACCAATGATAAACAGAAATAACAATGCAATCTAAATAATAAATGTAACACAAAGTTTACATAAACTACTTAGAGTCCTTCAGATTCTTCAAACTAATCACTACCAAATAAGATCAACTCACAAAAGTATCGAATCCAACGCAAAGTTTGGCTTGCAATCCTTTTCTTTATTAATCGAATCTCATTCACAAAGCATGAACGCAAAGTTTCACAAATTTGTTTCAAAAAGGGCAGCACTTCGTTGCAAAACACTAAAGGATCCTTTTACAATGAAAATCCCTCACATTATATAGAAAGAGGGATGAAAAAGAAGGAAAGAGATTGAGAAAATCAGGGAAAGTTAGGTGAGCGATTTTAGGAGATCTCACCTAACTTTGACCAAAGTCAAAGTGTAATTTATTTTGAAAATATTACATCTTTGGACTTGGTGTAATTACAATTTACAAAATGACATTCGAAAATGTCGAGAAATGCATAATGAGATGCACCGGAAATGTCTAACACTGGAGAATAGGGGGCCGCTTCACGTCTCTTTGCATTAGGCGCGGAAGTCTTCAAATTTCCTCCTAGTCTCCTGCACGAACTTCTCATCTAGACCAACGGTGTAATCCACAATGGTGTGAATTCTCGCGGATCGACCCTCATGGCGATGAGTGAACCTTCTTGCACCTCGCCAAGATGCGCCTTCAAAG